>CM033711.1:10746509-11346509 GCA_019671005.1 Hibiscus mutabilis
TTTTCCTAAAAGAGAACTCTTTTATTGTAACGAAACTAACTAGTTGTAACTTCAATTCATAGATAAAATTCAACAAAACAAAAAGGGTTTCTTTATCATAAACATTTTTAATGATTCATTTCTCATTCTTTTGTATGATTTTTATGAATCCATAAAAAATGTTTATCAATTGAATGAATAAATGAATGAAAGAATGTGATTTTTAAAGATCGCAATTTGAGCACCACATCCAACGATTTCAAAAGATTTATGTAATTTGGATAGCTTTGTATTAATCGTTAGGACTTTACGTTTTAAGGATTTATCAAACCAACTAGATATTGGGTTGTACACGTTAGGTTATATAAAAAATGTTTCGATTCCTGTCATAATTGTACCATACTTCAAAAAAGTATTTCAAATTTCTAATCTTTTTTAGGCTATTACCTAGCCCATTTAGAAGGGAATTCGTATGTCCTTCTTTCATCCTTTCTTTCTCTTGCTAGATTTTTTCCGTCGAATTGGAAATTCTTTCTATCAGTAGCTAGGGATTCCAATAAGTGTAAGGTAGTTCAGTTCCTCCCCTTTATTTGTCACTTGAGGATGTCAAAGCAGTGTATTCTTGAGTTGACTTGTCTTCACCTCCGTCCAAGTCTTCGAAGCCGGTAACCAAGAAGGTCGGAGAAGTCCTATCTCGAGTGACTTGTCTTCTTCTCAAAGCTTGAATCCGCTCTTTCCATTCCTAGTGTGTTATAAAGTCTTCCATTAGCTAATCAATCGGCTAAGTTTTCATCTTATTTTTCTTAAGGGGAGGTCGAGGAAGAAGTAGGTTGTAGTGCTTTTCTAAGTCCCGCAGTTTCCCCTTGTGTCTAAGTGGATTATGCCATATCTTTGTTAGAGCGAGGTCCTGGTGATACGGGTATTTCGCCATTTGCGATCATTTCTTGTAGAAAGCAAAAATTCCTTTTAACTTGAACCTGTGTAATCGGCCTCGCTTTTAGGGTCAGTAGTAACTTACCTTTTGTAAACTATGTAAAGAAAAAAAAGCTCTTGGTCCACCTTCGATTGGTCCCTTAGTTGATGTTGGTGTGGAAGGGAAGCCCCAGTAGCCTATGATTTATAGTAGTAAGCGGCTATTTCCTTTGTTGAGAATTGAAGCCTCTTCAATGGAAAATTTTTTAGGTAGTGCAGTTCCTAAAGTGGGTGAAGCCTTGCCCAGTAGCATATAGATATGGAAGCTACCCTTGGCTTCCTTTGTTGGGACCTTGGGGAAGAGTCAGTTATGCCCCTGCTATGGTCTAGAGGAAGTTTGGTGAAAAACAGATTGTCCTTACGACACACGAGCTGAGTGAACTGGAAATTTCATACAAAGACAAAGGAGCCATAGCCTTAGTAAAGGAAATAGCGGAGGCTTGGAAGCAGGTACACCAGGGCACGCCCGAAATTTTGACAGATGCAACTAGCGAAGGCTATAGACTGTGAGAAGGATTTGCTGCGATAGACATATTTAACCGAGTGTCAGACTCCTAAATCAAGAAAGGGGCAGAAAAACCCATGTACGAACAAGAATTAATTTTACTTCCCCAGCCTAGCTAGGCTGGGGGTAGGTCATGGCGGAGAAGTTATAGACACCTTTTCATACTTTGTATATGGAGTACTTCACTTAATTTCCTCTGTTGTATTGGGCTTTGGCGGTATTTATCATGCACTTCTCGAACCTGAAACTTTTGAAAAATCTTTTCCATTTTTTGGTTATGTATGGAAAGATAGAAATAAAATGACCACAATTTTGGGTGACCTTGATACGAAGCTGGAGCTTCTAACTATGATGAATGTGTTAACTATGGATATGATGTTGGAAATAGACCGATTTTATATCATCCTTCAATTCGAACTAGCAAAAACAATATAAACCTAAGCAGACAAATGAAGTCGAATTAGCCTAGCCTAAGGAGTTCTATAGCCTCTACCGATTGAGTTGCCTACCTTCCGATATCGTATCCCTGCTCAAACTTAAAATTATTTCTTTTTGACATCAAGGAAGAGTGCGAGGTGACTGTCCTACTCATCGGCGACTTCCCTGAAGAACATGCCTTAGTTTATAGGTAAAATAAAGAAAGAAGTGTGCTATACTATTTATTTTATTACCGAAGGCTTAGGCTTCTATGGGACCAGCTGAACATGCTACAGGACATCGACCCATGGTCAGAATCTTCAATCTCAAACTCTTAAAAATACTCGAATTTGTCTTCCGCTAATCTTTATTCGAGTCAAGTCTCTATTTCTTAATGGACCAAATATCACTGATTTTGGAACCCAATACGCTGGCATCTTGGACCTGCAAAACTTATGTCTTCGGCTAGCCCTAATACGACAGGTCGATTGCCAAAGACGGCTACTGTTACGCACCCAAATTGCGTTGAAACCGTACACAAGAGTGGTGAAGTTTCAACAGCTCATCACGGGCCATTCAAGGGCCGCAGTAGCGACAGAAGAAAAATAGAAATGTTAGGTTTAGAGTTTTTGATCTTAAAGATATTTTAATATATTAATTAAAAATATTATAAAATATAAATATTTAATAAATCTAATTTTTAAATTTTTTTGAAATAATCTTAATTATAAATCAAGTCCTTAATAGTGCTCCAAACCTACAAAAATTAACTTGGAATATAATAAAGGAAAACAACCATGTATATCTAAACTGAAAAATCATTCACATTATTAAGCCTATAAAATCTGATACTATGAGTTGGAAGCCACCTACTTTATTAGAATCAATTCACTGTCAAATCCCCAAAATTAAAAAAAAAACATGCTTATTTTAGTTGATCACTTCATTTCCATACCGAAAAGAACCACCACTATGTTTCACTTTTCTTTTTGGTAAACTGGCTTCAATCAAATCTTGCCTCCACTTCAACAGTTTTACCTTTTCGTTTTCGTTTGTTTTTGTTTTATGGATAAATTACTTTTTTGGTTATCTAATTTTTAGATTATTTCTCTTTTGGCCACACAATTATAATTTTTTATTTGACCATTAAACTTTTAAAATTTATTTGTAGTTACTTTGCCATCAATTACTCAGCATCATTTTGACAGGGCGATTTCTTTTAAATTTATGAAAAACCCAAAAACTTTCTTCTAATTTTGTGAAAATGGTTAGCGTTGGTAATGCTCAAGAGAGTAAAAGCATGTAATCTCAAATTCGTATTAACATGTGCCTTTGATATGTATCACACGTCTATTATCGACGTGGAGAAAATTTGTAAGAATTTATCCTTGTGTTATTTGCACTGAAAGAATAATTTTCTTCTATTTATAAACTCGAATTTGAACATGATCAAACTGATATTTAATTGTTTTAAATTTAAGATTATTTTTTTACAAATCTTAAATATAATCCTAATCATACCTAGAGGGAAGAGAAACTCTAGGAGAATGAAAGAGAGTGTTCTTAGTGGGTTTAGAATCCATAACTTAAGGAAAATGAGGAAACAAAGATGAGCAGCTTGGCCAACCGGCCAAATGTACTTGCTCAAGATTAATTGTTTTAAATTCTGGTCTAATTCCAGCATTGTATTTGGACCGAAAACAATCATATATTCGATTGGTTGCTTGAATTCAATCATCATGACAAAATATTTTGGAGCAATTTAATAGCCATGTGGTTTTTAATTCAAATTGAATTGGATGTTAAAACAAACTCGGAGCAACGCAAATGCTATTGTTTTGTAACATTTCATTTGCTTATTGCAATTGAATTTAGTCATCAAATGCAGCCATGATTGCTGCCATTTATCAATTGAATTTAGTTTGGGTGTTCCTATTCTTAACTCTTAGTTTGTCTGATGACGTGATACAATAATCAAAAACATTATTTTTAATTTGACCCATAAACTTTAAATAAAATATTAATTTGACCCTAACATTTATACAAAATATTAATTTAACCAATTAATTTTAGATAAAATCTTAATTGGCCCCTAAACTTTAGCTAAATTCTCCTGCCACCGGTTTCCGCTCACCCTATTGTTAGTTTCTGTTCACCTCATTGTCGGCCATCGCTCACCCCATTACCAGCCACAATCGTTGGCTCTCAAATTTTTAATTCAAATATTTTGATCTTCTGAACGCGAACTTAATGTCTGTTTCACCAAAAAATATCCTAAAAATTCACAAATCTATCTAAATTCATTAAATTCAAAATAATTACCACTAGCTTAATATTAAATTTGACATTTCATTAAATTTTACTATTATTTTTAGTTGTATTTGTAATTCAATTTTAATTTTAAATATTTCGAATCAATCGAGTCACTTGATGTTAAATACTAATAAAATTGTTGGTATGACTCATGTTTAATTTATTATTACGTCTTATTTTAAATATAAATCTGATTTTATTCCACCTGACTTGATCCACCAACATGTCTCATAAAAATAAGTTGGGTAAATTACATTCATGACCACCTAACCATGAGTCTGATTTTATTTTGACCACTAAATTATAAATTTTATCAATTAGACTACTAAACTTTTAAAATGGTTTCAATCAAGCCACTGACCGTTAACATTTGGCGGAAACGATCACCATCTGATTTGGTCAGTTAAATTTATTGATAAAAATTAAAATTAAGACCAAAGTAATAAAAATGTGTGAATAAAAGGATTGTATGTGTAATTATATAAATTTACTTAACTGTCACATCATCATTTTCGTCAAAAGTTAACAATCAGTAGCTTGATTGAAACTATTCTAAAAGTTTAGTAGTCTAATTAATAAAATTTATAGTTATGTGGTCAAAATAAGATCAGACTCGTAGTTGGGTGGCTATGGATGTAGTTTACCCAAATAAGTTCGCGGTCAGATGATCCTTAGAAAGCAGTTGTATACTAAAACCAAACCCAAAAGTTGGAGCCCATTTTCCAGCAACAGAAAACAGAAGAGGCTCGATATTGCATATCAACCCAAGCCTGCTAAAGCCCAAGAAAAATAACTCCGACAAAGCTTCAAAGCTCTCCAATGGCCGATTCTGGACGTCATTTTTAAGACCAACCAAACCCGTGTCTGATTCTGAACCAGAAAGGATAGAAATCAGCTTAAAAAGCAGACCACTTGAAACTCTTTGTCCTTTGTGCATCAATTCGCAGGTCACATGTTTGTTGTTTTGTCTGAAAGGAAAAAACAATATGAAAAACGCAACACAGTCTGGCATTCTCAATTCTCACCCCCCATGTCCGAAATCCAAATCCCACCATTTATACGATTAATCTAATGCCGATGACTTTTCAGTTCCCCCCCCCCCATATAATAATATAAAAAACCTGGAACAAAAAAGGAAGCCAATAGAATAGTATATAGAAAAAGAAAGAATGTTGGCGAAAGAATCGGGGGGTTCGACTTTCGATCTTCCCGAGGAAGTGTTGCAAGTATTACCGTCTGATCCTTTCGATCAACTCGATGTGGCTCGTAAGATCACATCCATTGCTCTCTCCACGCGCGTTTCTTCACTCGAAGCCGAGTCTTATTCTCTTAAGCACCAGCTCGCCGAGAAAGACCAACAAATCGCCGATTTATGTGCCCAGATCGATGCGCTGGAGGCTTCTTTGTCTGAAACCTCGGATAAGCTCGTTAAGGCCGACCAGGAGAAGGTAAGTCCGGTCTGGGTTTGTCTTTTGATTAGTTTCTTCCTTTTTTTCGTTAGAAATTAAATGATTGAACTCTCTCTTTTTGTTCTTTCGTAGGAGAGGTTGTTGAAAGATAATGCTTCGCTTTCTAATACTGTAAGGAAGCTTCAGAGAGATGTTTCCAAGGTAAAATGCTAATGGGGTTTTCACTAAATGTCTGCGTTTTTTGTTGATTGATTGACTAAAGCTGGTACATTTTGGATTAATGATTGGTTTTTGATTTAACAAAGTCAAGTAGTTCGTTAGAAATTGCAATGAAGCTTTGCTTTTTGTTAATGAAACTTAATTACTGTGAGGAAATATTGAAATGGTTAATAAATTTTGATTTTCATGCAAAGTAGAGGGTTCACTTTAAAATTTTTGGATTAATTATTAGTCTTTGATTTAACAAAGTCAAATAGTTGGTTAGAAATTGTAATGAAGCTTAGCTTTTTTGTTAATGAAACTTAATTACTCGGAGGAAATATTGAGATGGTGAAGAAATTTTGATTTTCATGCAAAGTAGAGGGTTCACTTTAAATTTTTTGTTACCATAGTTCCTTCTTGAATTCCTGATAAGGGAAGACATAGGCATTTCTTGATGATTTTGATTGTTTTCATCCTGTTGATTATATGCTTGTTGCGAACTAAAGTTGAGAATTTTGGAAATTTGAATGTGGTCTTCAATTGATTCATCTGAAATATCTAGGGTATGTGGTTTAAGCTACATGGTGTTTGGGAAATTGGGAAGTAGTTTTCAAAGATTTTACGACTGTTCTGCGCATGTGCAGTTGGAGGTCTTTAGAAGGAAGCTTATGCAATCGCTTCATGATGATGAAGAAAGTTCTGTAAGTAGTCCAACTAGAGTCTATTGATTGTTCCTGGGATTTCCTTTTAGGATAATGCTTTGAAGTTTTCTGACATGCTAAATCTTTGTTTCTGCTACAGGCCACAGGGGGTCCTCCAATCGTAGCGAAGCCAACACCATCTGGTAAGCTTTCCTTTTTTCTATTCACTCAGACGTCCTCATTTGAACTTCATTTTTGCAGTTTATCTATAATCTAGATTGAATATTCAGTTCACTGGTACAAGGTGCCTTCCTTACAGTTCTTTATCTGATGCAAAAGCTACTTGCGGTGCTCTAGTCTTTGTCCTTTCCTTATGATGTTAACCCTTGGTTCATTTCTACTTTCCAGAAGATGATGCTGCCTTGCTTTCAAGAACTGCTTCAATGCGAAGCCAGTACTCTGATACAGGAAATTCATATGCGGAGGATCACGACACAGATGGTAGTCTGTTCATTTTGCCATTGCTGTAGTATTTATTCATAAACATGTTCCTTCTGTTTCTATTTCTGTTTCGGTGCTTATGGATATATGTTCATGCATGTCTGTTATCGTGAAAAATTCAAATGATTGCAACGAGTGCACTGAAATCTATTATTTCCCCCTTAATGCTTTTGTCTATTTCTCTCACTGGGTACCATTATAGTGGCAACCTCGAGACCTGCCATACCTCATGGCCTGCTCCTAGCATCACAAAGAAGCACACCTCGGATGACTCCTCGAGGTTCCCCACCAAGTGTGTCGGCCTCTGCATCTCCCACAAGAACGTCTAAGCCAGTGTCTCCTAGGAGACATGCAGTTTCATTTTCTACCTCAAGAGGCATGTTTGATGATAGGTCATCAGTACCAAGCACCCATTCCAGATCACAGACTGGTTAGCTTCAAAACTGTTCTAAAATAAGACCTTATCAAGAATCTAATTGCTTGTGGAGCTAGATATGTAGTTATGCAATACTACATTACCTGCAAACTCTATAGTATTTAACATATATTTTCATGATATCTTTTACTAATATGTTCCAGGTCGCACTAGGGTTGATGGAAAAGAATTCTTCCATCAAGTCAGGTAAATATATTTGTATTACAAGAACTTATAGTTATAACTGCAGAAAGAGTAAGCTGTCGTGGATGATGAATTATGCAGAATCTAAGTATACGATCATATAGCTCGAATTGATTTGTTTTAAGAAACACCCATGCAATAAAATTACTCAGTTTGTTCTCGCTTCTCATTTAATATTACTGGCTTTGAAGTTTTGCCTAGCTTCATATCTCACCCCAAGCTTGTTTCATCAGGAGCCGCCTGTCGTATGAGCAGTTTGGTGCATTTCTGACAAATGTTAAAGAACTAAACTCCCACAAACAAACAAGAGAAGTACACAACTTCCTGTCTGACTCGTTTTCTTCGTCCTATTTGTTTACCGTGTTTTCATATTATCTGCTTATCCAGGAAACTTTAAGGAAAACAGAGGAGATTTTTGGCTAGGATAACAGAGATCTGTATGCAATATTTGAGGATTTGATCAGTCGCAATGTCCATTAAATCAGCCGAATAATCATCGGTTTTTTTCCACACTAATTTATTTGGTAAAATTTATTGTGTAAAGTTATTTAATAAAGTCTGTATTGTGATGCATTCACAAAACACAATTCCAATTGGCTATAAATTTGTTCATTCGCTGGTCCACCGGTGAAAAACCATCAAACTGTATGTCAAAGGTTGAGATTCGAATTTTCGAACTCCAAACACGTATGAATTAAACGAATCAACTTTAACCTTTCTGAAGATATTCGGTCTTCCTCTGCATTTCCCTATTAAGGATCATACCTTTTTGTGGGTTTGGCAGTAAGAATTGTATCATTATTAAGTACTGCACATTCTATGGCTTATGTAGCCGTTACCAAGCAAAAGAGGCTGATGAAGTACCAGTGGAAGAAAAGGAACAAAGTGAGAAATCGATTAAGACAATATGAGAATATATTGGTTCGACTTCCGATCCGATTTTTTTTAATCTTGTTTCGCATTCTGGGGTTACCAGGAACTCCAACTGCAGTTTTTTTTTAAGGTAAAGTAAACAAGAGTAGGATAATCCATCAAGTTCAGATTTACTTGTGGGAACCAAATGTGTTTTGCTGGTTGAATTATCTGCAAAATACATTGTCAAAAAGCTTAAAAACAGAAAGTGGAAGAACATAAAGAAACATGGTTTCTTCCACGTGTCAAAGACCCAAACTTGTTCTTGGAAGAGAGTTCCAAACTTTCTCTCTTACAAGCCTTAAAACTTTCCTTAAGATTTGCTAAACATAGGTTCAAATTTATTCTTCTTTCCATTTTTTAAAAGATCTTTTTAATATGAATTTCTGCTAAAAAAGGGGGTGGATTAAGAATGAAGAAATGGGGGGATGCCTACTTTTAGGCAGGAAGAGATGATCTGTCAAACAAAAAACTATATGGATATTAGAGAAAGCTCAGATAATAATGGTAACCCTCGACTCCATTTCTTATCTTTCTCTCTCTTTGTCAAAATTTGCCTATTCTTTTGGCTTCACAGGTCTCCCTGGTTTGATCACCTCTGAAATTCCATGGGGGATGCCATTGAAGCTTCTGATAATACAAGGTACTCTGTATATGCATCCTTTTCTGGTTTTTAGTTTCTGATCCTTGTTGTTTTCCATGTGTTTGTTTATTTGTTTATATATTTTTAATGATTTTTTTGGCTTTCTTGCATTGAGGCTCTTATGTTTCCAATGAAACTAGAGGATTCATCTGTTTATGCCTTGATGATTTCGAATCTCTTTACATATAATGTGTGTGTGTGTCTATATACTGCTAATTATGCTATCTTGAAAACATTTGCTCTATCTTTATATTTTGGGGCAAAGGAATAGAAGAAGAAAAGACTGTCTTACTCGGACTCGGATATGCATGAGTTCGACACGGATATGTTCATTTTCTAAATTTTATTTCCATGTTTTTGGAAGGATATTAGATTTATATCTCCATAGACATGTCCAAAACCGCGTCACATCTAAGATTTATATTTCCGCAATCTATGTTCGTCTTCGAAGCATGCTTAACTGATAATTTCTTGTCATTGTTTGTACATATTGTCATGCTGCTTTTTGTGAAGAATTTTCCCACTCACTGGATTTTTGATAATATCATCTGTTTGTATCTTTTCCCCACTTGTAGTGGGGATGGTATTGACGCCAAAAGTACCAATAAAACCATCACTGACAAGAAGAAATGGAAGCCTCTTCGTTTTGTGAGGAATCTTCATCGAGTCGGTTTCTCTGATTCAATTTCGACTCTTGGTATTCAATCATCCATTTCTATGTTCTTCAGAGTGAATATTGTTGAGGGATCAATAGAAACTCTAATGTTAGATCATATATGATGTTAGACTTGTCATCTTTGCGTGCCGAAGTGAAGAAAATCGACGCAGTGCCTCCGAATGCCGAGTCTCAGGATTGCTCAACAAGTACTGCAGAATCAACAGAACCTACAAGTGACGCATCAGAAGAAGCTTCAGAATCAGAGACAACTGAATCTGAAAGCCAGCCAAGTTTGGCTAGTCTCGTTCAACTGCGTGGCTTCTTTCGTTTAAGGAAAAAGGGACCTGGAATCCCCTCTCAAGTCTTGCCTCCTATAATACCAAAGGGCGCGGTAAAAAAGGGCAAAAGAAGCGGAGATGACATGGTTCCACCACTAGATTCGACTTTGGATGCAGAACTAAGCTGTTTTAAGTCTTCCTGGAAGAACTTTTCGCTCTCGGAGCTTGAGGAAGCAACCAATAACTTCAGTCCCGGTATATTTCCTCCTACTTGATCATTATTTCTGTAATTTTGATCCGGTTATAATGTCGAATTTCTACTTGGAAAAAGAATAATGTTGCTTTGACATTCTCTTATTGGCCTGCTAGGCTGACAAACATTCATGTTGCCGTTGTTTTTGAGAAGAAAATTTGATAGGAAAAGGAGGGTATGCAGAAGTTTACAAAGGGCAACTGAAATGCGGAAAGTATGTCGCGGTTAAGCGGCTAATGGAAGGTTCATCAGAAGAGATGACAATTGATTTCTTGTCTGAGCTTGGAATTATAGTTCATGTTGACCATCCCAATATTGCAAAAATGGTCGGCTATGGTGTTGAAGGGGGAATGTACCTTGTTCTTCAATTGTCCCACAATGGAAGCCTGTCGTCGATACTTTACGGTTTGATTTCTGCAAAGCCTCTTAAGTTTGATTTCTTCACAAGTTCATATACAAAAACTTAGCAGTTCAACTCATTGCGGTTCTATACAGGTCCTAGGGAGAAACTGAATTGGGACATCCGATTCAAGATTGCCGTAGGGACTGCTGAAGGCCTCGGCTATCTTCATGAAGGTTGCCAACGGAGAATTATCCATAAAGATATCAAGGCGGCAAACATATTGCTTTCAGAGCATTTTGATGCTCAGGTAAAACTCGAACTCATGTCTTACTTAAGATGTTCCTTTGCTTATGGTTGAATTCCCAACTTAATTCCAGATTTCGGATTTTGGCCTTTCAAAGTGGTTACCGGATCAATGGACTCATCATACCGTCTCTAAAGTCGAAGGCACATTTGGGTTCATAGTTTAAAACTTCACTCGGTTTCTGTACCTCTAAAAGTTCTTTTATTGTATGCGAATATTGATACGAATTCATGGCATCGCAGTTACGTTGCTCCCGAGTTATTCATGCACGGTATAGTCGATGAAAAAACAGATGTCTATGCTTTTGGCGTACTGCTGTTGGAGCTCATAACAGGGAGGCAAGCCGTTGATAGTTCACACCGAAGCCTTGTTATCTGGGTGCGTCTGGTTTGCGAAAAAGTGAATTTATACTCGTATTAGATACACACTCCTTGAGTAATCCAATGATTCAACTTGCAGGCAAAACCATTGATTGCAGAAAATAAAATCACCAACCTCATCGATCCAACTCTCGGGAATGACTACAACCTGGACCAGTTAAAACGTTGCATCGCAACAGCTTCGCTTTGTATACAACAGTCGGCGACAGATCGACCCCAAATGAGCCAGGCATGTCCTTTTTTCATCACGACTTACTTGCAATCCAAGTAAAAACTGTAATTCACAGACCTGAAAAACAATGTTCTAACCCGGAATGATTTGAACATTGCATTTCACTGCAGGCTGTAGTCATTCTTAAAGGTGATCTTAGCTGCCTCGAGATGCTGAAAGAACGCTCCGCTCATTGGAGGACTTACTCCGAAGAGATCTTTGATGCAGAAGAATATAACTTAACCAAGTGTTTTGAATGATCGAACTACTCAGATTGACAAAGTTTGAGGGATTAGAACGGTTTGAAAGATGCAAAAAAAAAAAAAAAAATCATATGAAAATATAATACACTTTTTTTTTTTTAATTTGACACGAACAATGCTGTTGTATTTTTACATAACTAATTATTAGGGTTGAGCTAAAACCGGTTAAAATAGAATTAAACTAATTATTAAGTTTCATTAACCCAACCTAATATATGAGTTTTATAACAGCCAAGTGAATCACATAGCCTGGAAAGTGGAAATTGCAACATGAAGAAAGTATTACTTAAAAATAAAAGTTCATGGGTTGTTCTAGTTTGACCAAATACTGTGTGACACATTAAATCCAACCTAGGAGGTACATTCAAATTCGGTACGTCACCAAGCGAAAACAATAAATCATATTTCAGAAAAATAACAATAATAAAATATGACACTTTTTTTTTTACAGTAAATAAGGAATCAATTAAAAGTCACAATCTGCGAAATAAATAATTTACGAAAAGATACAATACTTTAATAATAACCATTAACACATCGATATTTTTCAAGTGATGTCGAATCCGACTTAAAATATAAATAAATCTGTAAAATAAACAATAAACAGTGAATGAGCTATAGAGCTCGACATCATGACAGGTGCAAAATATGACCAAAGTGTTATACCAAAATGCAGACAGTGACTAATAACTGCTCATTCATCCTCTAGTTTACATATGCAATAATACACAATGGTGCATCATATTATAGTGTCAGTGCGATGAATTGTAGTACAAACATTAATACAGAATGGTACATCTTATTACTGTATAATAGACAATAATACAAAATAAAATACCACATTACAATATGACAGACAATAATATAGAATGAGACATCGTATTATAATATAACAGGCAATAATACAAAACAGTACACCGTAGAGCAATAATATAGAATGATATACTGTATTATAGTATAACAGATTATAATACAAAATTAGGCATCGTATTATAAAATCAGTAAAGGTAATAATACTTCCACCTTAAAAACCTAACTCCCATGCAGAGTGTAATATGAAGTACATACCGATTTTCAAAACAGAGTAGAAGTAACAAACTTTAAAATTACGAGACAATAACAAATGAATCATAAGTTCATAATAATAACCATTCACTCATTCAGATTAATCAACGTTACAATCAATTCAGTAGATACATATTAATTTTTAGAATAATAACATAGATGTTAAACTATAAAGAATATAGAACTGTACAAATAAGCATACAGAAACAAGAGCACGTCACCATGGTAATCACACACCATGAATTCATAGACATGCATAATAATAGCAGTAATAAAAATAGCATAATTCAGAAATTTATTGCACAAAATAACTTAGCACAAACGAAACACACACTTGATTTTACATTAGTTAGTAAGCATTTACGAAACTGAAGTTTCGATCGGTTTTTATATTTGATTCAAATTATGTCACCCTTAATTCGGAATAATCAATTAATAGACCATCAAACACCTTAATTAGGTGTGACCATCCTGATATCCAAGTAGAAGGTCCCAAACGAGAAGGCATAGTCGTGTTTCGATTGCAGTAAACTGAGACTGTCCGAGAATAAGTGCAACTCCAGAATTTCTTTCAGGCATGAAGTCAAGGTTCGAGGAAGATGAATCGAAAACCGAAGCAAAGTGGGGAGGTTTTATTAGTTTATAAAGAAAAAATGGTATAATACAAACTTAACCCCCATTTTCTTCAGAAATTCAAAATGACGCTAAGTTTCAGAAACTTTATAATTAAGCCATCGAATTTGAAATGCATTCAATTTAGTACAAACTTTTAAATTCCATATTTTAAACATCAAACTTCCAGGCTTAATTTCGGGATATTACATATTGAGTACAAGATCATGAAGATATAAAACCATTAAATATTTGATACAATAGTTGTCGCTTTTATAATTCTATTTGATTTAACATACTTGATATCTACTTAAATTGTTAAACAAATGACATGATACACATAATTAGGGGTGCTTATCGAGCGAGTCGATCACGAGCTAAGAAGTGCTCAACTCGTACTCGTTAAAAAAATTTGTTGCTCGACTCAATTCATTGCTCATTAAGTTCAATAAAATTTTGCTCGACTCGTGCTCGTTAAAAATTTTTGTTACTTGACTTGACTCGTTGCTCGTTAAGCTCGCCAAAACTTTTACCTTATTTTTAAAAATATAAGTGAAATCTAGATTTTCATATAAACATACAAATTCACAAAAAAACGTGAGGGCTGAGGAGATAAATAAAATAATTTGTCATGGCTGAGTTAATGATGAGGTTGATATTCGAGTGTGAGACTCTTTTTAGTTTCTCAACAATCTTTGATGAACAACAAAGAAGAGGAGACCTTAAGAATTTCATTGTTTTGACTTTCAATTGTATTTTTTATATATAAACTAAAGACTTTTTCCTTTACTATTTTTATACATAAAGTAATAATAAAAGAAAAATGAAACATTTTAATAAAAAGAAAAAGGAAAGACTAGTTATTATAATTTAATTTCTTATTAATATAAATTAACTTTTGAAAATTTCGCGAAATTGAAAAAGTTTCAAAATTTTGAAACAAAATATTTTATTGGTAAATTACTGTTGCGTGATTTAAGTGCAGCGCAAACAGTGCAAGTATACACGTCACAAATAATGAAATGATATGTATCAATTATTGTCTCCACAGGGATTGGCTTGTGCCACTTTGCTTAAGTTTGTTGAGTGGATCAAATGATAGTGATTTGGCCAAGAGGGGTGAATTGACTATTTAAAATTTGAGGGAGCAAAAAGGAAATTGAAAAATTAAGGACAAAGGCAATTATAGTGGTTCAAGCTTCTTACAAGCTCTACATCCACTACCTTAGTTCCCACTAAGGATTTCAACAAAATCCACTAGATTTTCTTCCCATTTTCTAGGATTAGGAGGTAACCTTTACAATTGGTCAATCTTTCTACCCAAATATTGACCCAAGAAATCTCTCAATACAAAGAAGAAGTTGGCAATCTAAATATATCTCTCATAAGATGGATATTGCCCAATTACAATAAAAAACACAACCCAAACTCTAAATAAAGATTTACAATGAAAAACTCCAAAGAGTTGGGTATAAAGATATGACTCTATAAGGTACAAAGGTTTGGATTAATGCTTGGATGTTGCTTGATGGTTCAATAGTTGTTGCTAGTGCTTTGGAGGCTTGCTTTTATACCCTTGCATTGATTTCTAGCCGTTTGGGTTGTTGAGATCATTATTGTAGCCGTGGGCTGCATTTTTCGCGCAATTAATGCTCTTGATCAACCATCTGTATCGGTACACGAAGGCCCATATCAGTACCTGTCTATAAGAAGAAAGAGTCGTTGTGCACAAAATAACATGGGTGTATCGATACACGGGGAAGAGTATTGGTACGGTCTCAGTGAAAACAAATGGGCGTATCGATACAGAATAAGCTGTATCGATGCAATTTTCTTGCTTGAGCTACTGACTGAACCTGTACAGGTACATCTTGAGGGTGTATCGATACGGGTCCAACGACATTTTAAAATTGGTCTTTCCCAATAACTGACTCTAATGGCTATAGCATTAAATGCCGATATTTTAGAAAATCTTTAAAGCGTATCGAAACACCTAGTGGCGTATCGGTAAGCAATGATTAAAACTTAAACCAGTATGAAGGTCGTATCGATACGGAATGAGTTGTATCGAAACAGATGCTCATAGTGGCTAATGTTTCAAAAAATTGTATCGATACGCTTAGAGGTGTATCGATACGCCTAGGCGTATTTCAATAGTTTGGCCTTTAAAGCACTTAGAAAAATTTAGGGCTTTATGTTTTTGACTTAGAATCAAATATGCTTTAAAATATTTGTCAATTTGGGACACTTTAAAAATTTGTTTGCTTTACAATTAAGTCCTTGAAAAATATTTGTTATATCAAAATCATCAAAGGTTTTACAATCTCCCCATTTCTGATATAACAAAACCAAAGCAAAATTTTAAGTGTTTTGAAATTACTCCCCCTTAGAGTAAGCTAGTTTTTTAAAAAAAAATTAGCTTATGCACATTCTCCCCCTTTTTGTTAGATCAAAATCAATGACAGTAAAGGATAATTCAAAGCAACATTCTTAGCATAATTCAAAGCATAATCTAAGCATAGGTTCATAATCCAAAGCAACATAATCCAAATCTAAACAAAGCTAAAACATAAAGCATAGGTTCATAGGTGCATAAAAGGAAAAGTCTAATATGATATGCAATGAAATAAAAGTCTAGGGAGCATCATCTTCATCCTCGTCTTGATCTTCATCTTCATCATGGGTGTGATTACCCTGAGATTGACGCCATTCTCCATGAAACGCCGTAAGTGATATGTCCATCGAACCTTATTGGCTTTCTATGGCTTGAACTCGATCCTCTAAGGAAGTAAATCGAGTATCAATAGCAGCTAACCCTTCGGTCATGGTTGTACTCAATGAAGTGAATTGCTCATTAAGATAAGCCATGAGAGTGTCCATAGCTTGTGGAGCAATCGGAGCTTGAGGGGTGGCTGGAGGAAGAACTTCTGGTGCTTCGAGAATCACATCGTGTGGAAGTTCGGTAAGACGTAACCACTGACCATAAAAAAATAGAACTTTGAACGAACAAAAGATCGCTCATTAATAGGATCGGTAAGAGGCTCAGAAAAATCTGGTGAGCAATCAATCTCCAACTGAGTGAACAGGTAACTCAAAGCTGTCCCATAGGTGAATGATGCAACAAGAGGGGTGTGACGACGTTGGATAAGGTAGACTAGCTCCGTAAACATGATTCGAGCAAGATTGGGCTGCTTCACTTCACGAAAGCATCGAATCCAAAAGTCACCCACTTGGCGAATAGTGGAAAACTTTCCACCGGATGGCCGAAACCACCAAGTGATCATGAGATGCAAGAAACAATCATGAGCATCTAGAACAGTAACAGAACCTCTAAGAACATGTCACAATGAGTCTTCATCATCGATTCTTTCATCTTTGAACCCAAAAACATCAACAAGAGTTTGAACATCAATCCAAAATTTCTTCCCTATTAAGAAGGACTCAATAGCAACAAATTTAGTACGATCTTGGTTGGGGATACACCGGGCATTGGCAAAGAAAATCAAGACAAGATTACGGTACAAAAACCCAGGGATTGACAAGAAAGGCATAAAGTTCCAACGGTGTAAAAGAGGAAGATATTTGAACTTGAAACGTTCAGAATTGAGAAAATGGATAAATGTTACTCTTTCGCGGCGGATTTTATAATTTTGGTACTGCTTGAAATTGTTTAAAGCCGCATGGGTTGCAAAACTCTTTTGATAGATAAGGCTGAGATTAGGACGAGCCAAATTATCTCCAGTAGAAGACTCGTCATCTTTGTTTGTTTGACCTCTTTTACATGGTGCCATATCGAATCTGAAAAATAAATTAAGGCACAAAACATATGTGTGCATAAATCATCAAATTCAATCCAATATATAATCCAAAATTCAAGGTATTAATGAAAAACTATACAATATAATTTTAGAAAGATTAAAAAAAATCATATTTAAAAATATACGATATAATTTTTTATATTCGAAAAAAATTTGGATTTTTGAAAGAATTTTTGCAAATACTTTAAAACACATACTATTAGTATACTTTTTGTACAAAAAAAATTTAAAAACAGTATATTAATCTAAACGAAAATAAAAAAGGAAAAAAGAGTTTATACCTTGATTTGAGGAAATTGGAAGAATGGATGGATGATAATGCGCCAATTTGATAAGAGATCTTAGACTTGGTTTGTTGAACAAAAAGCCTCAAAAATTTGTGTGAAAAACTAGAGGATTTGAAGGGTATTTATAGTTGAAAGAGTTAGGGTTTCGAATGAAAGCATGCAAATGCAAGAAGCATCCTAATAGCTTCCATCCTAGCTACGCGTGCATAAATTTCATCGAAATCTATTCCTTCTTCTTGAGTGTAACCTTGAGCAACAAGTCTAGCCTTGTTTCTCACTATGTTACCACTCTCATCTAGCTTGTTTCTAAAAACCCATTTAGTTCCTATAGTAGATTGATTACTAGGCCTATCAACTAATGTCCATACTTGACTTCTCTCAAATTGATTAAGTTCTTCTTGCATGGCCAATATCCAAAAATCATCTTTTAATACTTCTTTGATATTTTTAGGCTCAATGCATGAAATAAATGCAACATTATTTATAAGTTTGAGAGATGATCTAGTGGTTACCCCTTTGGATGGATCACCCAAAATTTTACCACCTTTGACATAGTTGAACTCCCTATGGTAAGTGACCTCCTTTTCCTCTAGAGCCAAGTCCTTCAAGAGGTGGATCTTGTGTTTCCTCTTCTTTGCTTGGAATCTCATCCACCTTTGATGTTTGTCCTCCATCAATGGCTTCAATGATCCCTACATCATCATCATCACAAGATTCTTTCCTCGAAATGAGGTTATCATTGAAAACAACATGTACAGACTCTTCTACAACCAAAGTTCTTTTATTAAATACTCGATAGGCTTTAGAGTTTGAAGAGTGTCTTAGAAAAATAGCTTCATCATTTTTTGCATCAAATTTACCTAAATTATCTTTTCCATTGTTTAAAACAAAATATTTACAACAAAAAGGATAGAATAGCTAATGTTAGGCTTTTTGGATTTTAAAATCTCATACGATGTTTTCTTCAAAATAGGCCTAATCATTACTCTATTTATTATGTAACAGGCCGTATTAGTGGCTTCCACCTAAAAATATTTAGGTAAATTATTTTCACAAAGCATAGTTCTAGCCATTTCTTCTAAAGTTCTATTTTTCCTCTCAACTACCCCATTTTGTTAAGGAGTGAGAGGAGCCCAAAAATTGTGGCTAATACCATTTTCATTACAAAAATCTTCAAAACCCATATTTTGAAATTCAGTTCCATGATAGCTTCTAATATGTGAAATTTTAAGATCAAGATCATTTTGGATGATTTTTGAAAACGTGATGAATTTTTCTAAACCCTCATCCTTAGTACTTAAGAAGAGAACTCAAGTATATCTAGAATAGTCATCTACTGATACATATGCATATGACTTACCACTCAAAATCATAGTCCTAATAGGCCCAAAGAGATCCATATGGATCAATTGTAAACATCTATTAGTAGAAACATCATTAATGTATTTAAATGAGGTTCTTTGTTGTTTACCCTTAGCACATGCATCACAAATTTTATCTTTAGAGAACTTTAGCTTAGGTAAACCTCTTACTAGGTCAAGGGAAACCAATTTCTGTAAAACACTAATGCTAGCATGTCCTAGTTTCCTATGCCACAACCATATATCATTTTCATTATGTGCCACAAAACATGCATTGGATGTATGTATGTCATCTAAATGCACCATATAGATATTACCTATGCGATGACCTATGAGCATTATTTGATTTGTTTTAATGTTCATGATTTTACACCCATTAGCATCAAAAAGAACATTAAAACCCTTATCGCACAATTGACTAATACTCAACAAATTATGTTTAAGACCATTGACATAAAGAACATTTTCAATAAGAGTAGTTGAGAGATTACCAATGGAGCCAATTCCTTCAATGTGGCCTTTGGAGTTGTCACCAAATGTCACTACTCCTCCACTCTTTGGTTTGAGCTACAAGAATCCACTCTTATCTCCGGTCATGTGTCTTGAGCAACCACTATCAAGGTACCAAGAATTTTGACTTGTGGTTTTGACCTTGTAACATTGCTCCCCCTACAAAAAAAGATCAAGTTTTGAATTTTGATACCCAAATCATTTTGGTTCCATAAACATTAGTTCCCAAAATCTTGGTTCCCTTAGGAATCTAAGAAGCAATAGTATTCATATTGTTAGAAACTATGAGTTCCTTAGGTACCCATACACTCCTAACTCTTTTAGTTTTAGATTGCTTTTGAAAACTTCTTTGATTGGGGTTAAAAGTCTTTCTCTTTACATATTGGGTTTTTGAAGAACTACCATTTTCAAAAGTATTTTTCCAATAGTAAGAGAAGTTTTAAGATTATCCACCTCATTTGTGTGATAATCTTGGAAATCGAAAAGAAGTTTTTCTAAATCGTGATTTTTCTTTTTGAGCTCATTTGAAAGATTTTCCAAATATAAAACTTTATTTTCCAATTCGGAATTGGTTTTTGAAAGAGACTCATTTTGAAATTTTAAATTAAAAATATTTTTCTTGTTTTTCAAAATAGACTCTTTGTATTTTTCTACCAATTCATCGTAAACATCGTGTAGCTCATCATAAGCATCATATAATTCATCATAAGTAAAAGATGATGAGTTAGATTTTACCATTGGTTCATCCTCAAGGGCCATGAGGCAAAGGTTGTCCACTTCATGCTCCTCATCCTCGGATGACTCTTCGTCACTCCAAGTTGCCAATTGAGCTTTGAGCTTCTTCTTCTTCCCGAAGCTCTTCTTCTTTAGTTAAGGGCAATCGATGTGAATGTGGCTGGGCTTCTTACACTCATAACAAACGAGTTGGTCATTCTCTTCTTCTTTGCTCTTGTTCTTGAACTCCCCTCTTCTATTGAATTTTCTTCCACGGATGGACTTCATGAATTGGGTAAACCGTTTGGCCAACATGGCCATCTCTTCGTCTTCTTCCTCGCTTGAATCGCTCTCCTCAAAGGAAGCTTTGAGAGCAATACCAAGCTTCTTCTTGTCCACCTCCTTCTTCTCTACTCTTTTCTCTTCTCTTTTATTTTCTTCTTCTCTTTTTTACTCCATGATCTCATGATTAAGGAGAGATCCTACCAATTCATCGAGCTTCAACGTCTTCAAGTTCTTCGCCTCGATGATAGCAGTTCTCTTCCCATCCCATGATTCCGGAAGAGAGTAGAGTAGTTTTCAAACAAGTTTATCTTCGGGAATGATCTCACCAAAGCCCTTGAGACCATTTACAATAACCGAGAACTGGTCGAACATCTTGGAGATACTTTCGTCCACCTCCATCTTGAAGTTCTCATAGCTTAGATTGAGGATCCCGGTCTTGGTCTCCATCACGTCGTTGGTGCCCTCGTAAGTGGTCTCTAACTTGTCCCACACCTCCTTTGCACTTTTGTACGAAGACATCTTGGCATACATGTTAGGACCGAGTGTACAAAACAAGATACGTAGGGCTTTATCGTTGACTTGGAGTCTTATCCGATCTTCACCGATCATCTCCACCCTTATCTTCGGAACAAGTCTTCCTTCATCATCTCTTTTCATCGGAATGGCCGATCCATCTTCTACTACATCCCAAAGGACATAGTTGGTGGATTTGATGAAGAGTCTCACCCGGTTCTTCCAATAGGGATAGTTATCCCCATTGAAATAAGGTGGCTTTGTGATTGATCATGACTCATATAGATTTTGCCCGGAGGTAGAAGCCATAGCAATGAATGGATAGATGATCATCACTCTTCAAGGATCACCTCTTGTGGATGTTAAGCCTTCAACGAGTTAAGCTCTGATACCAATTGTTGAGTGGATCAAATGATAGTGAATTGGCCAAGAGAGGGTGAATTGGCTATTTAAAATTTGAGGGAGCAAAAAGGAAATTGAAAAATGAAGGACAAAGGCAATTATAGTGGTTCAAGCTTCTAACAAGCTCTACATCCACTACCTTAGTTCTCACTAAGGATTTTCAACAAAATCCACTAGATTTTCTTCCCCTTTTCTAGGATTAGGAGGTAACCTTTACAATCGGTCAATCTTTCTACCCTAAAAATTGACCCAAGAAATCTCTCAATACAAAGAAGAAGTTGGCAATCTAAATATATTTCTCACAAGATGGATATTGCCCAATTACAATAAAAAAACACACCCCAAACTCTAAATAAAGATTTACAATGAAAAACTCTAAAGAGTTGGGTACAAAGATATGACTCTATAAGGCACAAAGGTTTGGATTAATGCTTGGATGTTACTTGATGGTTCAATAGTTGTTGCTGGTGCTTTGGAGGCTTGCTTTTATACCCTTGCATTGATTTCTAGCTGTTTGGGTTGTTGAGATCATTATTGTAGCCGTTGGGCTGCATTTTTTGCGCAATTAATGCTCTTGATCAACCATCCGTATCGGTACATGAAGACCCGTATCGGTACCTGTCTATAAGAAGAAAAAGTCGTTGTGCATAAAATAACAAGGATGTATCGATACGCGGGGAAGCGTATCGGTACAATCTCAGTGAAAACAAATGTGCGTATCGATATGGAATAAGCCGTATCGATGCAATTTTCTTGCTTGAGCTACTGACTGAACCTGTATCAGTACATCTTGAGGGTGTATCGATACGGTTCCAACGACATTTTAAAATTGGTCTTTCCCAATAACTGGCTCTAACGGCTATAACATTAAATGCCGATATTTTAGAAAAATCTTTAAAGCGTAACGAAACACCTAGTGGCATATCGGTACGCAATGCTTAAAACTTAAACCCAGCATGAAGGCCGTATCGATACGGAATAAGCCGTATCGAAACAGATGTTCACAGTGGCCAATGTTTCAAAAAACTGTATCTATACACTTAGAGGCGTATCGATACGCCTGGGCGCATTTCAATAGTTTAGCCTTTAAAACACTTAGAAAAATTTAGGGATTTAAGTTTTTAACTTAGAATCAAATATGCTTTAAAATATTTGTCAGTTTGAGACACTTTAAAATTTATTTGTTTTACAATTAAATCCTTGAAAAATATTTGTTATATCAAAATCATCAAAGGTTTTACAAAGTTATTACACTATAAAAGAAATAATATTGAAGATGATAAATTTCAAGTAAAAATAAACTAAGTAAATAGAAGTAAATGGAAAGAGTAATCGATTAAAGAGAGTAGGCCGGGTTTTCGTGAGTCGTTGTGTGATTGTCGGATGAATTGTCGTAGTAATTGGTTGTTGAAGCAATGCAATTGTTTTGACGATTAGAACCAGTTGAATTGAATGGGCAATTATAATTGTCGCGGCAACTGGGAATGGTGCAATTGCCTTGGAAACTGGGCGACTCTCTTCAAAGCTCAGCGAAGCGTTCTTCAATGGCTTCTTATTATCCCTAACTCGAAACACTGGTCAATTGTGCATGCCTTGGTGATACATCCCTGAATTAACCATGAGTGAACAATAACTGATCTTATGCTCCTCTTAGCCGTTGGAATCCGCAACTTATTCCTAAGTCGGATTAGTCTTCACCAACAATCGTTTGAATGAAAACCATGTTCATTCATTTCTTGAATCTAACTCTCCCAATATTAGATAAATGGATGAATTCACGAGATCCTCTCCCAATTCACTCGCAATCAAATTAAGAACCAAGAATGAACAAACTTTGAATTTAAATTGCAATAAAAAACCGAAATAAATCCAAGTGTTTTCACAACCACAAAAACGCAATAACCCAAGCCAATTTAGTTTAATTATCGAATGGAAACAATGAATAAGAAGAAGATATCGGACAACCCCTAATTTTCTCTCTCAATCCCCCTTCAAGGCCACGATTTGGTCTCTATTTATAGGAGATTATTAGGTCAGATTTGTTGTTGATAAGGAGGAGTTTAATTTGGAATTAAATTGAATAAAAGAAATAATAAATCTATTTTATCTTTATCCTTAAAAACTCCTCACAAATCTAAACTTTTATCTTCATCATACTCTACCTGGAAATCCAAATCTTTGGGATTTATCCCTTGCTTTTCGTGCTTATCTCGAATTAGGTGGACTTATCCAATCATTGTTGGCAATTGGCTTCAGCAACTCCTTCGTTATTCTTGTTAATCGCCACGACAGTCCCTTGAAGATTCTCGCTTAATTGCCACAGCAATTCACGCTTGTCACGACAATCCTAACCTGCACAAAAATAAGCACACCAACATCGACTTTTCCACGAAAACAACCAAAAACAACTAAAATGCAATACTAAGCTCAATAATGAAGGAAACTAGGAAATTATGCATGAATGCCTAATAATGCAACTAAAATTAGCCTAAGTCTCACAATAATATGAGTAAAAATGGCAAGAAAAATAGTACTTTTACACACTCATCAATTACCTAGCTATTCACTAAACTTTTCTAGAGTTTTCAACTAGCACTTAAACTTCCAGGAGCATAATTTTTTAAGGTAGCCACCAAAAATCATTAAAATTTTGTATAAAAAATAACGAGCTGCTCGCGAACTTATCAAGCCGAGTTGGGCCTTGCTCGAGTTGACTCGTTAAGATCTCAAGTTGAGCTCGAGTTCGAGTCGAGTCAACTTTAATCGAGCATTGATCGAGTTTTAATTGAGTCATTCTGGAGCAGTTTTCGAGATGCTCAACTCAATAAACGCTCCTACCCATAATTTATATCGGTAAAATAGTCTAGATCAGGGGCGGAACATAGGGGGTTTAGGGGGGGTTTGGTCCCCGCCAACTTTTTTTTCATTAGGAATAGAATATATTTTTTAGAAAAAGGGTAAAATTACATCTATAGTCCCTTCAAAGTTTGTAAAATTTAGTATGACCCCTCAAAATTTTTAATTTCATTTTGGCCCCTTTATAAATTTCTAGTTTTTTTTTTTAATTTCATTTTGGTCCCCTTTATATTTTCTAGTTCCGCCCCTGATCTAGATTATACTAAGGTTTTTGCAACGACTCCGTTTAGTTCCTCAGATAAAAAAATCATGGTGACTCCGTATTGCAACTGTACTGGAGTATCTCAGAAATAGAATTTGATAATTGAATTTATTACTATAACATTTCTTAAAAACATGAAGATTTGTAAGTAATCTAGCTACGGAGTAAACTCCTTATTACTACGTTGCGGAATGTCTTTAATGATAGCCCGCAAAAGATCAAAGTATATAAAGCGGCAATTGAGCAAGAGCAAAGAACGAAACAGGCAAACAGGCCACCACATAAATTGGGAAAGCTGCAAGCTTTAACTTATCTCTAAGTTCAAAGAAATGGCCTGCACAAAACGAGACTAGAACAGCAGTTATGGAAGTGAACAATGCTGTTAATCCGATGATGAGTTTCCAGGCCAACTTACACGCGAAATCTTTCTCTTCGAATCGAGACGTGAGGATTGCCAGGAAAAACACTAGGGCTGTCACGGAGAAGCAAAGGCTATTAAGGATGAAATGGAAAAGACAGCGAATGCCGGCTCGTTCTGGAAAACCGGTTTACCGGAGGTTTCATTGACTCCACCTGGAATAGTTGCCTGATGTTGCGAATGCTACTGTGGCTATCAGGGCGGCTACAAGGGAGCAGGACTCGGGAGTCTTTGTGAGACATTCGCTACCTTCTTTGACAAGCGCTTTGTGCGTCTCGGTGAAGATTTGTTTCGGGGTTTGATTCTTGTCGTTGTAATGAACAAGCAAATGCTTCGAAATGGACCGTTTCACAAACTGCAATACTAGTGGAACTAACTAAGATCAAGAATATAAAAGGGAGAAACAGAGAATTTAGTACTAATAGATAGAGGCCTTGTTGATCATACCTTGTACCATTTGAGCTCCTATTGCATCTGTAATGCGGATCCCGGAATGAGCCAAGGCCGAAATTCTCCATATTTTGCAGCAAGATGCAATGCATTGTTTCCTTGATTATCCCACCTACGAAACTGAAAAGTGTTAGTTTGCCTATTCTCCACGGCCAAAAGCAACACATTTTGCCATTAGCATCTGAGTCCTGAATAGAAACAGGAAACTTTGAATTAACCATGAGTGAACAACACTGGTCAATTGTGCATGCCTTGGTGATACATCCCTGAATTAATCATGAGTGAACAACAACCGATCTTATGCTCCTCTTAGCCGTTAAAATCCGCAACTTGTTCCTAAGTCGGATTAGTCTTCACCAACAACCGTTTGAATGAAAACCATGTTCATTCGTTTCTTGAATCTAACTCTCCCGATATTAGATAAATGGATGAATTCACGAGATCCTCTCCCAATTCACTCGCAATCAAATTAAGAACCAAGAATGAACAAACTTTGAATTTAAATTGCAATAAAAAAACCTAAATAAATCTAAGTGTTTTCACAACCACAAAAACACAATAACCCAAACCAATTTAGTTTAGTTATCGAATGGAAACAATGAATAAGAAAAGATATCGAACAACCCCTAATTTTCTCTATCAATCCCCCTTCAAGGCCACGATTTGGTCTCTATTTACAGGAGATTATTAGGTCAGATTTGTTGTTGATAAGGAGGAGTTTAATTTGAAATTAAATTGAATAAAAGAAATAATAAATCTATTTTATCTTTATCCTTAAAAACTCCTCACAAATCTAAACTTTTATCTTCATCATACTCTACCTGGAAATCCAAATCTTTGGGATTTATCCCTTGCTTTTCGTGCTTATCTCGAATTAGGTAGACTTATCCAATCATTATCGGCAATTGGCTTCAGCAACTCCTTCGTTATTCTTGTTAATCGCCACGACAGTCCCTTCAGTATTCTGCTTAATTGCCACAGCAATTCCTACTTGTCACGACAATCCTAACCTGCACAAAATAAGCACACCAACATCGACTTTTCCACGAAAACAACCAAAAACAACTAAAATGCAATACTAAGCTCAATAATGAAGGAAACTAGGAAATTATGCATGAATGCCTAATAATGCAACTAAAATTAGCCTAAGTCTCACAATAATATGAGTAAAAATGGCAAGAAAAATAGTACTTTTACACACTCATCAATTACCTAGCTATTCGCTAAACTTTTCTAGAGTTTTCAACTAGCACTTAAACTTCCAGGAGCATAATTTTTTAAGGTAGCCACCAAAAATCATTAAAATTTTGTATAAAAAATAACGAGCTGCTCGCGAACTTATCAAGCCGAGTTGGGCCTTGCTCGAGTTGACTTGTTAAGATCTCAAGTTGAGCTCGAGTTCGAGTCGAGTCAACTTGAATCGAGCATTGATCGAGTTTTAATTGAGTCATTCTGGAGCTGTTTGCGAGCTGCTCAACTCAATAAACGCTCCTACCCATAATTTATATCGGTAAAATAGTCTAGATCAGGGGCGGAACATAGGGGGTTTGGTCCCCGCCAACTTTTAATTCATTAGGAATAGAATATATTTTTTTAGAAAAAAGGTAAAATTAGATCTATAGTCCCTTCAAAGTTTGTAAAATTTAGTATGACCCCTCAAAATTTTTAATTTCATTTTGGCCCCTTTATAAATTTCTAGTTTTTTTTATTTTATTTTGGTCCCCTTTATATTTTTCTAGTTCTGCCCTGATCTAGATTATACTAAGGTTTTTGCAACGACTCCGTTTAGTTCCTCAGATAAAAAAATCATGGTGACTCCGTATTGCAACTGTACTGGAGTATCTCAGAAATAGAATTTGATAATTGAATTTATTACTATAACATTTCTTAAAAACATGAAGATTTGTAAGTAATCTAGCTACGGAGTAAACTCCTTATTACTACGTTGCGGAATGTCTTTAATGATAGCCCGCAAAAGATCAAAGTATATAAAGCGGCAATTGAGCAAGAGGAAAGAACGAAACAGGCAAACAAGCCACCACATAAATTGGGAAAGCTGCAAACTTTAACTTATCTCTAAGTTCAAAGAAATGGCCTGCACAAAACGATACTAGAACAGCAGTTATGGAAGTGAACAATGCTGTTAATCCGATGATGAGTTTCCAGGCCAACTTACACGCGAAATCTTTCTCTTCGAATCGAGACGTGAGGATTGCCAGGAAAAACACTAGAGCTGTCACGGAGAAGCAAAGGCTATTAAGGATGAAATGGAAAAGACAGCGAATGCCGGCTCGTTCTGGAAAACCGGTTTACCGGAGGTTTCATTGACTCCACCTGGAATAGTTGCCTGATGTTGCGAATGCTACTGTGGCTATCAGGGCGGCTACAAGGGAGCAGGACTCGGGAGTCTTTGTGAGCCATTCGCTACCTTCTTTGACAAGCGCTTTGTGCGTCTCGGTGAAGATTTGTTTCGGGGTTTGATTCTTGTCGTTGTAATGAACAAGCAAATGCTTCGAAATGGACCGTTTCACAAACTGCAATACTAGTGGAACTAACTAAGATCAAACTATAAAAGGGAGAAACAGAGAATTTAGTACTAATAGATAGAGGCCTTGTTGATCATACCTTGTACCATTTGAGCTCCTATTGCATCTGTAATGCGGATCCCGGAATGAGCCAAGGCCGAAATTCTCCATATTTTGCAGCAAGATGCAATGCATTGTTTCCTTGATTATCCCACCTACGAAAAACACTTTGATGCAATGGGGTTTTTCTGTTTACTAGAAACTGAAAAGTGTGAGTTTGCCTATTCTCCACGGCCAAAAGCAACACATTTTGCCATTAGCATCTGAGTCCTGAATAGAAACAGGAAACTTCTCTAAAATACATTCCACCATATCATATCGGACACTCCGTTAATGCTATGGTCGAAATTAATGTCGGACACTCCGTCCTCGACACTTCCTCCTTCATTAAACTTGTATAAACAAGTTTTGTCCATCAGTTCATTCATGACTTGCAAAGCCATTACGTGTCTCTTATTAGAGTATATGGTATTTCTAGTATATAGTCAGTGAATACATTTAGGTTTTATGTACTGTATCACTCAGGGTTATTTTAACTGTATAGTTGGTTTAGAACGGTTAGGATCTGTTAGACCGTTACTCGACTAACTGATCAGTTCTCATTTCTGTATATATATTGGCTGGTCTCTATTTGAGACATCACTGTCGAAGATCAATAAAATAAGAAGAGAGTACCGTCTCTCGTTCCTCATTTCATCTTTCTCACATTCCTCATTCTTTTCATTCTTTGTATTGCTTTGTCTTTAAGATCGCACTATGCAAACTATTTGGCCAAAAAATACAAGTATAAGCTTAATCAGGACGGAAGGTTTTGGAGGCTTTATGAAGATTCTTAGTTTCTCCATTGTTAGGCTACAAGGCTTTTTTTTTTTTTTGCTCTTCCGATTTTTAAAGCTTCGCCCTGACTAATCCGGACCGACCCGTATCACACACCTAATTTTGGTGAGTGAGTCTCATAGCAGA
The DNA here is from genome assembly GCA_019671005.1 of Hibiscus mutabilis. Lineage (NCBI taxonomy): Eukaryota > Viridiplantae > Streptophyta > Magnoliopsida > Malvales > Malvaceae > Hibiscus > Hibiscus mutabilis. The sequence continues at coordinate 10,775,413 of CM033711.1, forward strand.
AATTTTCTGCATACACAACGCCTTAAACTTTAGACCTGCTTGACCGCTTAGGCTGCAGGGCTTTAATATTGGTTAATTGATTAATTTTGCTATTAATTTCAGCCCCGTTAGAAGAAACTTTCATTTTGGTACTTTTAAGGTACTATCAATTTCAGTTCCGACCGTTAAATCTCTAACGATATCTAACTTAGAATACCAACTTCAGTAAAGAAGTGACATGTGTCACTATCCCTTGTAGGCATCGTTGCTTGAACCTAAACTACCGAGAAGAATAAATCACTCGTATCACTGAAACCACTTCATTATTTTCATCAAGCTTTCTTTGTTGGATTCACTTTTAATATTCTATGACAATGGGTGGAGCCACATGCACAGTTGGAGTGTCAACATTTTTGAAATTTTATATTTTTTATATAATTTGTATATAAAAAATTAAAAATATATATAATTGACACCTCTTTATAAATAATTAACTCATCTTAAATAACGTTCAAAAAAAATAGTACACATATTCGTAATTAATACATTTTTAAATATATATACGAATAAAATTGAAAAAAAATGGTGGGTGAGAGGGCAAGTGCCTCTCCTATCATTCATATACCTTTGTCTGTGCTCATTGAGATAATGAAATGTGATTGAGAAATTAGCATATAATGCATGAAAAGAATCTAAAGAAGCAAAAGAATGGATCAGAGAAGATTTTATGAGGGAAAGGAAACGCCATAGATAAAATTGAAGAGAGCTAGTACAAAGAGTTGTAACACAAAAGGAAATAAGCAAGCCACCAAACCAAGAGCACACAAAGAAACCAATTAACCAAATATTAAAGCCCTGCAGCCTAAGCGGTCAAGCAAGTCTAAAATTTAAGACGTTGTGTATGCAGAAAATTTCTGCTATGAGGTTTACTCACCAAAATTAGGTATGAGATACGGGTCGGTCCAAATTAATCAAAACAAAACCTTAAAAATAAGAAGACAACAACAAAAAAAAAAAAGCCCTGTAGCCTACCAATGGAGAAACTAAGAATCTTCATAAAGCCTCCAAAACCTTCCGTCCTGATTAACCTTATATTTGTATTTTTTGGCCAAATAGTTTGCATAGTGCGATGTCCTTGTTCTCTGAAAGCCTGCATTCCGTAGACATGCACCAACAATCATCTTGTACCGTATGGTTTTTCTAAATTTAAAATATTCGTTTTGAACAGTCATAGAAAAAGTACTGACCTTGCCCCGAAACTATTAGTAGCAAATTTATCAAAACATTTATAAAAAACTTAAGAAATTGAACAATTTTTTCATAATTGGGTGGAACATAGCGTTGCTTGAGATTTTCTTGCCTCTGGCTCTCTTCTATTGTAATAATATCTTCTTCATCTTCAAAATCTACAAGCAGAATTGTTTATTTAAATTAAAAAAAACTTGCGTAATATCTTAAATGACACTAATGCTCACCATGATCGATGTTGACATTTTGTGGTGCATTCTCTTCATCACTTTTATGGAAGCAACTCCCTTTGGGAGACGTAGTGTCTGCAAACTCTAGGAATTCAAAAAGAAAGAAAATCTGTCTCAACTCGAATAGGAGCCCGGAAATTTAGTTTGGGGTGTCACAACTTAAAATTGTTTTTAAAAATCTTTTTAGGTAGGTGGTAATAAACAATGAGTGTCAATTTCCTTTTAAGATGTTAATATTCATTTAAAGTTATGTTAATTTTAATTTTAACATTATTTTATATTAAATTTTTAAAGATTTTTAGGTGTCACGCGACACCCATAAACTAAGGGTGGCTAAGAATGGTCATTTAACCCAAACAATTTTTTTATAAAAAAATCGAGTTCAGTTTTGAGTTTTTTTAGGATGAGGTTAGGTAGGGTTAGTTTTGAATTTAGGGTGAAAGATACTTGACCCGAAATAATAGTTTAATTTTATTCTAAATATTTAGATATAATTTCTACAATAACCCTCTTTATATACATATTTTGGCTAAACTAGAAAAATAAGTGCCCAAACTATCTCTTTTTTGTAATAGGCGCCTAAAATATTTTTTTGCTGAAATAGGTGCCTAAAGTTTCATTCTTGGCTTGTTTTAAAGTCATTTGAGGCGCCTACTTGGGTACGTATTTCAACAAAAAAATTAGGCACCTATTTCAGCCAAAAAATACTATAGGCACCTATTGCAAAAAAGATACATAGTTTGGACACTTATTTTGTAGTTAAGTCATATATTTTCAATTATCTCCATATTTTTTCTAATAAAATTGGAATAATTATTATAATACATCCTCTCTATTTGTATTTTTTCACTTGACTCCCTATTTTATAAAAATATATATTTTTTATTTACGTTGGGCCAAGTTTAGGTTTTTACTTTAAAATTCAAGTTAGGTTCGGGTTGGGTGTAGCATCATAAAAAGTCGAGTTCGAGTGAAAGTGTTAAATTTTGAGGTCGGGTGTGGGTCAGCCAAATAACCGGCCCAACCCGACCCATGACCATACCTATGGTGGGTTGGATCGAGTTTTTGGCCTACCCGCACTAGCCTCAAAATTTAACACTTCCACCTGACCCTGACATTTTATGATGATCCATCGATCCAAATTTTAGAGTAAAAATTTGAACCTAATCCGATATAAACAATTTTTTTCATTTTTATTCGATAAAATAAGAAGTTAATTGAAAAAATACAAACAAAGAGGGAGCATTATAATAATTATTCCATTTTTATTAAACAAAATATATAGATAATTGAAAAATATATATAAAGAGAGAGTTATTTTAGCAATTATACCTACAAATTTAGAATAAAATTAAACTATTATTTCAGGTAGGGTAGGGTCGAGAATTTTCACCATAAATCTGACCCGGCCTCATCCTAAAACACCCGACCCAAAACCGAAAGTTTCTTTAAAAACTCGACCCTATATAATCGGGTCGGGTTGAAACCCATCGGGTATGAGTCAAATGATCATCCTTGTACCTAGCTCGCCCATGCTTTTATGGAAGCAACTCACTTTCGAAGATCTAATCTCTGCAACATCAAATAAGTACATACGTATTTTTTAAAACTATATACTTATGATATACTATTAATACAAGAAAAAGCAAAGCAATAAAAAACCTACTATCCAAAGGCCATCCATAAAAGACGACACCAAATAGCATGTGAAAGAATTCAGCACAGGTTCCATAATTGTGTGGATACCAAGGCTCTTTGGTTTCTTGGAACCTTTTCAAGTAAGCACGGGGGTCGTTCTCTATCTCTGCTGTTTCATGCACTGTTAGGCCTACAACATGTGAAACCGGCTCCATTATTATACAAAATAGAATTTAAGGTTAGTTATGTAGTGTTTTTATTGTATGATGAGATCATATAAAGAATTTTAAAAAAGAACTAGGGTGTAAATGAACCGAGCTTGAATGAACAAAACTTTGTTCGTGTTTGTTTATTTAGCATTCGCGCACATGTTCGTTTATATATCCTTTAACATGTTTGTTTAAATATTTGCTAGAATGTGAAATTACATCATTAGTCCTCACAATTTGAACTTTAAAGTTCACCCGGCGTTAAATTTAGTATCTAACTTGTATTTAAAAGATAAGAAGTGAGTAGTTACATCAATAGATGATCTGATCAAACAGTAAGGCGACTACCACTTGGGAATGCATTAGGCTTGGTGGCTAATATATGGAGGAGTCCATCCATTCTCGTTCACCTTGTTGGCAAGCTCTGGATATTTGAGAATGATTTGAAATGCCAAACCTATGATTCAAATTCCATATTATAATTTCTTATCCTTTTTCATCAATCAACCAACCAAAATGTACTACTCCGTAAACTTACTAAAGAGTTCTCCTTTAAGGGCAGCATGAAGAAAGGTATCGCCATTATCCTTCCTGCTGTTGCCAATGTCCGAGGGGTTCCCTTGGTAAAGAAAATGGAGGCAAAGAAAAGCTACTTGGTGGCCGTAAAGCGCTGCCAAGAAAAGAGGTGTCGCTTTCTCATTGTTGCACTCACAGATCAGACTGGGATCCGCCTTAGCTATCCAATGGCACATGTACGCATCTCCCAACGCGGCCGCCGAGTGCAGCGGCGTATTCCCTTTCCCATTCTTCATTTTCAGGATTTGTTGAGCCTTGCAACCCAGGCTTTCAACCATGTCCTTCACCGCCATAGGTTTCCCACCCGTCACTGCCAAATGCAGTGCGGTGTCCTCCGACGCCGTCAGCACCGCCGCGTGGCTGTCCTCGTTGGCCTTGTAAGTCTCCACAACTTTATCCCAATAGCCTCTCATGGCATTTTCAAACAGGAATCTGGATAGGTTTTTGAGCTCCTGCTGATCCGTCGCTGCTGGTTCTTTACTAATTTCCATATCCATGGCTGAAATTAAGAGTAAGATTGTTAAGTTGAGTCAGCGTGCATGGATTTATTACATTGGAAATTGGAATTCTTGTTACCTCTAAAACCAGCAACTACTTTTTCGTTTAGAATCTGTCTTTTTAATTACTTAGAGCGCACTCTATACATATATTCCAGTTTTAAAAGAAATTAAACTCTACTGCTTTTAGTTTTCTTCTTTGCATTTACCTTCCAAAGCTGAAAGGAGCAGGGAATAGAATTCCTCTGAAAAAAGCTCATGTCTCATGTGAGTGATGCAAGAAGCAGGAAATAGAATTTGTCCCTACTAATATTCTCTTGACACGTCAATTAGCCTATTAATTCACAAACAAAAATTCTTCCATCTTTTTTTATATTCCTATTTATGCAACAATGTTAAAGAATTAAACCTTACACATTAACTCTAATTCTTATATCCTAAATCTTAAATTATTAGAATTAAATTTTTTACCAACTACTCTAAAGGGGCGTTTTATTCACAGAATATAACATTACTTTTAAGGATAGGATTCCTAAAATATAACATTACCTGACATATTACTGGAATATTACATTACTTCGTTTAGTTTGTTTGGCAGGATTACAAGATTGCAATATTTAGTTGAGGGAATATAAGAGTGCATGAATTCATATTTTACTAAATTGTCCTTGAGATATATTACATTGGCTTCCCATTTGTATTAATTAATCAGAGACTAGATAAATGAGAATAGATGCAGAATTTGACTAGAATGGTGTAGTAGCACGCAGACAGGTTCATAAGCCTCTAACTACCCAATCCATCCCCAAGCTAAGGGTGTAAATGAGACGAGATAGATCGCAAGCTACTCGAGTTCGATTCGGTCAAAGCTTAATCAACACTCAAATCGAGTAGACTCGACTCAAACTAGAACTTGGCTTGAATTCTAAACGAGCCAAGATGAGCTACTTGATATCAGACTTAAAAATTACACGAACTACTTGAAAAAATAATATATTAATTTTTAAAATAATTTAAAATAAATTATTAATAATTTTTACTTTTTAAAATTATTTAACAAATTTTAAAAAAGTTTTTTTATCAATAATGAACATGATAATTGAAATTATCAATACCCAAAATTTAAATATAAAAAACAACCTCTGCTCTAAATTTTTTACTTTAATGGACTGATTTTTTTTATAAAAAAACTAAGAAATAAAATGTTTGAGATTGAGAAATTTGCTCGGATAATGCATTTGGAAAATTTTTTGTGAAGAGGGATTGGTGGTTTTTTATTTCACCAACTGGAGACCTTTCTACCGTAAATATTGACGAGTATAGGAGTTTTTTAATTGCCTGAAGTCATCGAGAATGGAAGACGACTTCCCTCCTAGATATACATGCAACTGGCATCAAGATTTCATGGCAACTTCATGAAGTTGTGTAGAAATGTTGGCGGCTTCCACTTGTACTATAGAAAGACCTATATTTCGTGAAATAAAAAACCAATCACCCCATTTCTTAAAACAATTGTTTCTACAACATTATCCGGGCAAAACACCAGGTGAGATTTGAAGGAAAGGAAGTAACAAATCTTCATCGTTGGTTCAATATCCAAACTAAAAGTAAAACCTAACGTCACCCTTCTCCCCATATCTCTCTGATTGTACTTTCTCCCTCTTGAGTCCCGAATCTTGAACTCTAAACTTCTCATCAGTAGTCGTCGACTTCTTAACTTGCGCATTGCTGTCATTCGTCTGTTGTCGATCGGTGATTGCCTTATACGTTAGTTAGGTTTCTACAAGGTCAGTGTAGGGATAATGAACGTTGTAAACGTAGGGATTGCAGTTGAGGCCGATTGAGAGGGTCACGAATTCATCTCTCACATTTCCCTCAATATTCACCGCTTGTTTGAATTTCTCCTTTAATTTGGTATATACATTTTTAAAAAATCTTTTGCTTGATTTACTAATTTTACCCTAGTTTTTTAAACAAATTTATTTCTAACTTGTTTGTTTAGCTTGGTGTATATTGCAGAAAACTAGGAAATTATATTCCCAAATATCTAGCTAGTGACATTTAGGCACTAGATTTCTACTGTAATTAATAGTGATTTTGTGTAATTTCATCTTTCTTAGTTTAGACTTTCTTTGTAAACTATAAATAGGTGTTAATATTATCAATAAAATATATAAAAACCAGAGAAAGAAACTTATCTATACGGAAATAGTTAGGTTTGTCGATCCCTAGAACAAACCCTAGCAAAATGGTGGCTACAGACCATGGGAACCAGTTCTATAACTGATGTCCGTACCCCCATCATCAATATCACAGATGCATCACCAACAATCATCACGTGTTATTAACTGAACGACAATAGTTATCTTTCTTGGCTTCAGTCTGTCAGATTTTGCATTACTGGTAGAAGAAAGGAAGCCTATCTCTTAGAAGAATGACTATTCCAACCAAATTAAGTCCAGTGGCTGAGTGAGAACACCATGTTCATGTCATGACTCATCAACTCCATGATTCCTTAGATTGGTAAAACCTTTATGCTGTACGGAACAATTGTTGAAACTTGGAGTGCAGCCAAGGAGACCTACTCCAGCAAACACAACATAGTTGAACTCTTTAGAATCGAGAGTAACGTCAATGAACTCAGACAAAATGATATGTCTGTTCCGGAACAATTGAGGAACTTTTATAGGATTAATGGACAACTAACTGCTCCTTCCACCTCAAATGTAGAATGTACATCTTCTCAAGGTAGTCAGTTTTTTTTTGTAAATTTTGTTAATACAAATGTACGTATGTTATACTTGGATTGTACATTCAGGTGTCTCGAATCACATGACATGATATTTGGGATTTTTTTCACCAATTTCAGAAGATTGAAACACCCACTCATGTCAGGATAGTCGATGGGTTTGGTCAACGATTCAAACGTTTTGAAGTCAAACTCATGTCAACGGGTTTGAGTTGAGCTCTAGCTGTAGTACGAACATGAGTCAGATCTCATATCGATCTTCAGACTACAGTTTAGACTCAAATCAACCTTGGCACTTAGAGTCAGGCAAGGTCTTTGCATGATCCAGAAAGTAATGGCCCATATACAGTTTGAGGTTTTGGGCTTCGGCTTGACAATCAGGAGGCCATATGGCTACCTAAACTAGGGCAGATGCTAGGCTTGAGTTTGGGCCAACATGCCAATGTCCTGATGAAGGCATGCTATGACGGAGGTGAACACCCCCATAGAGCAACAAGGCAAGACCAAGTGTGGCTCACCGAGCGTAAGAGGTGAAGATGATAACACTGAATAAGGCAGAGAAAACCACAACTATAATTGTCTTAGTCTTAATTCCAAGGAAGGGGTAAGAGGTCGAGGGCACGAATCCAAACGAAGCAGTTGACGACGGTGCAAAAGGTGTCGAACCAAGAAACACGAAAACCACCAATGTTTCTGTCCATGATTTCGCGAAAAAAGGAAGACAATGTAGAAGGTGAGATCCATTCCATAGTTTTTGGGGCGTGATACGTTCGCCATAAAAGGGGAAATCGATGTTGGCGATGACGACTCTCCATATTGCATAGGAGGTTACAAGAGAAACGAGGGGGAAAGGAAGAATTTTTAGATAATCGAAATCATAAATGAACCAAGTAGGGTTCCACTTGATAACTCCCTAAAACGGGTTATTTTTTACATCTTTCTACTTAAGATTTTGCCTAGACTTAAGTAGTCTTGTGCTTTAAATTAAGCAATTTCATTACATTGCATTACATTTATCTTTATCGGGAGTTCGTGTTGTTTCCCCGAGTGCTACTAAGGTTGCATAATTAGATATTACTACATAGGGTCACGTATAGCATTATTGTCATAAATTTATATTTAATACACTGGCAGTGAAAATTTTTAGTTTCTACAAGCGCCTTAGTTTTAGAGTTTAGAGACTCAGTTTTAGGTGTAATGGTTAAGCTTTAGATGTAGGGGTTTAGAATTTAGTGGTAATGGTTAGAATTTAGGGGTCAAGGTTAGGATTTTGGATTTAGAGGTTAGGTTTTTAGGTAATTAGTAGAGAATTTAGGTTTTAACTTATAAACTCCTAAATTCTAACCTAAAACCCTAAATTTTATTCACAATTATTAAATTCTAAATTATTAAACATAAACATTGCCCTAAAACTAAGTCACTTGTGGAAACTAAAAATGTCCGCCCGCATATCAAATAACTATCTTAGTGTCATTGCGGTCATTCATCAAATCAATATCACTAAGATACATCGAAGTAATCACAAACTAGGCACAAGCCTTATCACAAGTCATCACAAAGTTTATTCTCAATTATTGCTTTCATATTGTATAACATAATGCATAACATTAATTTAGTCATTTAGTAGCTTATGACCAACGATTAATCTTAGAGTCATTAACAAGGAATTGTCATGTATTTAGAAAATTGGAGGCATCATAAACTGTGAGTATTGATACTCACAAATGCTTAACTTGTTAGTATCAATATTTCTATTGAATATCGATATTGTAAAAATATATTGAAACTATTTGAAGCCACTCAATTTTAGTATTAAATAAACAATATCGATGCTACACATAAAAGCCTATATAAATTTTAAAATGTTTATATATTATTTTTTTAACAATTTCTACTTAAAGGGAAGATGAATTTGTATTTAATGGATTTTCCAACTCATAACTTATGAAAAAAAATGTCAATTAAAAGCTGTAACCACTTATTCTTGAAATTGTTAACTCTTTATATAATATGTGAAATGACTAAATCTATTAAATATATTCACATCTTCGAAAGACAAGTCTTTTGTGATTTTAGAAGGACAAAGGGCAATAGAATATCCATCATAACAATATTGAATGTAATCTTCCATGATATCATATTAAAAGATAAACAAGAATAAAATATTAACAAACGATAAGGATTCTCCCCCTTTAGCGTGAGTGGTTGTCCATCGAAAATAAATAAATTAAAAAGATAGAGATGTGAGAAAAGTAAAACATATATGGGCTCCACTTCATCACATCAAATAATTAAATAAAAAGACAACTAATTTAGAACTAAGATTAGCTGTACTAAATCTTCTTGTGTCCTAACAAGATTGATTCTATGAATCTCTTCCGCGTATTGTATTTAAGAAAAATAGATATCCATCAAATTTGTTTAGCATTAAATTTTTATCAATTTTTAAAATTTTAACTCATTATTATTTTAATTTTTTATTAATAAAAACATGAGAATATATATTTGAAAAATCTCCAATCAAGTATTTTAAAATACATAATTCATAGAATTTAATTAATTAAATTAATTAAAATTAAAATTTAATTTGTAAAAATTAATATTGGACAAATTTAATGAGATGGAGGAGTATTAAAATTAGTGTAAAAACGTGGAGAGATCAATGCTTAGATCAAATTTTAATAGCCAAATGCCAAGTTGCGCTTTGTGGTGTGGCTGATACCAATTATCCTACCACGTGGCATGGATTTATTTGTTCGTATCACCTCTTTTTGTCGTGCCAAATAAATACTTTAATATTAATTTCAATAAATTATATAGATGTTATAAACTCACGACTGAATGTGCATATATTTATTAATTAGATTCAAATCTATTTACAATCTCTGATAATATTTTTGTGTATTTATTTAAAGATTATATAGAAATATATAGGTTGATAATCGGACTCTCTATTGTACTAACTTAATCAATAATTTTATAATAGATAGATAGATAAACAATAACGAGGGTATTTAAAAAATCAAGAAAAATTAATGATGTCAATTATTAAAATTTTAAAAACCAAATAAATAAACTGAATTTGTAAAACTAATTGAATTCTATATCAAAAACCATATTCAATTGGATTAGTTTGTTTATATCGATTTGAATTTTTGTTTTGGATTTAGAAAATTTCTTAGAGTGATTATAGGTCGGGTAAGATCATTTTGAATGATATAAAATATAAAATATTTATTTTTGTTATATATTTCTATAGTTCAATTTTACTAATAAAATTCATAAATTGATCAAATAAAAACATTCTAAATCGATTTATTTTTTATTTATTTAATAAAAATGATTTGCACTAATCAGTTAAGATCATTTGTACTTAATTTAACTTATTAAATCGACTATTGGGATCCCTGAAAAATGAATATTGATTTAAAAATTTTGAGCGTATGTGGCCTCCTAAAATCATTTATAAATTAAATCCCTAATTCCCAAACTCTTACCGAATTTGTTGCGCGAATGGCAGTCAGGCTACAACAGGGACGAAGGCGCGGCAACGATAATCTCATCGGCGGACAGTGGCTAACAGCGAATGTGGCTGGAATGAAAAAGGAAAAGAATTTAGAGTTTTTTTTAATTTAGGGGTCGGTATTTGATTTAATTATTTAAAAAAAAGATAAATATATATATATAATTTAATTGAATTTTTATTTTAAATAATTATTAATTGTATGTTGAGTCATTGAGATTTTTAATCTTTATTAATCAATTTAATGATGTTCAGCGTTAGTAGTGTTTAGCGGTATTCAACGCCCATCGTAGAATTTTCCTAAAATTACTATCAGTAATTTAATTGTGAGAATTTTCCATTTCCCTAAATATTTATTTATTTACTTATTAAATTAGTGTTATAATAACCTCTTAAGAATTTTTGCAACAAAAAACTAATACCTAGGGGTGCTTATTGAGCGAGTCGATCGTGAGTTGAATAGTGCTCGACTTGTACTCGTTAAAAAATATCGTTGCTCGACTCGACTCGTTACTTGTTAAGCTCGATGAAATTTTTACCTTCTTTTTTTAAATATAGGTAAAATCTAGTGATACTATTGGAGCTTAATATAAACATACAAATTTAGGAAAGACGTGAAGATTAAGGAGATAAATAAACAAACATGTCATGACCGAGTTAGAGATGAAGTCGAAATTTGAATGTGAGACTTTGTTTAGTTTCTCAACAATCTTTGATGAACAACAAGGAGAGAAGGTCTTAGGGATTTCAAGATTTTAACTTTCAATCGTATTTTTATTTAGGAACCGAAGTTTTTTCTTTTTTTTTCTACTTTTATACCTAAAGTAATAATAAAAGAAAAATGAGAGGTTTTAATAAAAAAAGATTAATTATTATAATTTAATTTCTTATTAATACAAATTAACATTTTGAATCATCGGAAAAAACAAAACGTTTTAGAAATTTGAAACCAAATATTTTATAGGTAAATTACCTAACAAATCATTCAACTTTTCTAGAATTTTCAACTAGCATTTAAACTTTTTAGAAAATATTTTTTAAGATAGCCACCAAAAAAATCATAAAAAATTATTAAAAAATAACAAATTGTTCGCGAACTTATAGAGTCGGGTTGGATCTTGCTCGGCTCGACTCGCTAAAATCTCAAGTCGAATCAACTCAAGTGAAATGTTGACCGAGTTGAACTTAAACTATGTGCAAACTGCTCAACTCAATTAGCACTCATACTAATAACAGAGAATAAAGTAATAAAAATGTTTTTATTACCACTGTAATTTTTTACTTATCAACAGTTTTTACCAGTTTACCATAGAGACATATTTCATTATTAACACGATGAAATTATGGGAGAGGTTAAGTTGATTATTTTTGAAACTAACAAAGTTTTCTAAAAAAATCAAGTACATTTGGTTGTTTGGCCAAACTGCTCATTTTTGTTCCATCATATTTCATTAGGTTATGGGTTCTAGACCCACTAGGAGCACTCTCCTTTCTTCCCCTCAAGTCTCCACTTCCCCTCCCCTCTAAGTAGGATTCAGATTAAATTTGGGATTTGTCAAAAAAAAAAAAAAGTTCTAAAAGATAACCAAATCAAAAAATATATGGTTGGAGTTTAATTTCATTAATTTCAAAATTAGAATGCCTTAAAGTAATTAAACCAGAAAAGTTAGGGGTAAGATTTAATTTCATTAACTGCAAAACTGGTAGGTTCTTAAAAATAAGGGTAAACTACACAGACGACCACCGAACTATTTAGAGATACTTATTTTGACCACCGCCGTTAAAAAAACTAACAAATGGGTGACGTGGCAGTTTACCGTATAATTTATTTAATATATTTTTTCCTTCATCACTTGGTTAAAGGAAAATTAAAAGATAATGGAATGACATTGGGGTGGAATGAACCTGTGACTTATGAGAGTTATGCCAAATGCTTAACCAACACACCAACCTACTCTTATTGATATGAATTACACCATTTTATATACATATATTATACTGCAATAAATGTTTGGGAAAAAATAAGTAAAAATAGTTGAAAGGGAACTCGAACCTAGATTATTTATGATATGTAAAATCACACAAACCACTAAATCAGATCAAATAATTTATTAAAAATGAAAACATTCTAAATGTGTTTAAAGTGGTTATTAAAGCAAGATTTAAAATGAACATAGATTTATATTTTTATTTTTAAATTAAATTGAATATATTTTTCTTATTTATTTTAGTAATTTCATATATATAATGTTGAATCAAGTTAGTTAATTTAATCAATAATTTTACTTTTTATTGAATTAAATAACTATGAAATTACTCAATTTAATTTAAAAATAAAAAAATCATAAATCTATTTTTATTTTAAATCTCTATGATTAAATAACTCGATTCAACATTATATATATGAAATTACTAAAATAAATATGAAAAGAAAAAATATTCGATTTAATTTAAAAATAAAAATCATAAATCTATTTTCATTTTAAATCTTGCTTTAATAACTACTTTAAACATATTTAAGATGTTTTCATTTTTAATTAATTATTTGATTTGATTTGGTGGTTTGTGCGATTTTACACATCCCAAGTGATTTAGGTTTGACTCCCCTTTCAACCATTTTTACTTCTTTTTTTCCCAAGCATTTGTTGCAGTATAAGATATGTATATAAAATGGTGCAATTCGTATCACTAAGAGTAGGTTGGTGCGTTAGTTAAGTTTTTGACATAACTCTCATAGATCCTATGTTCAATCCATGGCCCCCAAGGCCATTCCATTCCCTTTTAATTTTATAAATAAAAAATTAGAGTAAATCCATGCAATCGGGTGGTAACACGTGTCATCATCTGGTTGGTTGATTAATTTTATTTAATTAAATTAAAATTAGGACCAAATTGATATAATAGGTAAATAACAATTAGAGTAAATTCGTCTAATCGAGTGGTGACACGTGTTATCATCTGGTTAGTTGGTTAGTTAATTTTATTTAATTAAATTAAAATTAGGACCAAATTGATATAATAGGTAAATAAAAGGGACCAAAATGTGTAATTTTACAAATTTTCGTTAACTGCCGCGTCACCTTTCCATTAATTTTTTAAAGGAAGTGGTCAAAATAAGATCAATTTAAAAGTTTAGTGGTCTAGTTGATGCGTTGCCTAATTCAATGGTCAAAATAAATATCCCTGAATAGTTCGGTAGTCTCATGTGTAGTTTACCCTAAATATAATTAAACCAATTTTTTTTTTGGAGACACCAATGCTTAATTTTAGTTGTTTCAAAACTACTGATTTCCCCACATACCCATAAAAGTTAGTGGGGGCATGTCCCCACAGACCCATGATGTCCTGTTCCTAAATATTATTAATATTCACCATGCATTTTCAATCATCTATTTGTTTTTGAAAATTGACTTGTAATTAGTATGTTGGCCGAATGAAATACAAACACAATGAATTAGTCGGTTAGCAAGCCGGTTTTCGAACAAAATTTAAATACTATCTCTCTTCCTCATTCATGCTATTATTCTTCTTCATTCATTATCTTTTATTAATTAACTTGAAGAAAAAAAAGTTCTTAATTTGTTAAAATGTGTAATTTTACATGAATAATATTTTTAATTATTAATAAAATAGCGTTCTTTTCAGATTATTTAGCTATATAATATCTAATTTGACCACGTAAAACAAATATATGAAGCTCTTTCTGCCACCGTGACATTACGTATGGAAGACACGTTCCTCAAAAAAGGCCTTATTTGAAATTCGCCTCTAATATTGAAAATTTATTGTTCAATGGTTTATGATTATTGGTTTTGGAAGAGAAAAGGTTTTTATATTTGTTGGTTTAAGGTATTCAAAATTTGTGGGATTTTTTGGAAAATTTTATGACGGGTGTCGCACATCGCTGAACACTACTGATACAATACACTACTGAACATCATAATTTTTTTATAAAAATTAAAATTTTTAACGACTAGATTTATAATTAAAATTATTTCAAAAAAATTAAATATTAGATTTAATAAACATTTTATATTTATTTATAATATTTTTAATTGATATATTATAATCAAATATTTTAAAATCTCTTTAATATCAAAAATTCTAAACTCAACTCTTTTATTTCCTTTCTACCGCCGTCGCTGCTACTTCCACCATTATTGTTGGGTTTAGGGCATACAAGAAAATGAAATAGATGAATCATGTTTTTAACTTATTTTCTCTAACTATGATTTTAGTGCCTAGTATCTCAAGCCTTTTTTATGGTGTTTGGAATTGAGGTGGAGTTATTACCGATAACATGAAGAAATATTCCAACATAGTCATGTCTAGGAATTAATAACTCTAAATTGACTGCGGCTGCGGTAGTAGTATCTGTAGTGGCGGCGACGACAAAAAAGAAATAAAGGGTTGGGTTTAAGATTTTTGATATTAAAGAGATTTTGAGATATTTGATTTTAATATATCAATTACAAATATTATAAAAAAATATAAAAAGTTTATTAAATCTTATTTTTAATTTTCTTTTGAAATAATTTTAATTTATAAGTTTGGTGCTTAAGATTTTTAATCTTTATTAAAAAAAACTTAATAGTATTCAGCAGTGTATTGCGTTAGTGGTGTTCAGCGATGTGCAACAGCCGTAATAAACTCATTTTTTTGTATAGGAATAGAGTTTAGGAATGCATAGAGAATTTATTGGTATTAAAGGTTTAAGAGCTTAAGGAAATAATTTGAAGGTCTTTTAAGAAATATATCCAAAATAATTATTTTTTATTCACCAATATAACACTACACGAGATATTTAGAGGCTAAATTGGTTTAATATTTTCTTTTGGGACAAAATTTGGAAAAATGCCACCCTTCAGAAATCATTTAGAAAAATATCCTTCATTTGGTACACGTACGAACGACTCACATTCTAGCAGGCGCGAATTCAAAACTCGCATTCCGCCGGACGCGTGTTCTATCTGATGTGGCCTATCTTATCTGTTGGCGTCTTTTAAATATTCAGTAAAAAGAACTCGCACCTAATAAGACGCGAGTTCAGCGAGATAATCAGACGAAACAACGAGAATTTACCGTACTATATGAATGTAACTCGCGTTTGGTGCAACACGAGTTATTTACAATCATGTTGTTAAAACAAGCTTCGATAGACATCTTGTAGGTGAAATTACGGGGTGTTGGGGGATAGTATTTCATATTTTTGAACGTTCACGTTGTAGTACTGAAACATCTCTTGAAAATGGTGTAAAGATGGATGCGTATAAGGCGTCTTAAAGTGTGTATAAATCGCGTTAAAACGCTATCTAACCGTGTTTTTTGCATGAAGAACAAGCAAACATGGGTCCATAGGCATGTTTAAATGGATTTTGTGGTATGTTAGGACATTTTTTGTTATTGTTTAAGTTTCACGTTGTAGTAGTGAAACATGTGTTTACAATGGTGCTAAAATTGATGCATATATGGCATCCTAAAGTGTGTAGAAATCGCGTTAAAAATGCTATATAGCCATGTTTTTCCCATGAAGAACAAGCAAACATGGGTCCATAGGCATGTTTAAGTTGATTTTGTGGTATGTTGGGGGATATTTTTTGTTGTTGTTTAAGTTCCACGTCGTAGTAGTGAAGCATATATTTACAATGGTGCTAAAATTGGCATGTATATGACATCCCAAAGTGTGTAGAAATCACGTTAAAAATGCTATATAGCCATGTTTTTTCCCATGAAGAACAAGCAAACATGGGTTGGTGGACATGTGTATGGGTCGATAAGTGAAAGGCAGAAAGATGGTGTATGAAATAAGTGAATTCATGGTGTCAAATAGAAGTAAAAAAGAAAATAATGGTAAAACAGAAAACGAAGCATCAAAAATCGTTAAAAATGGTGCTAAAACATTACATGGAGAAGTATAATTAGTTGATTTGAGGGCCGGTCCTAAGAGGACATTTTCTCTTGTCATGTAGTGTCCCTACATCTAGTGCACCGTTTAGGTTGTCTGGTCCGTTCTCGAGGAACAATATCCTCGGTATAGTGAATCCTAGTTAACGTTGGCCGACCTTTTTTCTTACAGCGTAGGGAAGGATCTGGGCATATCTTAGGTTCATCGTCAATGATACTACGATCACGTTCATTCTCGATCGGAGGAAACGTGTTTCGGTATACCTTGAATATGTTTTCAAGTCAGTGCCGGATCAACGAGTGTCATGGCGTCAAAATGAACGGATGCACATACAGCGAAGGTGTGAGCACATGGGTACTTGAATGTCTAGAAGACTCCGCAATTGCACGTTCTTTGGCGCAGATCAACCTTGTAATTGTTTTTCATTATTCCTTCAAGTGGCCTCGAATATTTCGAAACCTGAAAGCGATGTTGGTGACGAGATAAGCATATCACACCCATCGTGTTTACGTGCGTAGTGTATGTTTGAAATTTTTGCTAAAGTTTTGGATGGAACATGTGGCCACCTGCCATCCAGTCCATTGCTTGTTTTTCGAGGGTTGCAAAAAGGGTAGCTAGTCTGTAATATGTCGCATTGACAACGAACGTGATAGGTAAATGACACGGTCCCTTCAGAGATGATTGATTGCCTTAGCCAAGTTCGTTGTCATGTGACCATATCGATGACCCCCATCATAACATTGCATCCATTTCTCCCTTGGGATATCAACAAGATAGTCATATCCATATGAATTTCTTACGCTCAACTCTTCCATCAACTCCTTAACTTGGTCTATCCGGTGTGCGTTACCTATTCAATAAGAGATAGAATAGTTAATGAGAAATAATAATAAAAGCAATGATAAATAAAACAGAATGACAGTGGAAGGCGTACCTATGGGAAAAACCATTATACATTCATCATCATTCTTATATCTCTGGTAGTAGTTTACTGCAATGTGTCACAAACAGTACCAGTGATATATATATGTTGGTTGCCAAGACACCCCCATACGCGAGATTGTTCCCCATATCCATGTACATCTGTCTGAAATAATACATATCCCCTCTTTTCTTTCTCGTAAAACCCGACGTAGGACATATTTGCGCAAGTTGGTGAGAAAAAATTCCCTAGAAGGGATATCTTCCTTTTCAACTATTGTGAAAGCTACTGGAATGTATTTTTGGTTGTCGTCTTGTGTAACTCCCTGCAGTAAAATCTGTGTGTATCTACCATAGAAGAATGTGCCGTTGATCTGGAGTATAGGCTTTTAGTAGCGGAAAGCCTTAGCACATTGTGGAAACGTCCAGAAAAGGTAAAAAAATTGGCATTCCCTATGTACGATACGATCATTGTAGTATTTTAGTACAGTTTCCAGTTGCACAATTGTTCCTAGATTATATTTTTTGCATAATCTTCAGCCACGTTCACAACTCGTTATACAATTCTTCCCACTGCCCATATAGTTGTTGGAGGCACAATATCTTGCATATTATGCTTTATCGTATTTAACCGTGTATGTGTATATGGATTTAATGGCAGCTATACATACCGGCACAATTACGCGTGAATTTACTTCCACGAGTAGAAGGATGGCATCACAAACTATGTGTACATCCAAGTTAGGATGATCTTGGCTCATGCTTCCCACTGAGTATGTATGAGGTACATTGTATCTCGTTATTTTCCAGAGGTTGTTCAACCTCTTCAATTGTGATACGCGGACCCTCCAGTTACACCCCTCGTACTTGTGGGGACATTTTGCAATATATTTGTCTGCCTTAATTTTCCTTATGGTGGACGTAATTGAGCGATGTATGTTGTAATGGTTAATCGTAGCCTCCGTGAGTTTTTTTGTCCTGAAGACCATTCCATGTTGCAGTTCACCCTCATTTCGTTCGTTGTACTGCTCCAACTGTGGGAATTTTGGAAATTCAGTAACGTTGAAGCCTTCCATATCTACTATTGTGAATTGGGATGGTGGGTCGTAATATGTTGAGCAACTTCCTGCTCCAGTAAAGTTAGGCGGAGAAATATCTTCCTCTTCATCTTCCTCCATATCATCCTTGAAAGTATCGTCTGTGTCATCCTCCGTATTGACGGGCTCGTCAAGGTTTGCTGGATCTCTTAAAAATAAACGCATCTCGTCACCATTGGCTCCGTACGCGGTTCTTCATTAGAATTATCTCCTTCACACTAGAATAGTTCTACTTTATCAACATCTTGTACATTAATAGGTTCTGCAGCTGTAACCCGATCACGAGACTGCTGATGAGGCCTATCTAGGTTAAAAACAACAGCGGTTAAATGTCTCCCCATATATGAGAAATCATCTACGTTCTGCTCAATAGGGATATAAGTTGAGTGACGTCCGGTTGAGAAATCATCAAATGGATTAAACTCTTTATGGTAAGATGACCCCATAGATAATGACACCTCTAGACCCACACTGTATGGATTGTACGTTGAGTGTTGGGTTGGTGGCATGTTCAGGTTAAAGTCAAACCTGGAAACGTAAGAATACCTTGGCCTTGAAGTAGAAGATGATGAAGCTTCGTTATTGCTAATATTTAGTAGGTTAAAACTATATCACAAACTTGATGTTGGATTATAAGCATTTGGGTTGAAGTCAATATTTGCTCGTAGCCAATTTGGAACCACATTATGACCTCCGACATGACATTCAGAAAATGTTGCAAACAGCTCTATGGGCCATCCCATTGAATACTGAGTATGGGTCTCAATCATCAATTCTACAACACCATTATCCTGAACATCGAATATTGTAAAATACAATGGTTCTAATGATGTAGGACATCAATATTTTAATGACTCCAATTCCCTCCCAGAAACATTTGGAACCTTCATCGATATTGTGTCCTTCAGCGTTTGATACGTGGCTCACCTCGAAATCTTTATCGTAATACTGTTAAGGGATTGAAATACAACACCAACATATGCATCAGGGATTATTTGACCATTGTAGTATACCACAACCATCAATCTTCTTGCCGTTTTTCAGAATAACATAGCATTCAGTCTTTCTCACACGTTTTTCTCTTAGGGTTTGTTAGAAAATATTGCTCGTGTTTGATAATTTCGTTGAGTAATCCCTTATAATAGAAGTTGATGTGTCTAATAAGTTTGTTGAACTCGCGTTTGGCTAAAAGTGAGTTTTGCCACCTTTTGCAGGATTCCTGACATGTCAGGCAAACTCGTATCCTATGAAACTCGAGTTATGTTATCTTCTTCAGCAAAACTGACATGTCAGTGGAACTCGTGTTTATTTAAACGTGAGTTCAGCCTTCTATCTCAATTATTCAGGAGAAGCATCAGAAACACACGTAAATCCAACATTATGAACCCCTCAATCTAGCATATAAATTCAACCAAAGTAAAGTTTACACTACTCTAAACAATTTCTACCTTCGTATCAAACATAACCCACAAATACAAATTATGGCTCGATTTTCTACTACTGTTTTATTTCGTGGAACGTACTTCTACGCTTCTTTCAACAAAAAAATCACAAAAGATAATTTGTTTGAGTTGATTTCAAAACGGGTTAGGGAGTCTACAAGCTCTAAAATTTATGCCTTGCGTGTCAAAGTGCCATTCATTGAGCCCGGCCCAGAAGAACACTACACACTAACACTATCGAATGAGAAAGATATACGGAAGATGTTTCAAGCATACAAACGTGCTGGGGTACAAACATCAAGCTTAATATAAAATTTGATGAAGGCTCCAGTTCATCAACCAGTGCATCAACAGGCCCTCATTGTCCAAACGAGGACGCAGTCTGCATACGAAATTATAGGAGACGATATGAGAAAGAAAAAATAATTAAGGAACTAAACTTAACATCTGACATAAGTACCGACTACGATGACAACGAATCAGATTCCTCTTCCATTCATTTTAACTAAGCTTAGTAATTTAATGTTGGTGTAGTTATTTCAATTAACTATCCTGTAGTACGTTTCGTTAATATAATTTTCTGGCTCTATCTGATTTAAATTGCTTACTTACGTTACATACTTTTTATCAAATCATAAATAACGTACGAATCATCTAATTACATTTTCAAACCGTTAACAATCACAAAATATGCAATTAAGAAAATGTTACATGTCATCCAATAAAATTGGAACAACTAGCATGTATGAGGTCTGTCGTATCTTGTTATATGCCACATATTGTTCAGCCTCTTCCTTCGTGATACACAGATCCTCAAGTTACAGTCATGGTCCTTTTGGGCACATTCTACATATAGTTGTCAACAGTTGTTTTCTTCACTATCGAAACAACTGATCAGCGTATGTTATAGTTCTTAATTACATCTTCAACCATTTTTTTAGTCGTGAATATCATCCCAACTTCTAGTTTACCATCACTATCGATATCAACGAATTAGTATGAAATGAAAAGGTTTGAGTTTTTGAGTATG
This sequence comes from Hibiscus mutabilis, assembly GCA_019671005.1. Taxonomy (NCBI): domain Eukaryota; kingdom Viridiplantae; phylum Streptophyta; class Magnoliopsida; order Malvales; family Malvaceae; genus Hibiscus; species Hibiscus mutabilis. The sequence continues at coordinate 10,796,457 of CM033711.1, forward strand.
CGGAAGGGGTCTATTTATAAGCGTGTAAATGAAACGGTGTTCGTTCATTCATTTATTTTAGAAGCTGTTTGTTCATGTAGTTATTTTAGAAATTGTTCATGTCAATTTTGCTCTAAACACGTAAAATGAAGGTGTACGTTCATTTATTTTAGAAACTGTTCGTTTATTTAATTTTCAAGGTGTTCGTTCATTTATTTTAGAAACTATTTATAGTGGTGTAAATCGTCTACGGTTTGTTTATTTTTGAAGGTGTTCATGTCAGTTTTGCTCTAAACACGTAAAATAAACCACTAAACATGCTAATAAAGAAGCTTATAAAAGAAAGAAACGCGCATAGATTATTATAGTATCTATAGCAGACATTCTACAAACATACAAGATCCTCAACTTGTTTTGCTCTTTTGGTCGCATCCTTATTCAAGTTGTACAATTGTACCCCTAAACACTCGATTTTCTTCTTCAAGCATGAATCGGTATTTGAGGCTGTCATCGGCTTACTTCTAGGGCTGAATAGTCCAGCAAGTTTAAATCCTTAGGGTATGCTTTACTTGTAGTCTTCCTTGTTAACATACCCCAGTTCATCAACTAGAGCTCAGTAGATAATCGGTGCTCTTCTTTTGAAAACCTGAGTAGTCCAGCTAGTTTAAAACCTTAGGCTATGCATTTTGCAAGTTAGGTGTTAACATACTCTCGGCTTACTTCATGAGCTGAGTAGAGAACAGGTCCTCGACTTGAAGCTTATAGGTCTATTGGAACCAAGTATTGTACCCCTAAACATGCTTTCATGAAATGGGCAGATGACCAAGTTTCGTGCATTTCGTGAGCCCACTTAGACAGCTAATTCCACCCACTGATCGTGTACTACGACCATGGTTGAGGCTTTGACTCTAGTTACATGCGGGGGTCTTAACCTAGCCTCCAATATTGAGGCGTAAAAATAAGTTAATCGCAACCTCGAACAAAAGGTCAAGACCCCTACCTACCATTCACAAAGACCTCAAATTTCTGGATATTGTGATTTTTCGTTGTCGTTCTTCATGAAAAAAAAACACCGAACACTCATCTCACCAGAACTAGTAACCCACCAACATCTACTCATCATATAGATGCAACTACAAATATCGATAAACCATAATATCCAGAAAATTTCTTTTCAATTTTTTTCCAAATACATGGTTTATTACCATTAGCAGTTACAGTAAAATCGAAAACTTAAAGCACTACAATGCAATTTATTTTTTTGCTTTGACTACATGGCGTATGGTTCACTACTGTGTTATTTATATCATGAAACTCGCATTTGGGAAACAACGAATTTGGCCCAGGATTTCTGACGTGTCAGTTGAACTCGTGTTCATTGGGACACGAGTTTCTGATGACCTGTCAATTTTGACGTGTCCAGCGCATACAAATTCGTGTTTGTCAAGACGCGAGTTTAGTTCGAATATAAAAAAATTAAATATTGATATCAAAATGAAAAGAATAACGATTTAGACTCGGCCACGTTTGTTATCGATGCAATTAAGAACTATTTGGTCAAAATCGTTCAGAAAAAATGAATGTGAAATATTTAATACTAAAAACATTATAGACTAAGAGAAATATTGCATTTCAAAAAAACAGTAACGTACAAGGAAAAATATAGCTAATGATGCCTATGTTCATTGGTACCACACCCTGATGGACGCCGAGGTCGATCGGGTTTGTGTCGACAATGAACGAGATCAATTGACTGCTCATTATCGTCTTTATTCTCAGTTCCATCTCCAGTAGAACCAATCGATCCAATTGGCCCACCTATGAAGAATAGGGACCGCGACAATGTTTTCTGAACAAATCTGGTCCCAAAATTAGTTTCCAGCGGTTGAAACGGATACAAAAGTACAAAAGGTGTAAGAACAATCGACGTCCCACTCATCATGGCCGAAAATGAACCGTAAGGGTTGGCCACAACAGGCGTGAAAAAACCTTCCTTCGAACTCGACAGCGGATGAAATGATGAATGCATCGAGTGGGAAAAAGGTTGTGGTCAGATTGGTTAGGTGGCCTGACATGGTCCTGATGCTGATGAGGCAGAAGTATTTATCCTCAATGACAAAGGAACGCTAGAAGTCGTATGTGCTTCTCTTGTACGTTTAATCTGTGGGCGGTTGCGTTGCACACGCTCAATGACGACCGCTTGTTCTTCTAGAGTCAACAGGTTTGGCTTCCCATTCACCAATTACCACACAAAGTAATTGTGGCTGACCATCGTATCAAACATTATGTAGCCACGAATAGGCTGTCGTAGCGGCTGACCCTTTTCCCTGCACTGAAGAATCTAATCTATGTTCCTCACCAACCAATCCACCTACCATGCAATATCAACATTTTTATTTTTCTTTAAAAATATAAAATACGTTCAAATTGATAAAACATTAAACCAATTAAAATTATTTTACCTCGAGCTTTCCTTGTCGAGTGAGCCTATATAAATTGTCAAAATTTGGAGGGTTATCCGGGATTCGTTGAACACAACCAAACTGCTGTAAGACGTGATCGCTCGGATGTCACTCAACTGTAGCGTAGAAGATGAGTGGTACCTTGGCCGTCCACGCAATCTTCATCTTTTCTAAAAAATCCGACAGACATTCGTGGATACTTGGATCTGCGTACAGTGTCCATAAAAACTATACATTATACAATTATAACTAAAATTAGTAAACTTTTTTTAAATAAATACATCAAATTAAATATTAAATTCTAACTCCAAATATTTACTCGATTCCCGGATTCATTCTTAATATCCTGTTCGATAGCCTTCAGACATTTGGCCAGACCAACATGACTTAAATTACCGCTCCACCTACATAACAACAAACATAAATTTAATATTAAAAATGTATATTAAAACTATTTACTTTTTTAAAAAATATTTACTTTTTTTGCTTACTTCCGGCATAGTGAAAAAATATGTGGACTCGGCACACTAAATTCAGGGCGTAAAAATAGCATTCTGAACCACGCCCAAGATTGAAGCAACAGAAGACAACCTTCAATGTCGTGCTTCTCTGGATTGGTGGTCTTGCACATCTCCCTAAAGAAAAATGCAAGTACCGCCAATCTCTAGCTCAATCTACCGACATCATCAAAATCCCGCAAATCCCTCAACCACAACATGTGAAATTTCTTGCGGGATTTTTTAGGTACGAATATCCAGTCGATTATTTGTAGAATATAAGCGCGAACATATACCTACAATAGGAAAAAATATATTAACATATGGAAATTTAATTATTTCATTAGTATTCACAAAAATAATATTTTTTTACCATATTCACTTCTTCGTTCGTGTTATCCGATAAATGGCTATAATTTTCCCACAGCCACCTCAAAATCACACTAGCGCCATCCATCCTATCTGGCGCAGTGTTCGACTGTGGGAATGCTTGGCAAAATAGTAGAAAAATGTATTGGCAAAAGGATGGAAAAATGATGCCAGGGTAAAAAGAAACTAATAAGGCAGCAATGTTCAGTCAATGCAATAAAAAAATAGAACTCTCCTCTACCTAGGGATAATAAGTTACTTGGGGCTTCGTGGTTTGCTCCCTCTTAGTTCTCAAGTCCAAAACCTTAGGGTATGAGTTGAAGAGAAAACCTAGTGATGTTTGGATTAAGGTGAGGATTCGTGGTATGCTCCCTCTTATCACTCAAGCTAAATAGTGTCACGAAGCAAGCATAAATTAATGCCAACAGAATCCTCGGCAAGAAAGAAAAAGAAAGAAAAATGATGAAAATAAAGATCTGAGTTTAGGTAGTAAAATTGGCTAAGGGAGTGAAAGGATACTGGATGCATATTGCCTACACATCATGCACTCTTCATGAACTTAGACTAGAGTTATATTGCCGCACTTGAATTACTACTTGCTTGGCATTATTGCACTAAGATACTGAGGACAGAAATAGAGCCAACTTCTACTTGCCAGCATCTATTTGCATTCCAAACAAAATTTGTCGAGGTAACATTTTTACAATTTTTGTTTTTATTTGCATTATTTGAGGACAAACAATGAGTTAGGTTTAGGGTTGTGTTACCTCTCCAAAAGTATTGATTTTAATGTCAATTTTATAATGATTCTGCTTGTTTTTAGGAACATTTATTCGAACAAGCATACAAGGCATCACAATTATCAACCAATCAACAATTCATCAAATATCACACAATCATGGCAAACAACCATACACGGTCTCTAAAGCCTCTAACAACCCCATCATATTCGTAACATCAACAGGCATCTCATAATATGTCAAGTCCCAATATATCGGTCCCTACTCATGCTTATCTATCATCAACCCGTTTGCAAATACTAACACGCAAGGCAATTACATTTATGATGCTCACGAAGTGATATGAGTCTAAGGTGTACTAACCTTATGGTGATACCGCTAAAATCCTCATCCAAGCTTCTCGAACATTCCATTTTACCCGATATCCATTCTCGAATAATCCTTGTATACAAATTAATATCATAAGTATCACTTAAACATATTCTCTAAGGAATCTGAAGGGTCAAATGCATAAAAACAACTTACTAGGTTCGAATTTGGTAAAACGGACTGGGCCATTGGATTTGAAAATCGAGAAACCCCAGGGTAAGGTTCCCTATAAAAAGTCAACATCAGTCAACAGCGACGACTAGCGGCGCGACGCAGCTTGGATTGGCTGGCAGGCCAGCTCAAGTCAACTTAGGCTTGGCTGGCAGGCCGACTCATCCAGTTGGCCCAACAGCTCAAGCCCAATGGCTTGGCTTGAGTCGGTACAGTTGCCCACGTGTCGAGACGTCGGCCACGCGTAGGGGCGGCATGTACGACATCTTTCAATGGTTGGACGGCGACAGTCGATGCCTAGATTGACTATTCTCCATCCTCTGAACATTATGGTAGACTCCGATAGTGGTGCCACTGGTACCAGTGAACTCGTCTCGGCAAGATGAACACAATGGTGATGGATGTGTCGACATCGAACAGTTAGATCTTCGTGGGTCAAAGATTGAAATCTTTTCCCTCAACTTTTCTCCCATTTTCTTCTCTCACTCTCATCTACTTTTTATTATTTCTCATTTTTCTCTCTTTTCCATCACAACTTCCCATCTTTTTCCACTAACACTCTTATATAAAATTCAAAACCCTATTCTCCAAAATTAATGGGCCCTCTTAAAAGCCCTTAACTTCTCCTTCAAAGTAAAGGCCCAATCTCGGGCCTGAGACCTGATTTACTAATATGAATTTTGGGTCGTTACGTTGGCATAGTTATGGTCATCTTTGTATAGTGTGGGTCAAAAGAATCCTAACTGCAGCAACTTGACAACAGTTTTCATCCCAGCAAAGTGACCTTGACACCGTCGGATCACTTGATCGGTACACTACTTTAATAGAATTGGCGTATCCCAATAATACTGCCGAACATCTCGTAGGAAATGTTTCCTGGCATTTTATGCCAAGTCTGGTGGCAGAATGTTACTTAGCTGGTAGTTGACTATGTTAGTGTACCATGGCATGGCATTAACTGCAAGTAAATACTCATATGGAAATTCATCTCTTATGACTCGGTCTTACCATATGCAAGGTGATGTTCTAGGCATGATAGGTGGTCAGCTACCAGATTTTCACTGCCTTTTTTGTCTCGGATCTTGAGGTCAAATTCTTGTAGTAGAAGCGTCCATTGGATTAGTCTGGGCTTGGCATCCTTCTTTCCTAAGAGGTACTTCAGTGCTGAATGATCTGTATACACCACAACTTTGTTACCAACTAAATAAGATCAGAATTTATCAAAAGCAAATACAGCTGGAAGAAATTCTTTCTCAGTTGTAGAGTAATTCAGCTGAGCTCCATTTAGTGTCCGGCTGGCATAGTAAATTGTATGAAAAACTTTGCCACGCACTGTCACAACACTGCTCCGACGGTATAGTCATTGGCATCACACATGAGCTCGAATGGCTCATTCCAATCCGGTGCCATGACTATAGGGGCATTAATCAACTTCTTCTTAAGTTTCAGAAATGCTCTCATACAAGAATCATCAAATGAAAAAGCGGCATTTTATTCTAAAAGCAAGCATAAAAGGTTTAGAAATTTTAGAAAAGTCTTTGATAAAACGACGATAAAACCTGCATGTCCCAAAAAAAACTTTTAATACCTTTAACATTTGTCGGTGGTGGCAATTGCTTGATTACCTTAACTTTTTCTTGGTCAACCTCTAATCCTCTCTTGGTTACCTTGTGCCCGAGAACAATGCCCTCCTTCACCATGAAATGGCATTTTCCTAATTTAACACTAGGTTTGTCTCAATGCATCTCTTCAAAACTTGCTCCAGACTCTACAGATATTCCTCAAATGTTTTGCCAAACATCGAGAAATCATCCATGAATACTTCCAAATTATGCTCAATCATGTTAGAAAAATGGGCATCATGCAACCTTGAAATGTTACCGGGGCATTACACAACCTGAATGACATTATTCTAAAGGTAAACGTCCCATATGGACATGTGAATGTGGTCTTTTCTTGATCTTCTAGAGCTATGCAATCTGATTATATCCTGAATAACCATTTAGAAAGCAATAGAATGTCTTACATGACAATCTGTCCAACATCTGATCAATGAAGGGCAATGGAAAATGGTCATTCTTGGTGGCATTGTTCAGCTTCCTATAATCCATGCACTCTCTATTCGGTAACAGTTATGGAATGAATTAACTCATTATTGTTATTTTAAACCACAATCATGCCACCCTTCTTTGGCACACATTGCACCGGGCTGACCCACGAGCTGTCGGAAATGGGATAAATTATCCCAGCATCAAGCCACTTGATAATCTCCTCTTTAACAAACTCTTTCATGCTTGAGTTCAATCTTCTTTGACACTTAATGGTCTTGCTATGATATTCCTCCAAGATGATTTTGTGCATGCAAATGGTTAGGCTTATTCCTCCGATATCAGCCAAGGTCCAACCCAACGCCTACTTATAACTATTTAGAATTCCAGGAATCTTCCTCCTGATCATTAGTGAGATCAGCAGTAATGATCACTGGCAAGGTTGAGTGTTTACCTAAGTAGGCATACTTGAGATGGTCTGGCAGTGATTTGAGCTTCAGTTTAGGTAGCTCATCAATAGATGGTTTTGGTGCCACGATCTCTCTACCAGCCAACTCCAATGGTTCTGGCTGTCTAAAATAGCTTACCTCTTCTAAAGTTATTCCTTCAGTGTCCTCACTTGTCTCTTCTTCACTGTCTCGTCCGTTGTTATCATCTTCTACATCTCGGCATAGTTGTGCCATGTCCACTTTAAAAATGGACTCCATCATTTTGTCAGCTTGGCATTATTCGAATTCATCTGCATATTTAAAGAGCTTGAAACATATTAAATGTAACATGTTGACCATTCATGCTCATAGTTAGTTCACCTTTATGAACATCAATCAAATCTCTACATGTGGCAAGGAATGACATGCCTAATATAATTGGGACATTAACATCTGCCTCATAATCTAAAATGATAAAATCAGCTAAGAATATGAATTTGTCTACCTTTACTAACACGTCACCAATCTTACTCTTAGGATGTATAAAGGATCGGTCTGTCAACTAAAGTGTTACCGTGGTAGGCATTGCTTCTATGCCAAGCTTTCTGAAAACAAACATTGGCATTAAATTGATGCTGGCTCCCAAGTCACATAGTGCCTTACCGATAAATCTGTTGCCAATGGTACAGGGAATAGTAAAACTTATCAGATCTTTCTGCTTTGGTGGCAACCGATTGAGTATCATTGCACTCTATCCCTCAATAAGAGCTACAGTTTCGAAATCACCCAACTTCCTCTTTTTGGACAAGATATCTTTCATGAATTTGACATAGTTAGGCATCTGTTCGAGAGCTTTCACCAATGGTAGATTGGTTTGCAATTATTTAAGTACTTCCAAGAAGCGACATACTTATACTTTTGTAGTTTTTGTGGAAATGGTGGAGGTGGATAACTATAAGTTGGTTCTATCGATTTTGCCAAGGTTTTGCTAGCATTAGACTGTTGTCTGGCATCAGTTTACGGTCTGGCATCACTTATGTTTGCTTCTTTCTTCTCTGCTTCTTTTGGTTCATCTACTGGTACTTTCTCATTCTCCTGGCAACTATTTGGCTTCTTGGCAGCCGTCTCAACCTTACATTGTTTGACACTCTGAAAAGTTACAACATTACATTGTTCATTGCAGTTTTGCCTAGCATTCTCTGTATCGCTTGGAAAAGCTCCCTAGGGTCTGTTACTGAGTGTACTAGCAATCTGTCCAATCTGTACCTCCAAGTTTCGCATAGATATTGCCAAACTTTGGACAGTTGCATTATTCCTCTCCATGTATTCTGTCAAAGTCCCCTGGTTGTTCCTTTGCCATGCAAAAAAATTATTTTGTGCCCGTTGTGGCATGGCATTCTGGTTGACCCCTAGCATGACATTGTTCTGACGCTGGGCATTGTATTGGTTTCCTCCTTGATTTCCCCAAGCTAAAGTTGGGTGTTGTCTCCATCCTGCATTGTAAGTAATGAAATTTGGATTATAATTACGATTGAAATTGCCAATAAAATTTACCGACTCAAGGTTGGTAGGGCAATCTTCTGTGTAATGATCCTCTCCATATATCGTACAGAATAGGGCTAATGCCTTAACTTCTTGGGCCTCATTACTCTTTTTCAAGGTTCTTACCATGATAGTAAGATTGGAAATTTCAGCATGGATATATGTGAGCTCATCTATCTGCAATTTCCCACCAGTTTTAGTGTCCATCCCAAGTCTAGCAGTAGGATATTCAAAATCATTGATCGAAATCCTCTCGAGGATGCCAACTACCTCTATATAGTTTTTGTCTAACAGTGAGCCATTTGCCGAAGCATCAACAACCGTTCTAGTTTGTGCATTAAGTCCATTGTAAAAGGTCTCTATTTGGGTCTATTTTGGGAATCCATGCATAGGATATATCCTCAACAGATCTTTATATCTCTCTTAGACATCATATAGGGTCTCGTCATCAGCCTTCCTAAATGTGATGATCTCACCCCTTAGCTTGGCAGTGAGTATAGGTGGCTAGAATCGTAGCAAAAAATTCTGGCATAGATCTCCCCATGAAGTGACATAACCAAGTGCCAAAGAACTTAGTCACACATTTGCTCTATCTTTTAGGGTGAATGTAAACAACTTTAGCTTTACTGTATCCTTTGATACTCCAGGTTGTTGAAATAGCTGGCAAACTTCTATGAATTGCTTCAAGTGTTACCCCGGATCTCCAGTAGATGCTCCGTCAAATTGTCCTACATTCAAAAGCGTTTGTATCATTACCAGTTTGAGTTTAAAATTAGATGTATTTACCTCGGGACCAATTAGTTTTGGAATCAAATTGTCAATATTTGATGCTGAGTGTTCTCTAATAGGTCTCTCTTCCTCCATATTAAAAGCTGGGGCAACAGGATCTGGTGGTATCCCATTGTTATTATGTGGATTTTCCTTATTTTTTAACACACCATTGCCTTGTTGAGCCATCTCTCTGATCTTTTTCTTTAACCTTCGAAGGGTTCTTTCAATTTCTGGATCGTATAGCCAATCTTTCACCACATGGCAGTTTTTGGCCATAGACCGGTCAAAACAAAAAATAAAAAAGAAAAATAAAAAGAAGACAAGTAAATATTTAAAAACAATAAATTCTATGAGAGTGCTTGGCAAAATGGTAGAAAAATGTATTGAAAGTGTTTGAAAACAGTGCCAAGATTTATTCTTTTGCGTGCAAGTATACATTGTCGACAAGTAATACAACAATAGCTGGTTATCGATCCCACAAGGATTGGCCGAGAGTTTAATTGCTTTGCTTATTTACTTGTCAAAGGAAAAGTATTGTTGTTTTGAAGTTGGTTTTGAAAACAGTTTAAAAGAAAATAAATAAAAATAAAACATTGGCAATGAGAGTTTTTTAATAAGTGATGAGCGTTGGGAAGGGATGCCTGGTTTTCACGCTTTTCATACCATGCCAGCCTTTAATAATGTAATGTCTTGGCATCATTTAACGAGCAGATTCAAAGTTGGCAATGCCTCTTTCGATGGCCAATGCCCGAAATTAACCATTCAAAAACTCCTATATTTTTACAGTGATGTTTTTTCATAAATCAATTTGATTAAGTCCCAATCTATACTCTTAAGGGGTATATTCACTTTAGAAGTAGGCTCATCTACTTGAAAATCTTCTTTCGAAGCATCTCGCCTTAGTATCTGGCAACAAATCGTTGCCCCCTAAGTCTGTTAAGATATTAAGGTTCAATAAGCCAACAATGTCAGCTTTTTCTTGGCACAATTTTTATAAAACATTGAAAAACATGCTAAATAGGGAAAACAATACCGAAGCATTTTCATTATTAAAAACTAAACATAAAAACAACGTTCGACGCAAACATCCCCCACCAACTATTAAATTAGTTCATGGTGAGGGTATCAACCAAAAAACCTTTAATATTTTGCAAACACATCATCATTTAAAAGAAAATAAAAAACAACTAAACAAAGAGAGTGGGCGAGAAGGGTCTCTCAAAGCAGCCCTTCAAGGTCCAGGCTCTCGGTCAAGCTGGTCGAACCACATCTCCTTGGTGCAGTCGATCATCGATGAATCTTTCTGATCTCTGAATCTCTCCTCAATTGCTTGCTTGATCATTCTTTAAATAGGTGTGCAAGGAATACCTAGGATAAGCTCTTGAGTTTGAATTTTGAATGCTCAAGGGATAAGGGATGTGGTTATCTTATCCAAAGTTTGAATGTGAGCTGATCAGGTTAGGGCTGACGTCATCTGTCGTCACTGCTTTGCCAACCAAACATGGCATCATTCTACCAACCAAGCTTGGCACTATTTTTTTGCTATTTTTCGGAGTTTGATCCAATTGCTATATTCTCACAGCCTGATCTAGTCCTATTTTCTCGGGTTCAACAGCTACTTGGCCGGGCATCAAATTCCTCTTCTCTGCCAACCAGTGCTTTGGCAATATTTGGTCCATTTGCGCCAACAACATCTCGGCATTTTCTCTGGCATTCCTCCCTGTGCTGCGTTACTCTTTCGACTGTTATGCCAAGCCTGCAACAATGCCAACAAAACAACCCTTCACACTGGCATAGACACAAATCCTAACTCATTATGCAAATGCATAATTTTAACAACTAAATGCAACTATATGTACTTAAAGGCAAGTAAAAGCAATGTAAAAATCAGTACTTTTGAGGAGGTAACACGCAGCCCTTAGCAACTCAAAACACAGGCCACGCCAGTCACCACTGCTGTGACCGGTAATAGCTTTTCTATCAACCGGAAAACCAAGAATATGCGACACATCCTTCAAGGTGATAGTCGTCTCACCGTACGAAAGGTGGAATACGTGTGTCTCCGGCCTCCACATTTCTACAAGCGCGTTGATCAATCAACACCAAGACGTTGGTCGGGTTCAGTCGTCATCTGATTGATAAAAACTTCCAGATGACGTTCCATCTCATCCTAAAAATTAAACAACCACAAATTAATTTCAATTTCAAACTACCATACTATTATTTTTATAAATAAACTAAAAATACAAATTTAAAATAAATAAATAAAACTTCCATTTCTCCGCCAATAATCAAAAACGTGTTTCTGATCCAACCTTATTAGCCCCTCCATTACTTCAAACTGGAGATATTAACCGAGATATTTTCACGAATGAGAAAGATTATAGAGAGAATTTTTTGGTGTGAATAAAGGGGTAGAGTATGGGGCTTATTTATAGCAGAACTTGCACCGGTTCAAATGCGAGTATTGAAGGAAACTCGCATCTTGTAGGACGTAGGTTCTGTAATAACCCAGAAACTCACGTTCCATGTAGCGCGAGTTCAGCGTATTTTCAACGCGGTCATTTATTTTTCAACCGTTTATATTTACTGCGATAAATTTCTGTCGTTTCGTCTGATTATCTCGTTGAACTCGATTTCTATTAGGCGCGAGTTTGTTTTACTGAATATTTAAAAGACGCCAATGGACAAGACACTCCACATCAGATAGAACACACGTCCGGCTGAACGCGAGTTTTGAACTCGCGCTTGGAAGAACGCGAGTCGTGTCTACGTGTACATAATGGGATATTTTTCTAAATGATTTCAGAATGGGGTGTTTTTCTAAATTTTTTCCTATAAGAGAATATTCAACCAATTTAGCCCTATTTAGCAAAATGGCACTCAATCCATAGAGACTTTTTCTGTAAAGCATTTCCACCTTTGTTTTTCGTGACTAAAATAAAGGCATAATGTAAAAAAATGCCTTAGTGTTTCGATTGAATAGTTATGTTGGTCTTTATTTTTTTTTAAATAATTTGAACTTCAACGTTTTATGTTACGTCAAAATGCCTCTTTTGCAGATGAAAATTGTTAGTCAACTAATGGTAAATGACTAGAAATGGCGTGACAAATCTACACGATAGTACACGCCACGATAGCAGTGTTATATAGGTAAATATGTTGACTTTATAAAATGACACATTAGTAAAAAATAATTTTATAAAATAAAAAATAAAAGTTTATACAAGCCTTTCAATTTTAGGGGTTAGAGATTTAGGTTGTGGTTTAGGGTGTAAGGGTTTAGGTCATAGAGGGTTGAATTTAGGATTTATGGTTAGAACTTAAAGTTTAGGGGTTAAGGTTTAGGTTTTAGAGTATTAGGACTATAGATTTAGTTCTTAGATTTTATAGTTTAAATATAAAGGGTTGTGTAAAATTTTTCACACAACTTGTGTATCAAAATATAACCCTTATAAAATTGTATAAAATATAAAATATTTTTTCTTTTGACGTGTCATTCTATCAAGTTATTTCAAGTTTTTTACTGTTAGTTGACTAGCAGTTTTTATTTACGGATGAACTATTTAATCAAAATAAAATGTTGATGACTAAATTGTTTCAAAAATGTGTTAAAATGATTGTTCAATCGATCGTTAGCGACATTTTTTGACATTATGTTTAAAATAAATATTATTTTTCGTAAATAATCTGAAAAAAATTATTTCGTTAAGTAATATTATAAAAATGCCGTGGTTATAAATAAATAAAAAGTGGCGAAAACAAATGTAATAGTTGTTAAAGAAAAAAAAAACATGAAAACACTAGCAATTAAATCACGAATCCAGAGAAAAAGAAATACCCACTAATTGTAGACTAGAAGTGGACCGAGAGCTAAAAGAAAGCAAAGGAATAATTTTTTGGAATTCTCTCTCTTACCACATCAAATCCTTTTCAAAAGCATTTATACCCTTTTCTTAAGGTTTTCTTTTGATGCTCTCAACCCCAAAGATCTAAAATTTAAGCCACAAAGCTTTCATCTTTGTTGGGTCATTAAGCTTTTTTTTACTGGGGAAACTTCTTTATATTTGCAGAGAGACAGAGAGAGGAGTAAAACAAAGGGCAAAGAGAATGGAGGTGGGTCAGATGCAAAGAAGATTGGTGGACTACACAAAGACCTTGTTTATGGAGGTAAAAATAAAACACCCCCAACAAGTTTGTGAACAAAAATCCCATCTTTGTTTTGTTGTTCTTGTTTTGGTATATTTGGTTTTTGGCTTACTTTTTGTCTTCTGTTTTTGTTTTTGAGAGAAGGGTTTCTTGGATGCTCAGTTCTTACAGCTTCAACAGCTTCAAGATGAGAACAACCCAGATTTTGTTGTTGAAGTTGTCTCTCTTTTCTTTGATGATTCCGAGAAACTTCTCAATGATCTCTCCGTGGCTTTGTAAGAAATCACACTTGAGTTACCTTTTCTTTCTGCCATGGAATTGGATGTTTTTCCCCTACAACTTGGAGTAAAATGTCTCTTTTTTCTTATACAGAGATCAGCCAAATGTAGATTTCAAAAAAGTTGATGCTCATGTTCATCAATTGAAGGGCAGTAGTTCCAGGTACAAATTCCTTTTAACAATCTGAAATTTTATGTTTTCTTTTCTTGAAACATAGTTGAATCCTATAGTTTCACTGTAAAAGCTGACTGAACTTGTTAGATCTAACCTTTCAAGTGATTGAGAAAAAAAACATGAAAAATGAATAACATTTTAGAAAGTTATTTTTTTTCTTGTTTGATTAAAGAATCAGTGGTTCTTTGTGTGTTTATCAACAGCATTGGTGCTCAGAGAGTAAAAAATGCTTGCATTGCTTTTCGCAACTTCTGCGAGGAGCAGAACATCGATGCGTGAGTTGCTTTACTCCGTCTAAATCTTCTTGTTTACGATATATTTGAGATTCCAATACGATATTCTTGAAAATTTTTCAGGACCCTGAGATGCCTTAAACAGGTGAAACATGAGTATTACCTTGTGAAGAACAAGCTTGAAACTTTGCTCGGGGTTAGTATACTTGTATTTACCTAAAGGACGTCGATTAGTTTTACGAGTACTTAGGTTATAAAACTGGATTGCTTATCTTCTCTTCCCCTTTATTGTTCTACTGCAGCTAGAACAACAAATCGTGGCGGCCGGGGGGTCGATTCCGATGATTGATATGGGGTTTTGAAGACCATAAACATGAAGTGAGAGCATGACTCTGGGGTGGTTTATACAGTTGAAACATATGGTGTTTTTGTGATTCCACTTCAATTCTATCATTATAAGGTTCTCTTTTTTATTTAAATTGAGCTTGTGGTTGTTTAATGTTTTATGAAAGAAGAATGTTTCTTACTAGTTTCACATCCTTAACCTCGAAAACTACCTTTCTGTGGATAATTTCGTATTGAAATTTGTACTGTTTCTTCCATTAACGTGACTATTATCCGGTTTGGGAGTTGCCGGAATTGCTAGATTTATTCATTTCTCGTTTTTTTCGACAATATTTTATACATGTGTAGGAATATTGAAAACCATGCATCAAAGTCTTTGATGAATGAAAGACTGTTGATAGAATGATGCTGCATTCTGGAATTCACATGTACCGGAATTCTATTTGTGTTGGGGTCGATAATAGCCTAATATTGAATTGCTGGCCATCATCATTGTTCTATTTCTCATTGCTGGAAATAAATCCCATAAGACATCATCAAAACTGGTCATTTCTTACCAAGTTCGTGGTTTATTTCCAAGAATGTGTCGATTGTTATTAACTGTTATTAGTCCAGGGTGACATCAACATCCCTTGGTAGGCATCCATGGTGCAGGATATATAAACAGACAGCAAAAGAGTTGTGGGGTTTCTAATTTGATTATTGAAACGACAATCAAACGTACTACTCTTCTGTCTGTCTGTCTGAATATGAATCCATTTGAAGATATGTTTCTTGTAAAGTCAATTATAAATCTGTTGGGACTGTCTCTCTGTCGGCTGCCAAAAATGATGGATATACTACAAGCAGAAGTTTGGACGATGGAAGATGGTCTATTGTTGGCTGCAGGTTTAGGTGCGGTTAAGGTTCTCTAATTTAAATTCTTACTTGATAAGAATTTATGTTTATTCAATACAAAATCCAACTTAAATTCTTACCTAATCGATAAGAATTCAAATTTACCCAAGACATAATCCTACTTATAAACAAGGTAAGAATTTCAGTTCCAACAAAAAAAATGTTATCCAATGACCTTAAATATCTCCCAGGCGGTAAGAATTTAATTTAAGTTGGAACCTAAAGCCGCCGTTTTTTAGATCAGTGGAGTAGTTGGGTTATTGTCTCATTGCTGCTGAGAGTGATAGTTTATGTGCTTTCCAGCTACTGAAGACCAAGGAACGGGGCGTCCAGTCCTTAATCACTGGTTTTTTTTAGCTAATTTTTCTGCTGATATGCCCCTTAGCATCATTTTCAGTCGGGAATCTGTAATGACAGTCTCCTAATCGGGTTTACTTGTTTGCTGAAGGCGTTGCCCTCCATTTGTCCAAAAAACCAAAGAAAGATAGCAACTACAAATATAAAATGAATCAAAATTCTTAGAAAATTAAACTTGTTCTTGTTTGAACTGATTGTGGTTTTTGCTTAAAGAATCAATGCTTCGAAATGAGGGTTTCAATCTGATTTGGTGGTGTATTCCACATTTTTCTCTGTTCATCATAGCTTCCTAAAACAGCAGACTGGTTCTCATCACCCAATTTATCTGCAAATAGATTATAATAAGCTGCAGTGTCAACATTTTTCAATATTTGTACTGCTTTCCCTTGACTTTCGTCGATCAAAATCTGTCCATCGACCGATTCAACACCTTCAGCAATCACTTTGATTGCCTTTTCTTCGATGGTGGGTTTCAGATTGTGATAATCCTCGGCCATGAATATTGCACCAAGGATTTCACCCAAGAATATTTCCTGTAAACGAACAGAGATTCAGTTGTTGCCGAATATCTGAATGGTTCTTCGATGGAGAAAGTTCATTTTATTCATAGATTGGAAAATGTTACCATATGGTGATATCGATGATGAGTTTGCTGCAAATTGTAGAATCTGGACAATAGACGCTCGACGAACTGAGCTTCAGAAGTCTTCCTTGTCAGCTTCAGCCTCTTTAAAATCTCTAGAAACTGACCAACTTTACGCTGAGTTCCTAGTGGAATGAGGGTGATGTTTAATCCCGATTTGAAGACCGTCTTTGCCGCAAATGGATCAAGAAACATATTGAATTCAGCATACTTGTTTGAAGGAGTAGTGAAAACATTTCCTTTATCATGACAACTTTGGCTGATATGTCCTCCAACAATATACACATTCTGCAATTAGATTGAATAGATACTTGATTTCATTACAGAAAACATAAATCCCGTTAAAGTTGTATATTCCTATATACAACCATATGTAAATATATACATATGCACATCCATACATACATACCTCCATACATGCATGGATACATACAAATAATGTGTCAAGAGTAAATTCATGAAACAATGGATTAATTCCTTGGTTCACTACTAACATACGGAAGATGAGAAATCCAAGTACCTGAATTAGTGAAGCTGTTTTTGTTTGAGTTATAATGTTCGCTAAAGTGGTCAAAGGTCCATTTGTCAATATGTTAATCTTTGATCGAGGATCCATGGTTTTCGATATTGAAGTCCAAATTTCCAGTGCCGAAGGTTGTCTTTCTAATTTGACCGAGTTTGCTGCTGTATATCTGCAGTGAAAGTTGATATATTTCAGCTCTAAGTTCTTCAGACAGTAGCAAGAAGGATATTAGAAGAGTACCTTCGAGGACTTCGTGGTAAGTCTCGAGCTAATCCGTAAAGGGTATCCGAATCAATAAATCCCCCGCTTCCATGTGGGATAGCCTTAGCATACTTACAATCTCCAACTGAAGGGAAATCTTTGTCCGACTGATTCATAGCAAATACATCTCCAAGGCCAACTGGAATGTCATCCCGACCCATCATGTGCAGTAAATCATAGATGATATCTATCGTTGCAGCATTAGCCCATCCAGTTGGACTTACTAATATTGCCTAGATAAAGAGAAAGATGATAAACATCAAATCGAACCTACTGGTTCAGATAAGCGTTTGCGCAGCATATTAGGCCATTCACGGCCTTATTGTGAGTGCTCATGCATGCCTTTTCTAGTGCCATTTAGAAGTGAAACCATTTACCTTGAGGTTGAGAATTTCCACAGGCACTTTGAGGAGATAAAATAGAGACAAAAAATCTCCGGCACTCATATCCATATCGAAAACAACAGGTTTCCCAAGCCTTTTGCTTTCCAAATCTGGTTTGTAAAGAACTTCTCTGTAATAAGGAAATTCCATCATAAGACTGAACCTCCCGGTATGTTCCGGTCTGTTTAAAACCTGCATTCGATCGATGGGTGTGATATTCATTAGTGCATAATTTATTGTAAATATCAGACTGATTGAAGTTAAAATAGTAAGAACTTACATCCAAAAAACTTTTGAAAAATTGTCGATCCAGTTTGCTGTCGACATCCGGATTAGGTTTTGCCTTTGTAGCAACAAGAACCTGAACTGCATCCGGACTGGTCACCTTCATCGTGTAGCCATCCTAAATGATTTATAATGCAATGAAATCCCTCATATAGTTACTATTATATGGTTAAACAGTAAATGATCTCAGAGTTCATGGTGGTTTAAACCTAACCTTACATTTCCCTTTTCCATTCTCTACAAAACAAAATGGATCTCGAAGTCCGGTCTGAGCATGACCACTATGCACTCCATCTTTCTTCAATTTGAACTTCGGAACATTACGGTTATCGAAGAATGGATTGGAACCATCAGATATTCCGTAAGGTTTATTCGAAGTAACGACAGTTAAGTTCATGTACTGCATTTCTGCAAATTCGTTCTCTCCATTATTCGTGTCTGAATTACGCATGATCGAGACTGCTACACCAGCCATGAAGGAGTCCCACATGGATAAAATATACTGAAAGTAGCAACAATAATGGCATTAACAATAGAAAAAGAGAGTTACTCGTTACATATGCATAACAAGAGGGGGCTACACCGGTCAGGAAAAATATATCAGTATCGATCAAAAACTGAATCCAGAGCTTATGAAGTCAATGACAAGAGGGGGAATCTAGAAGGTTTGGGGTTTGAATCCCAACATCTAGAACCCCTTCCCCTATTTTAGACTGTGGACTCTTTAGCATAAAAGTTACCGTGTCAGATTTATTTGCAGAATGAGGAGCTATTTTTGTTTTCAATGACCGGAAGCAATATTCCGCCTCGTAAGTTCCTTGGCTCGCCTCAAATGCCTTGAAAAAATCCTCAGTTATGGGGATGGTATTTGTTGCATCCAAGGGAACAATGGTGATTGGAATACCAGAATGAAACACCTGACATATTAGCCATACACATACAAGCCTATACACAATCAGTCAACAAGGATGCCGGGTGTCGATGTTTTCAATGAATTGTTTTCTCGAGTTACCTGATAAGCAGCAAAGGGATCACCAAAGATATTGAACTCAGCATAAGGATTACTGTTGTAGTCAGTAAACAGATTACCAGGATAACCACACATGCCTGGCTGGCAGGACGAGCTAGCATTTCCGAAACAGCAACCGGTCAGATTTTCAGACCTAACCCCACCACCCATCAAATATATATGCTCAATATTCTTCTTAAGATGTGGATTATTCATTAGAAAAACAGCTAGATTTGTGTGAGCTCCGATTAGGAACACCGTAATTGGACCTGCAGATATCGTTTCGATCATCACTTGTTGAGCAGCAGGCTGTTGAAGAGGTGAATATTTCCTGCTGCCCTGATTCCATGAAAAGGAAACCATAAAAAGAAGCTTTGAATTACATATAATAAGCCATTTCAGCTCCCATTATGATGTTTATTGAATAATTACCTGTGGAAGAAAGGCTTTTCGAAGGCCAAGGTTGGTGTCTGTATCCAATCGTCCTCCACAGCCTGCTGGAATTACTTGCCTATATCTACAATACCCAGCTGTAGTCATCCTCTGGTAAAAAAATTTGCAGAATTTAAGCATAAACAATAGATATTCGTAATTAATGCTCATTTCTGAGTTCAAGTAAGCTGGTGTACTAATGTTGATAAATGTAACTCTAATGACTGGACTGAAAAGAGAATTTCGACCTGTTCAATTATTGGAAGATATCCACCAACATTTGGCAATATGGTTCCATCTTCAAGAATCCCACCTTCGCCACCGACTCCGACAGCTATGTCGTCGCGGTTCATCATGTAAAGCAAGTCATATATATGATTCACGGCATGCCCGGCATCAGACCATATATTTGCGCTGATTGTGATCGCCTGCATTAGAGCATAGGTGGGTGTCGAATATGAGTACATATCTGTCACAAGTATACTCAAATTTTTTTCGAGCTTTTTCTATAAACTTTTGGAGGATTATACTCCAAACCAGTGTCAAAATACGTTTTGGACAAGGATATTAATATATTTTTAGGGAATTACAAGTAATTATTGCTGAGTTTCATTCAATGGTCTGAACTCTGAACTTGAACTAAAAACATGAAATTTCTCACATGAAAATGGCATTGATCAGCAGAAAATAGCTCACCTCCAGTTCAAAACAGAGATATAAACTCCAAACACTAGAAAAACAAACAACATTTACACTTCGAATTCAAGTAATAAATCAGAAAATAGCTCACCTCCAGTTCAAATTCAGATCTGTTAAGCTTCAAGAGGTAAAGGAGAGCAAAGAAATCATCAGTATCCACATCTGTATCCAAAAGAATTCGAAAAGGCTTGGCCTCTACAGCATTAAAAACTGTTCCAAAAACTTGCAGAATCAAAAGAACAGCAACCCTCAACATTCTGTGTACTCCGATGGGTGGTTTTTCCCACCCGACAAGCAGTGAACAATTATAATTTCAGTTCAAGAAATCATGGTTAGAAACAGTTTAGAGAAAAGGTGGAAAAAGGAAACCCCTTGGGTGATATGATTCTGCAAATAGAAAAGAAGATAAAAATGGCATCTTTGCTAAAAGTCAATAGACTTGAGATTGATTTTATATAACAAAAGGGAATCAGAGTTTGTAGTTTGGACGTCTGTAACGTTGAAAATTATGATCCATTTTGGTTAAACTATTTTCTTTTTCTACTATTGGATTAAAATAGTGAAAACTATGTAATTAGAACTATAACAGTTTCAGTAACAAAATGTATATATTTTATTAATTTAATCTTAATTATAAATAATTAAACAAAATTAGCCATCACACTTATAAATTATATCAATTTAACTCACCTCCGTATCGCACCACCAAGCTCACTGTTTATCATATCACCATAGGTGCCTGAAACGCCACTCTCCACCACCCTCACCCCCATCACCGTTACCCCGTTAAAAAATAGTAGTATTTCTATGAGATGAATAAAAACCCCGTTAAAAAAATTATGTAACATCCCTATGTTCTTACCAAATCAAAGCCCCCGTTTATTTAAACTCCAGTTGCTTCATTCTTAATTGTATCCCATTTCTCTAAATATTAGAGTGTTAGTTTAGAGTTTATAGATTTAAGTGGTTGGGTTTAAAGTTTAAGATATAAAGTCAGAGTTTAGGATTTATGTTTTAAGTTTAATATTTTAAATTTTAAAAATAATCTTGTAATACTTTTTTATTTCTTTGTCTTTTTAATTTTTACACCCCTGTTTTGTCGCGAACCTTGTTGTATTCAGATCCATTTTCTCTTTCTTTATTTTTTTGTCGATTTACTTTTTGTATGATTTAGTTTAATAAGTCTTTCTTTTCTATAAAAATAGTTGGTGTTTTTTTCTCTTATAGCACGATTTTCTTTTTAGGGTTAAATTTGATGTTATCTTTTAATTTATATTTATTTGTTTATCTTGCATGTTCGGTTGAGCTTTAACTTTTTTTTGTATTGTTCTATTTAATTCTTTATAGGCTAAATTGATGATTTTAAGAGAAATGAACGGTTAATGTGATTCGTTTAGGCTTAACCGTAAAAAAAGTGTCAAACTTATATTCTTTTTTTTTTCTAGTTTGGTACCTAACGTTTATTTCAAGCTACTTTGGTGTCTACCGTTTTCTTTTATAATTCAAATTAAATTTTTTCGTCAACAACCGTTAAAAAAATATCGTCATCCAATTATAACATGACATGTAGCTTTTTCTTTATTAATTTAATTTATGATTTCATGAAAAAATACGAAATTCTTAAAAACAAACCCAAATGTTAATTTCTTTCAATTAAACCTTCAAATTGGCTTAGTTCATTCGCCTATTTTTGATGACGGGATGATGGGTTTTCAGTCGTAGGGTCCGACATAGGCAAGAGTAGCCTGTGGTGATTGAATAGGTGGTGGTAGGAGAAGAATTTGTGGTGTGAGGTTTTCAGAGAAATTAAAGATTTTGAGATTTTTTTATAAAATTAAAAATCTTTTGAATTTTAAAAATAAAAATTATAAAAAATACAAAAAATATGCTATGCGTCATATTTTTATTGGACAACAAAAAATTTTTAACGACAATTACGAAAAAATCTAATTTGAATTACAGAATGAAACGTTAAACACAAAAGTAACTCGAAATAAACATTAAGTGTTAAATTGGAAAAAAAGAAGACATATGTTAGACCTCTTTCTAATGGTTAAGCGAAATTAGTTTGTGTAGAATCTTCTTGTAAATTTACTGTATTTTCTCTTCACTCGATAAAACTTACAACATATATTATTATTTCAAAATTAATTAATTTAATATTATTGATAATTTGATATTACGTGTCATAATTTAGTTAATTTTTTAAAATAACAAAAATTGCTAGTTTTATTGAATAAAAAAATAGTAATAGTTAGTTTTATTGAATAAAAAAATACAAGTTACAAGAACAAAAGTAGTCACATTAACGGATCATTTTCCCCAAAAGTATTAAATTACACAAATAAATCACTAAAAAGTAAAACAGAACCAAATAGAAAAAATTCAAGTAAACAACTCAGAAAAATAAAAATACATGAACGCTAACGTATAAATGCGTATACCAATAATATACAACATCAATCATCATTTTAAGAAATCTTTTACTCTAAATTAAAGTATATAATAACAAGGAACGAAGATACTTAACAAGTGGAAGAAAAAAAAAACACTTAAAATTACAGAATCACTTAACTTCGTTACAATTGCAACAATAAATCAAACATTTGCACACAAAACAAAACGAAGTACCCTGCTTGGACTAGAACTGAAATTATTAATTCCCAAAGGAGGAGCTAAGAATTCTAAACTTTAAGTAACATAACAAGTTGATTAATATAATCAAAGGGAAATCCCATCATAAAACCTTAAAAGAGCAATCTCCTTGAAGCTTGCTTCCTGGGATTTTCATGGACTCCTGAGTCCAATTCATCATGAAACCACCCAACAGATTTCTGGGCCTCTTGCATAATCTGCGATAAACCTGTAAAAAAATGGGGGGGGGGGTCAGAGAACATAATTAAAGCAGAAATTGAAATAAGGGGGAAATAAGGGTTTTTGGATCTTTGACATGAAACCAGAAATCAAAGAAAGATATAGAAAAAGAAGGGGGTTTTGCCTTGTTGAACGGTTTGCTTGTTGTGACGGATGTCGTGGATGGTGGCGGAGAGCTTCCAGTAAAGAGGGCGGCCGACGTAGAAGAGAGCCAAGAGGAGGAGCACGGCAATTACTATGCGGAATGTGATCTTTGATGCAGACGAAGCCATTGATTTCCTTCACCGATTGTTTATGGAGATTTGTCGTTGATAAAGAAATTCAAGCAGGCGCCAATATATGAAAGCCCTTACCCTTTAGTAAAGTTTAAGTCACCTCCTCCAATTGGATTCGAGAGGAACAATCAACACCGTATTAAAATTTAAGCTTAATGCATTGATTAGTATCTAAAGTATACTAGAATTTTCATTTCAGTCCTTTACCTTTTTCTCGTCAAGAACGGGTCCTAATGTTATAATTTTTTCAGATTAGTCCATATCGTTACCAACGCCATTAAAAACTGAAGGACAAGTAGCACGTATCAGAATATATCATGTGACATCTTAAATCAAAGGTAAAATAATCAAAATGAGAAAAAAAGGGTATAATTTCTGGACCAAAACCATGCATTAAACCTTAAGAAAATATAAAAATATTATGAAATTAAAAAATAAAACCACCTTTTGACTTTGATCAACATTAATTGATCGTTTTGACCAAAAAAAATTAATTTGATCTATTTAAAATTTTTAAAAACAAACGAAATTAAAAAAAAAAACTTTGAGCGTTTGGAAAATAAATATTCTTTTAATTGTCAATTTTGTGGAAATTCATATTTTTAATTCAAAAATAAAATTTAAAATTTATTGAAAAATTAAAAAAATCATTTTTTTTAAATTCAAAAACCAATGTAAATTTTAAGGGCTAAAGTTGTCATTATCCAAGTCTTGTTAGATAACCGTTTGAATTATAACGAAAGAGTAATTCGATTATAAATACTTTAATTGAGTGATATGTTTATTACTTGGCAACAACATTTTTAACGTCTATTTGCACTAAATGGAAAAGTGATCAAATTGTAACTAGAATATTAATTAAGTGACCAATTATAATTTTTAATAATCGGTGACCCAAATATACCATTAGTAATAATTGAGTGACCTTCAATATAATTTACTCTAAAAAACACTAAAAAGAAAGTTTTTTCTTTAATAAAAATTTAATCTCTTTATGGTGTTTTTATATATAGCTAATAGTAAAGAAATTAAGTTTATAAATTTTAGGATTATATTTTAGTGTTAGAGTTTATAATTTAAAATTAAAGTTTAAGATTATATTTTAGTATTAGAGTTTAAAATTAAAGGGGCGTTTGAATCGCAAAAAGAAAATTATTAATAGGGGAATTTTTTCCCCAAAAATGTCATAGCCACGTTTAGTTATGAGTTCCAACGGTAGCATTTAGGACTGTAATGTCTTTGAGGAAATAGAAACATTTTAGTCGCACTCATTTTCTTTGTTGAGTTAAATTGTTATTTTGAGTTATTAAATAAAACATAATTACATACCGAATGAAATATAAATAAATAAATATTAAAAAAATAAAACATAAAGTTTAAACATCATTTTTTGATTTTATTTTTTAAAAACTATTATTACTAATTAATAGCATAAAATTAATTTTAATAACTCAGAATATAAATTTATTACATGTTTTTAAAATCTAAAAGAAATGAAATAATATTATTAATCTATTCTCGCAATAAAATGTCAATTTAAATTTTACTTTAAATAATTAAAAGAGAAATGGATTTTATATGCATTGAAAAATAAAATTTTTGTGCACTCGACACCACATTATTTTTTCATACTATCTTATATCTTCTATATAAATAAATTTAAAATTTATAATAATTATTTAAAAATATAGATTTAATATAGTAGTTATATTAAAAAGTTATTACTAATTATTTCAAAGGTAACTTGGTTAAATTTACTTTCATATAATCTTATATTCTCCTCGAAGATCATATTTTCAAGGTAATCTAACATTCCATGATCCGAGGTTTAAAATTTAGGGTTAAAGACTTTTTAGTTTTGAAACCGACGTATGGATACCAAAAAGGACATAATTGTAGTTCATTCTTCATAGATACATACACATACCGTAGATGGAGTAATATAATACATGTACATATCAAATTTCAAATTGCCAAATTACCATCTTTTTCACATGCATGCATTTACTTATTCAATTCAAAATTATGTTTATAACCGAAATGAAGACGCCTCTAATTTAAACCCATGTATAAAAGCTGCTACCATTATTTTCTATAGTGCTGAGAAAAAACAAGCAAAACCTCCATGATTTTATCTTATGTACAAAATGTGGCACTCACAAACACTTTACAAACATGTTATAGAAACCTGTATTTGTAAGAACTGCAATCTTCAATGGCTAGGTCTTCTCTGTCTAGGTGCATGCCCTGCTGGTTCTTCGTCGCTACCAGGAAGCTCCCATCTCGCGATGACACCATCCCAGGAGGAGGTGACGATCGTTGGATATAATGGGTGCCAACTACAATCTCTCACCGGAGCTTCGTGATGATGGCAACTCGCTACTTGAGCACCGCTCACCTACAACAGAATAGCATGTCAAGGGACAGAGAATTGTTTGGAAAACCATGATCATTTCATTTGTATAAAGTATAAAACTTGGGTATATGTTCTGGATCAGCGTATCATTTCATTTGTATCGATCATCCATCGGGGAGAGGCTGCAAGGGGAGAAGAGAAAAAGGGAGCATCTTACATAAATCAGTACATGGAAAATAAATTGTGGAATCAACGGCGTACCAGATCGTATATATGAAGCGAACCATCACTAGAGCCAGTGTAAATGTATTTTTGACCAGTGCTGCATAATTTGATTTGCAAAGTTAGAAAATATTGTAAATAACTGCTAATCCAATGGACGATCTTGAGGATAAATGTAGGACATGAACCATCAAATTTATGACTAGACTGCCTAGCTCTCCCAGACCCCACTAGAATATTGGACAGGTTTCGTTGACAAAAGCTAGCAGAACATTTGAAACTTGAAAGGAGAAAGCGGATAATAGTTAACCCGGTAATCATGAAAGAAAAGAGATTGAAACATGTGGCCTAAGGGAAGGTTTTCAGCTGGCTAGATTCACGCTAAGATTTTAGAAAAGCATCTCTTATGTTTCCGAAACATAGACAAGCAAGCATTATTGATGAAGCACAGATGCAAAACGAAACCATGAAATACTTATAAGAGATTACCTATATGCTGGTGAGAAGTAACAACGAATCAAAGTACGCAACACTTTGTGGCCTCTGTATGTTGCTAATGACTGATCATGGGGATGTTTTGAGGCTCTAGCATGGGTCGGGTAATCCATCCATCTGTAGTCAAAGTGAGGATCCCTTAGCCTTGGAGTGCTGTTCAAAGAAACTAATATCAGTGGTAAGATACACAGAAGGCATGGACAAAAAAAGGCAAAAATATTAATATCACAGATATAGCTCATATATCATATTGACAAAACAAAAGGAAATATCAAGCTTCAAGAAGTGATGCCAAATATCGCATCAGGTAACAAAGGGAGTTGATCTAAATTTACTATGGGACATTGGAGGACATCTTTCGTATATCCCAGAGTTTTGTGGTCTGATCTTTTCCGTTGGAAATGAAATAACGGCCATCTCCACGGCTATCAATAAATGTAATCCCTTCTAGATGCCCTATCAAGACCCCAGCTGCTTTTCCTCTAGTGCCAAAGCAACGCCTATCCCACACCTGTTCAAGCCAATAAGGAGTTTATTAAACAAGATGGTCAGCAAGAGACTAAAGGCACATTGATTTCGACTGACACTAATCAGAGCATATCTAAGATAATCACAAAATTTTGTAGTCAATTACATTCATCTGCAACTGGTACGTAAGTATATAATTCACCTTACAGAGATGATCATCACTTCCGGAAAAAAGGAGATGCCCAGTTTCATCAGCAAAGCACACTGTGTTAACATCAGACTGCGAGAGCAAATGGGATTTGGGAATGGAATTTAGTATCTCTAAGCATCTCCAAGCCAAAATTAATTGAAAGTTGGAATGCCTCCCTTGAACATTTAACAATGCATGGAATGACAAGTAATTGCAATACCTTGTGAGCCAGAATTCGGAGGCTAGGTCTTTTTGCCTCAAGATCATAAACATATATAGAATTATCACTACTTGCAGCAACAAGCTCTTTTCCATCAGTGGAAAATTTCACAGAGAATATTCCAATTCCTTCATAATCATCATCATCATAATCATCAACAGAAAAATCCAAGCCTTCATGAATTTCCTGCATAAGAAGTGAGCTATAGTTTTACTCTAGTCATGGGAAACAGCTCAATATGGATAATATGATTTCCAGCTAGGCCTTTTAAAAAAATGACTCTGTAAGTCCCTCAGATCATCCATGTAATTATATCCTAATCCACTTCTAGAAGCCAAATGGTACTTTCAAGTTATTTATGTCATGAACATTTGGTGATGTCTATGATGAAAAAGCAGTGTTTGACTGTTTGTTTTATTTGGCAAAATTGAACATATACATTTTCAGTAACACTTAAACCAGTTGATATGCATATAAAGTATAGAATTTTTTTGAGTTAGTAGCACTTGTAGAAGATACTGTAATATTTGCAATCGACTCTGAGGCAGCAGATCCAACATTCACAATGTGAACAGTAGGGGATAAACTAGAATACACCTGCAATATAAGCAATCAAATTGAATGAAATCAAATCAAATCAAATCAAAGAGCGAAGAGGGGCAATATAATCAAAGAATCAGTAACTAAAAAATTAAGTTATCAGGCAATAGCACACTTACAAGATATCGTTGATCTGGTGAAAGAACGGCATCAGTAATTGTCCATCTCAAGCTTTTTGCCAGAATGTTCTTCTGAACTTTCCATCCCTTGTCCACATTATATATCCTAATGTGACTTCTCTGCATCATTCAAAAAGAGTAAAATCAGTCTAAGAATAAGATCATAAAAACTACAAGGAATGAAGCAACACCTGGAATCCAGCAACAAAAAGAGAGCCATCGGCTGAAAACTGAGAAACGTATGCTCGACTTTTCAGGTGGTCCACCCACCAGGGACCATTGACAGGCAAATACCGACTTAAAACATGGCAACCATCAGCTGATGAAAATCTACCCCTACCACTATAATTACCCTCTCGCCCGACCAACATTTCCACCGTAGAAACAGGTAGTTTCCGCTTGCCAGGAACACCTCGAGACAGAAGTTCATGGGGTCCTGACCTAAGGTTCGTGTGTTGTGCAATATCATGAACAAGATAATCAGAACCCTTACTACGATCTGGGTTTACACAAGTTCCATTAGGGGCATTACCATCATCACAGGCATTATCATTCTTTCGAGACTTGGTCATTATGCAAACTAACTACTTTAAATTTCAAAAAATATGTAATTCTAATTTAAAGCCTATCAACGTAACCCCCCAGCAAAATCAGTCTTTCATATCACTGTAAAACCTGCAACTTCAGTCCCTTGTCAATCCTGCAAACAGAGACAATTTACTTCAAACGTAGTAATTCAAGCTCTTCAAAAACACAAACAAATTAAAAAAAAAAACATATTATATCCCTAACCTTAAGATATAATTCGCTTCATTAACATTTTAAACTATCATCATTTGGAGTCAGATGGGGCTAATTGGAATATAAATTTAGACGATTCAAAGTAATTTTCAAAGTGAAAAACTAATAATAAGTCTCATATAAGATGAACTTTTTGAGAAAGCTCCAATTCAAGCAAAATTCCAAAAGTAAACATCACAACGAATCATTTGTTCGGTTACAGAGAGAAACAAGAGAAAGTGATAAGTCAAAAACTTTGATATAATCACCATTTGCAATTTTAGTGAAACAATCCAAAACCCAAATACATAAAAAGAAAGGATCAAATAAAGGAAACAAAGTGAATTGAATCGCCCAATCAAATAAAAAACAGTGAAAACCGTAAGACCAGAAGAGAGAGAAAAGAATTATCCAAATCAAACAGTCAGTCCTTTTAGGTTCACAGAATTTCCTCCATTTTCTCATTAACCAAACAGGAAAAAAAATAAAGGAACTGAAGAGAAAAAAGTTGGTGTCAAACCTCTGTTACTTTCAAATCGCCAAAGGAAGAAGCCGATGTTTGATTGATTGGATTCTGGTTTTAATAGTCAGCTTTGTTTTTTTTAATGTATTTTTCAGTTTATGACTTTTTTGCGTGCAAAAACAAAAAGGTTTATTTCCGGAGATATTTGTAAGTGACAGTGGGGTTCAGTGAGATAAGGGACACGTTGGAAGATGGAGATCATGCCACGTGACATCACGCTCAACAGTTGCCTTTGGAACTGTCTGAAAGTTCGGACGCTTCGTTAACTGTAAGCATACTTAGGAAGTACTCGTAAAGGTGTAAATGAGTATATTGTTGATAAATTGTTCTTATTATATTCGTGTATTAAGTTAAATAAATAAAATTAAATGAGTGATCACTTAATTATTATTAATTTTTTATTTTAATCACTCAATTAATTTTTTTGTCAAAATTGTTACTCACGTTATATATGTTTCTTATTTTAGTTATTTTTGGTTAAAAAAATTAACAGTATTACTGATGTGGTAAAATTTTAAATATTTTTGTAATCATTTCTCTCTCCTTCCCACATTATTTTTGTATAATTTTATTCAACCAATCATGTGGTGACACATATCTCTACCATAATAATTGAAGAAAACCAAAGAAAAATCAAAACCAACCAACTTGTTACACCTAAGAATTAAACACGCGCACAGTAAAATGAAGGGACAGCGCAAGAATTACTGGTGTTTATCAAGCGAGTCGATCACGAGTTGAGTAGTGTTCAACTCATACTCGTTAAAAAATTTTGTTGCTCGTTAAGCTCGCTAAAATTTTGCTCGACTCGTTGCTCGTTAAACTCGCCATAATTTTTACCTTATTTTTTAAAATATAGGTCAAATCTAGTGATACTATTAGAACTTAATATAAACATGCAAATTTATAGGAGAAAATCGCGAGGACTGAGGAGATAAATAAAAGAACATATCATGACTGAATTAGAGATAAAGTCGATATTCGAGTGTGAGACGTTTTTAGTTTCTCAACAATCTTCGATGAATAAAAAAAGAGAATGCCTTAAGAAATTTGATGTTATAGACTTTCAATCCGATTTTTTATATGAAAACTAATTTTTTTTCTTTTTCTACTTTTATACATAAAATAATGTCATAAAATATTTTAATAAAAAGCTAATTAATATAATTTGATTTCTTACTAATACTAATTAACTTTTGAAATTCTTGAGAAATACAAAGACGTTAGAGAAATTTGAAATTAAATATTTAATTGGTAAATTACCTAGCAAGCTACTGAATTTTTTTAGAATTTTCAACTAGCATTTAAACTTTTTGGAACATAATTTTTTAAGGTAGCACAAAAAATCATTAAAAATTTATGACTCATTAAGATCTCGAGTTCGAGTCGAGTGTTAATCAAATTTTAACCGAGTCGATCTCAAGTTGTTTGCGAGCTGTTCAACTCAATAAGCACCCCTAGCAAGAACCAACTATGCCTAATTTTTATTCAATTTCACTAATATTTATATTTAGCGTATATTAAATTACCAACAATATAAAATAAAATATAAAAGTTAGGGGAGTGACTCAAACACAAGACCTTATTGATACAAATATTTAACCATCAAGTTAAAGTAAAAAGTTATTAAATTATATTTAACTAAATTTTGATTAAAATTAAAAATCAAACTAGAATTAATTTTTTAACATGACAAAATTAATTAAATAATCATTTATTTATTTTTATAAAATTAGATATTAAATTATTTTAAAAATTAATTTAACAATATTTATTTATGATGGAATATAAACTTTTAAATTATATTTATTATTTTAAAATGATTCAAAATTAGGATCTAAATAATTATTTTTAAATAATTTAAATTTTATATTCTATAATAAATAACTAGTATTTAAAAAATAATTATTTAAATTTTAAGTCATTTAAAAATTATTAAATATAATTTACAAATTTATATTCTATCATAAATAAATACTATTAAATTAATATTAATTTTATATAAATAAATAAATATTAAATTAGTTTTATTATTATCGAACAAAGTGAAAAAATAAATCTAATTTAATTTTTAAATTTTAAACACAGTTTAGTTAAATATTATTTAAGTTAAAGTTATCACAATTTATTAGTTTAATTTGGTGGTTAAATATTTAAAAATTTATCAATGAGGTATTGTGTTCGAGTTAATCCCCTAATTTTTTTATATTTTATTTTGTGTTGTTGCTAACTTAATATACGTTAAATATAAATGTTAGTGGAATTTTATCAAAACTTATACCTAGCATAGTATTAGTTGGTTCTTTGTGTAGCCCCTTCATGCTACTAGGCGTGGATTCGATTCCTAGTTGTAACAAGTTTGTTGGTTTTGATTTTTCTTTGGTTCTCTTCAATCAATATGGTGGAGACATGTGTCACCACATGATTGGTTAAATAAAATTATACAAAAATAATGCGGGGAGGAGAGAGAAATAATTAAAAACATTTTTTTAAAGAAAGCCACGTCAGCGCTGTCATTAGTTTTTTAATGGGGAGGGACCAAAATAAAAAAAATATCTAACACTAGAGACGGTTTTGACGAAAAAATTAGTTGGATGACCAAAACAGGAAAAGAGTCATAGTTGGGTGGCCACTCATGTAGTTTTCCCTTAAATAAATGAGTACAAATAAATTTTTTATGTTCGTTTAATAAACGAATGAACATGAATAAATGTGTGTTTGGCTCGTTTATGTTTATAAGCAATCTTGTTTGAAATCTCGTTTATGGGCTCATTTACCCGGTTCCGCTTTTCCTTTTATTTTTTACATTTTAAATATTGATGAAGGTAGAGACTAAATTGAACACATGATGAACTTTGGAGTTTAAACTGTGAAACCTAATGAACTTAAGGACTAGTAGTGTAATTTCACTATTTTGGCGAACGTATAAATGAACATGTTCGTGAACGTATAAACGAACATGTCCGTAAACGGTAAACAAACAAACAAGGACACAATATTAAAAATTTGGATGAACACAGATATAACTTAAACATCTTCATAAACAAACAAAAACAAAACTTTAATCATTTAAACTCTCATTTACACTCTCAAGTCATAGTGGCATAGGATCGGTTTTCAACCAATCCGATTATGATATAAGAAGTGTAGCTCCCTATCCGTCACCTAACTGTCTGAATTTACACTCCTAGGTCATGTCCGCAAACATTGATTTCAAATTATTTTTGTTGATGAGAAAAGTGGGATGATGTTATTTTTTACTAAATGGGTAACTATAAATTTCATTTTTTAATTTTCTTTTCACCCATATTTTGATTATTGAAGTTTAAAAAGTTTTAATTTAATAATTAAATTTTTGATTTACTCTTATTTTGGTTACTCTGCCCTTAAATACCTAACGACGTTATGATTGGACATCTATCTTTTAAAAAATATAAGATGATCTCAAAATTTTCTTCATTTTTGTGAAGGAACCACTAGTCTCTTATTACTTTTGTTTTCTCGATGATGGAAACTCTTCTAAATCCCAACTGTGGAAAGGTGAAGAAAAAGGAAGTGAGATATATATTTTAATTCCACGCTGATCGGACAATGGATATTGTAGATCAAATTGATTTGGGTTTTGTGAGTTTTAGGTTTCAAATTAAGTTTTATCGCTTTTAAATTGATTTTGAAGAAATCTAAACCCGTATAGTAGTAAAAGATGATGAGGTGAGGTTGTTGGTGTCTCGAGTGGTCATAGAAGACACCGAAAAATGGTAATTAGAACGTTGGCATGAAATAGGGATAAAAGTGTAAAACTTTCATATTTGGAGGAAAAATATAAAATAAAAAAGCAATCAAAAAAGGTAAATGATGTGGTTTCCATGCTATCCTTTCATTTCTGATTTAATGCCCAAATGACTGAAATACGAATAAATAGAAAGTTCAGTGATAAAATTATAAAATTTAAACTTTAGTGATCAAAATAAGAATGAAAAAAATTGAGCGATAAAATTTTGAATTTACACTTACTAAATTTACTTATATATTATCGTTTATATTACCAATTCTTTTATATTTTTAAAAAGAATGTCTAAAATAGACATTTTATCTACTTAAAAGTACTTTTTGATATCAATATCAAACACTAACCAAACAATGACATTTTTTAAAATCACTTTCTCACCATATTTTCAAAAATAATGCCAAAATTATTTGGGTGTTTGACTTTTGTGCATTGATTTGATATTGTTTTATGGGAAAAACTTTGATACACAAGCCGTGTAAACTTTAGTTTACACGCGCCTTTTAGTTTTAGGGGTTAGTATTTTAGTTTAGGGTTTAGGGGTTTAGGTTGTATAGTTTAGAATTTAAGGTTAGTGTTTAGAATTTAGTTCATAGGGTTTAAAGTTTAGGGTTTAGTTTTTTAGGGTTAGGGTTAGGAATTTAGGATTTGAGTTTTTATAATATAAATACACAAGCTTGTGTAAAATTAATTTTACACAGCTTGTGTATCAAAGTTTTACCATTGTTTTATTGCGTTTCGTTGCAACTTCCATGAGAGCGTACCCATTAATTGATGTTTTGAGAATCATCTATTAATAACACTAGTGAAACTCAATTTTATTTATTAAAAAATTATTTAAAAATATATAAATTTTAAAAAACCAACAATATAAATTATTCTTTTGAGACTAAAATTATAAATTTATTATTATCTCATCTTAATTTTTTTTTCAATTTTTAAAATTTTTATGACCTGACCAGCCGCCCATGATCTTAGTGTCCAATGTGACGCTTCAAATACAACTTCAACTTCAACTTCAACTTCAATTGTAGGTCTGGATTTATGGTGATAAAATTTAATAGTGTTTATATACAATTTTCTTTCAAAGTAAAATATGATGAAAATCAAAGCCTATAATATAATAAAGGTATAATATATAAATAAATATTAAAATTATACTTATTTTTTAATTTTATATGCCTAGGCTATTTTTTGGTAAAAATAAGTGACTAACATTTCACTTCGTTAATTTTAAATGTTTGACCGTCAGTTATTGTTAATTTTTTTTTAAAAATAAATTTCTTTTTTCTTTTTTTATTTCTTTTATAATTTCTTTTATTTTTACCCTTTTTAAAAAAATCCTAAATGCTAAAATTCGCAAAATAACCCCTAGATTCGAAAACCCTAACACCCAAGAACCTAAAGTCCAAATCTAGTCATTGCCACCTTCTATTGCCACGTCGCTGCCTACCACTACCGTCGAAAGACCTACGCAACCATCTAACCCATCCCTCTGTCGTCGAAAAATAACGAATGACATCCTAATCAAACGTGAAACCTTCATTTGAACAATGAGTGGCAAACTGCGACCAAAAGGACAACAAACAATGTTCGAATCGTGCGACAAGAGGATGAGACTTCATTTTGGTGACGACGGCTGATTTGGGATTTGAATTAGGATTTTTGAAATTTAGGGCTCTTTGTGAAATAGGGTAAAGTTGGAATTTTTTAATAAAAAGTTTAAGTTTTTCTAAAAATAAAAAAAATAATTAAAAGAAATTAAATTTTAAAATCTGCCACACGTTACATTTTAATTGGTTAGCGAATTTTTTTAACGGCGGTTAACGATTAGACACCTAAAATTAACGAAATAAAATAGAAGACACCCATTTTTACTAAAAAATAATTTTAGAACCTAAAGTTAAAAAATAAGTATAGTTTGAGCATTTCTTTTGTACGACCCCTAACTTAATAAGGCTAATAAAAATGAAATGAAAAAAATGGAATATTGCAATTAAAGAGAGTTGAACTTGTGACCCAATACTTGGTGAGCCAAGTTTTAGCCAAATAAATTAAGATCATTTCTAGTCATAATCTACACCCATATTATTTTAATACAAATATTGGAAAAATAAAATAATAAACAAATATGAAAATATCTCACCTGGCCCCATTGGCTTATTTAATTCGGTCTTTTAACCCAAAGATTAGGATATCTAAAACCTTCAATTTTCTCATGACTCTTCATCTTCCATCTTCAACCACCAGCCTCGATCTCCCTCATCGTCTACCGGTGATCGATACCACCCTTGTCATTCAAACCACCGCCTTGCTCCGATCAAAAACCCCAAAACCACTCGTCGTTTTGCCCCGTTATCCACCGTGAAAATCCAATTAAAGCTTCGTTGAAAACCTTGAGAACTTCTAGCTTCGATTCACTATTTGATCACCGACCGTTTGTCGCACCACCTGTCCGCTCGTGCTCGGTGAACCAAGGCTAGCAGAACCCTGGTAGTGAGTCACCTTTATGACACTGGCAAAGGTCACGGAGTTTCGCTGTTTCTTTTGTTTTGGGGTAAGTTCGGTAAGATTCCAATTTAAATTAAGGATATTTGAATTTATCGTTGAGTTTAAAGTTGTTTCTGCTCTCTCCGGTGGTGTTTTCTAGCTAAATAGGCCGCGCGTGGCCTTCACGCGCAGTCCGGGGAGATCTTTAGCCGCCTGTGATGATGGCCCCTAAATTGAACCAGCTAGACCGGCCTTAAACTAGGTTTGGCCCTTGAACCGAGCTAGTAAACCGGGCTGAGCCCAATGGTAAACTATACCTATTTTTTACTAGGTCCAGACCCGAATCTACCCGATCTGACCTGACTCGAGTCTAACCCATTGACCGAGTCAACTCAGTGAGTCAACCCGCTCGAGCCAACTCGGTTGACTAGTGACATCAGCGTTGACCAGTGACACCAGCGTTGACCAGTGACCTCAGCATGACGCCAGAGTTGTTCGTTGACTTTGACCAAAAGTCAAATTTTTCTAAAATTCTTGTTTTATGTTTTTTGGCGTCATAAATCTATTTTTGAAGTCCGTTTCGCAAAATTCTAACCCGAAAGCCTCCGAATTGGACGTTGAACCCGAACATGCATATGTACAAAGTTAATTTATTTAAGAGAAGTTGTTGAATAAAAGGGCCGACATTGATTTTATTTGTTTAAAGGTACTAGAGCCTCTACCAATCGTGCATTTGCCCAACCTAGCTCCTCCAAATATGTTCAATCACGTGAACCTGTTGTGATTCGTATGTATCAAAACATTGTGAATTATCATAGATGAGACATTCTCCTGTATTAACCTAAAATTCTTTGTATCTTAGGCTTTAGCACGGCATCAGAGTGTAACACTGGTGCTCGATAGGCCATCAGACTGACCTGACCTTTTTGAGGTGTGTTCCTTGTGTGCTACACGATTATTTTGCATATTGTTTTACATGTTTTATTAAATTGATCATGTGCACATGACCGACAAACTTGATTTCGCATAAAACATAACATGTTTTCAATATTTAATATGTCTAATACATGCCCTAGTATCCAATATGATAAGCATGCTCTTTAGTTACTATTTATTTGTATGCAAATGTATTTATTAATTATTGTTATCATTATTTGTTATTGCATATTGTGATACTACCTAGACTGATTCACTAGGGTACTTGGGTCATGATATGAAGTCATTGAAGGTTCAACCCTAATCTGGCTGGTAATTCTGCCCGTATAAAGTTCATATGCTTTGGCTAGGGTAATTTCGCCCGTATTAAGTTCCTATGCTTCGACTAAGGTAATTCTGCCCGGACTTAAGGTATTCTCTTAGGATGGTACCCACACCCAATGGGCTCGAGTTAATGTCTGTATATGATACCGTTCTGGGGAACTGTATCCTGATGTTCGATTGAAGGGTAGATAGGTTTACACGATAACTTTGGATGCTCTTATAACATGTTTTCCTGAAATGTTTTTATTTATCTAAATTATATAAATCTTTTATCTGCAATGTTGGAACACACTGAGCTCCCTAGCTCATAATCCCAAATCTTTTCTTTTTAGATATTTTGGATAGGCTACCCTGTACATGACACTTGGAGGATCAAGACATTCAGTATTTTATCTAGATTGTAATGTTTCTATCCACCATTTTGCTCATCAGGGTGACATGTACCTATATTTTAGGATGTATTGTGTTTATGTTATGAGTATTTTGCTATTGTACTTGATATTACTTATTTTGTAACTATTCCTCTAATATAACTATATATATATGATATTATTGTTCTATATCGGTTTACCCAATTATGTTTTCAAAATTTGATACTTGAATTTTTTATATGTTTCTACTTGGATTTAAAGTGGAGATGTGCCTTGTTAGACATGGTTAATTCGCATAGGCCGGTCTAGGGGGTTACATTTGGTTGGTATAAGAGATTTTGGTTTTATAACCTCAGATTGTGGATGAGTCCATTTAAAGTACTGTTTTGAAAATTTTTACAAAAGTATTTTGAAACATGTCATGTCACCAAATTTTATATGTTTAATTGTGTTTGATTTTCCAGTGTCATAAACTGACCTTAGGTTCCATCCTTTGTAGAGATTCTCCGATATGAGCACCAAAAAATGACGTCGACCCGCCTGTAGGCAAGGTTGAACTGCCATATTTGTCAACCCTATAGATGATCCGGTGGTTGATCCACCTGCCCTTGTAGATGCTTTAGCCCATGTTGATCCTCTAACTCTTATAGAGCTTTCCACCCCTCGTAGTCCTTTAGTTTCGACTGCTCCAACACCCGCCTCTAGTATTGATATGACTACTCCAGTTAGAGGAGTACTAGTGTCGAGTTCTGAGTCATCGACGATAGTGACTGATGAGACTTTTAGTAGACAGTTCTTCCAGCTGATTCAAGGGGTAGTCAAAGTATCAGGAATCACGCCTAAAGTCCCTATCTCTCAAACTATAATCGCTAACGAGATTAAGATCTTCTCAGGATCTTTTAGTGGAGCATCGATCGAGGTTGAGAGTTGGCTATATGACACCGAGAGACGTATGGACCTACTGGGTTTAGAGCCAGCCAGGAGATATTTGGGAGCTATGTCTATGTTGGACGAGAATGCTCGCACTTGGTGGGAGTCTGTTTTGAGTAGTGTACCCCCTAAGAGGCTGACATGCGATTTCTTTAAAGTGCATTTTATAAACCATTTTTTGGGCGAGTAGTTCCTAAGAGAGAGGCACCAGGAATTTAAGGACTTGGTACAAGGTTCCATGACAGTGGCCAAGTATAAGATACATTTTCTGGATTTGTTGAGATACGGTGATGGTTTGGTTCCCACCGAGAAAGACAAATACGATAAGTTCTCGAAGGGCCTTCGTATTGGGATACGTGATTGGGTGGCTACATTCCATGATGAGGTGTTTGAAGACCTGATAAATCAATCCAAGACTGCTGAAGAGATGGAGATATTGGCAGTTAGTCAGAGCAATAGAGATAAAGATAGAGATAGAGATTGAGGGCGAGACCAAGACCGAGATCGATCTGGGAGATCCTTTATCTAAGGAGAGTCTTAAGTGCTCTTTGATAAAAGGGCCCCTACTACAGCATATTAGAGAGATGGTTTGAGTTATAGGCCTACGGTACCTCAAGGCCCATCTGTCAGTCAGGGTGGATCATCAGGGTATTCTCCTATACCTGTATGTGAGTATTATGGTAAGTTACACTGAGAAGAATGTAGGAAGATGCCTGATGCTTGCTTTTGATGTGGATCCAATGAGCATCTTCAAAAAGTATGTCCATACCCACATTCTATAGGTCGAACGTCGACTTAAACTCTTACTCGTTCCCAGACTCTAGCCCGTTCATAGGCATCTATTTAGGCACTGGTTATAAGGCGGTCTCAGAATAGAGTTCCTAGGTCTGCTCCTAGATCTGATAGTAGAGGTTGATCCCATCAGAATACAGGACCAATCATGATCGAGGCCAGACAACCTACACTTATTTATGCCACCATACGTCGTGACGATAGAGATGAGCCAAACGTTATTGTAGAAACATTTACTATATATTATGTCCCATACTTTGCATTGCTTGACAATGGCTCCACCCATTCCTATGTATCGAGATCTGTGTCCCAAGTTCTCTAAATTCCAATTGAGACCACTAAGGATGTAGTTACTATCATGAGCCCAATGGGCCAATTAGTGATCATGGATAGGATTTTCAGACGATGTCCTCTTGAGGTTCAAGGCGAAAGCTTTTCAGCCGACCTTATGGAGCTACTGTTAGAAGAGTTTGATCTGATCATTGGTATGGATTGGCTAAATGAACACCAGGTTAATCTAGATTGTGAGTCCAAGATGGTGACTCTAAAGATTTTTAATGATCGGACAATAGTTCTAGTAGGATAGAGACACATGTATTTTTATAATGTGGTATCTGCTTTGACTGTTGACAGAATGATCCGGAAAGGATATGAGACCTTTATTGCCTATATCCTAAATACAAAGGGCTCTTTATCCAAAATTGAGGAAATCCCTTTAGTAA
Organism: Hibiscus mutabilis; assembly: GCA_019671005.1. Classification (NCBI taxonomy): domain Eukaryota; kingdom Viridiplantae; phylum Streptophyta; class Magnoliopsida; order Malvales; family Malvaceae; genus Hibiscus; species Hibiscus mutabilis. Next base: position 10,835,976 of record CM033711.1, read on the forward strand.
AGGCGTTTCCTGATGTATTTCTTGAAGAGTTACCTAGATTGCCGCCTGATAGAGACGTGGAGTTTGAGATTGAGACTTATCCGAGATCCGTGCCAGTATCTATGAACCCCTATCGGATGGCTCCTAAGGAGCTGAATATTTAGTTTCAATAACTCCTTAATCGAGGTTTTATTCGACCTAGCTCTTTGCCTTGGGGAGCTCCAATTCTATCCGTGAAAAAGAAAGATGGTTCTCTTAGGCTATGTATTGATTACTAGAAGTTGAACAAACCGAAAATCAAGAACAAATATCCACTACCCAAGATTGATGACTTGTTCGATCAATTTTGGGGAGCCTCTATTTTCTCAAAGATTGATCTTCGATCCGGGTACTACTAGCTGAAAATAAAGGGATCTAATGTTGCAAAGATGTCTATTCGTACCAGATATAGGCATTACGAGTTCTTAGTGATGCCATTCAAATTAACTAATGCCCTTGCTACCTTTATGGATATGATGAATCGTGTATTCTAGCCCTACTTAGATCAGTTTGTGGTGGTGTTCATTGATGACATCCTAGTTTATTCCTGGACTAAGAAAGAACATGTTGAGCATTTAAGGATTATTCTACAGACTCACAGAGAGCATCGATTGTATGCTATGTTGAGAAAATGTGAATTTTGGCTCATCGAGGTAACATTTCTAGGGCATGTAGTATCGACTCGAGGTATTCAGGTTGATCTGAGTAAGATTGAGGCCATTGTGAGCTGGAAGTAACCCAAGAACGTCTCAGAGATTTGCAATTTCTTAGGCTTAGCCGGGTATTATAGATGTTTTGTTGAGGGTTTCTCCATCATTGCTACCCCTCTAACGAAGTTGTTGAGGAAAAATGTTCCATTTATCTGGACTGATGCTCACCCAGAAAGTTTCGAGAAATCAAAGACAGCTCTGATGCAAGCCCTAGTTTTGACCCAGCCCGAGTCTAAGAAAGATTTCACATTATAGTGATGCATTGCACTCCGAACTTGATTGTGTTTTGATGCAGAATGGGAGAGTGATCGCTTATGTATCTCGTTAATTAAGGTCACATGAGTGTAATTATCCTACCCATGATCTGGAGTTGGCCACTTCGATTTTTGCCTTGAATATTTGGAGACATTATCTCTACGGAGAGAAGTGCTATATTGATATAGATCATGAGAGCTTGAAGTACATTCTTACACAAAAGGAGCTTAATCTGAGACAACATCGTTGACTTGAGTTTATCAAAGATTATGATTGTGAGATTGAGTATCACCCGGGGAAAGTCAACATTGTTGCTGATGCTTTAAGCCGAAAGGTTATTTCATACTTGAGGTCCTTATTTTCCAGGATGAGTATATATGATGACGACAGTTTGCTGACTGAGCTACAGGTTAATCTGACTTTGGCCAAGGAGATTAAGGCCAAATAGCTAATAGACAGTTTCTTACTTCCTATCATGCAACAAGTTGAGCAGGGATCTACATCTATTTATGCTTTTGATCAGGATAGATTCTTGTGCGTTAAGGGCCGTTATTGTGTACCTGATGATGAGGAATTGAAATGGGCAATTCTCAGTTAGGCTCATAGCAGCCCCTATGCTATACATCCCGATGGGGATAAAATGTACCAGAATCTGAGACAGAGGTATCGATGGGTTGGTATAAAGAATGACATATCTGATTATGTATCCCGGTGTTTGACTTGTCAGCAGGTTAAGGTAGAACACCAACATTCTTCTGGTATGTTACAGCCCATTAAGATTCCTAAGTAGAAGTGAGAGTGCATCACGATAGATTTTGTTACCGGGTTGGCTCTGACTCAGTCTAAAAATGATTATATTTGGGTGATTGTTGACCGACTCACTAAGTCAGCTCACTTTATTCTCGTGTGAGTTACTTATTCTCTAGAGAAGCTGGATAGACTGTATATCTCAGAGATTGTCAGATTGCATGGTGTACCCTTATCTATCATTTTTGATCGAGATTTGAGATTTACATCCCAATTTTGGTTGGCCCTAAAAGAGGCCTTAGGTATACGTCTGAATTTCAGTACATCCTTTCATCCGCAAACTGATGGTCAGTCAGAGAGGGTTATTTAGATTCTTGAGGATATGCCACGGGGATGTGTGGTTGACTTCCGCGTCAGTTAGGAGGATTTCTTGCCATTAGCCGAGTTTGCATATAATAACAATTACTAGGCTAGCATCTATATGGCACCATATGAGGCTCTGTATGGTCGCAAATGTCGTACTCCTATATGTTGGAGTCACCGGCGAGCAGCGGTCGGCAAACAGAAAAAACACCTTTCGAAACCTTTTCTTCTTCTAAAGCTAGATCTGGCCTTCCTTTTACTTAAAACAGATAAATACCCTTCCTTTTAACAAAAACCAAACCAAAACCTTTTTTTGTGTTTCAAAAACAGAACAAAACCCAACCTCCCCGGTCGCCGCTCTCTCTGACTCACCAAATACTACCTTGGGAAGGTCGAAAAGCTTCTCATCAGGGAAGAAGACGGACCGACACAACGAGGGCAAACCGACACCAAAAAGACTCAAGAAAAGAGGGTAAAGATTCTAAAACCCTAACCTATGTATGCTTAATGCTCTAAAATTGAAAGGAGAGGAAGAGGTATAGCTCTAAAACTTAAGGCTTTTTGTTTTTCTACTCTTAAAATTCGTTTTCCCCAATATTTGTTATTAGGGGTTCAGTTTTCTCCCATACTTGTTATTAGGAGCCTAATTTTTCCTAAGATTTGCTATTAGGCATATACTCTTAAAATTTATTTTTCTCCAATATTTGTTATTAGCGGCCTGATTTCCCCCTATATATTTGTTATTAGAGATCTACTCTTAAAATTCAATTTTCCCAATATTTATTATTAGGGGTCTAGTTTTTTTTCAATACTTGTTATTAGGGACATATATTTTTATAAAAAAATGTTTGTTATTAGAGACTCATTTTTTTAATACTTGATATTAGAGTCCCACTTTTAAAATTTAATTTTTTCAACACTTATTATTAGGGGCCTAATTTTTAAGTTTGCCTTAGGGCCACTAATATTTCAAGAACTACTGTGTGTATATATATAGGGACGTGATCCAGTTAAATGGTGTAAAACTCATTTAGTTTTACACTAATCCATGGCCATTGGATGAGTGAAATGGATGATGAGATTAACAGTAGAAAATGTGAAGATAATCACTTGGGAAAAAAGATAAGGAAATAATCCGAGTCATTTATTACCCTTATCCAACGGTCGAAAAATTGTGTAAAAGTAATTGAGTTTTACATAGTGGAAGTAGATCCTAACCCTATATATATATATATATATATATATATATATATATATAAATGGGTACATTTTTTATATGGGCAATGATAATGAATAGAAATATCTTGTCTATTTTTGGTGTTTCTATTTATATCCCACATTAAAAAGTTAAAGATTAGAGTTTAGGGTTTATGGTTTAAGATTAGAGTACAGAAAATTAGGGCTATGATATTTCTATGATTTGAGATTTATAATTTAAAATTAAAACTTAAATTTTAATTTTTTGATATTAGAACATAGAAAGTATTAAATTTTCCCCATAAAACTGCCCCCATTGAGATAGAAAAATAATGGGTCTAATTCGAGCGTGTTTGGCAGCCAAGAAAAAAAAACAACATAAAATGGATGGAAAGAAACAAAGGAAAAATCAAAACCATACAAGAAAACAATCCAACATGCATGAATCTTGCATTAGCATCATCGCTTATGAATTGTGGCTCTTTGACAATGAACGGAAAAAGAACATGGGTTCAAAAAAAAAATGCCAACACCCCAGAAAGGTGCTTGCTATTGCTAATATTAAAAAATAAGTGGTCAATAATTGGAAAAATTAAAAAAGTGATCCTTATTTTCCGTATTGAATGTAGGGGTGAGCGTTCAATCGAGTTGAGTCAAAAATTTTGAGTTAATCGAGTTTACAAGTCTTATTTTACGACTTAAATTTTATTTAAAATTTTTTCGATTTAAGTCGAGTCAAATTTTCGAGTTTCTGTACAAATTTAATCGTAATTATTTATAATGTTATAATATATATTAATTTCAATTTAAATGACTTTCTATATCCATATACAATACATTTATACATTTCTCGATATTTTTTTCATATGCGCATATGTATATCAAGCATAATTGAGGGACTCAACTCAAACTTAAAATCGATACACTAATTACTAAATATTTCGAATTATTCAAATTTTTATTTTACAACTTAAACTTTATTTGATTTTTTCGAGTTAATTCGGACGAATCTAATTAAAAAATTTGAATTTTTCGAATCGAGTTAAATTTTACCCAACCTAATTGGACGGCGTAATCTGCACCACGGATCAATACTATATCCAAGGACTGCAATTGCATGCTAATTCACTGCTTGCCATCATTATTACATTTCATTTTTCCTTCCTCAACTTTAGAACTAGTATTATATATATGTATTATTATTTGATATATTGTTGGTGAAAATAATAATTCTATAAATGGTGTGTCTTATTATCTATTTTTTAAAATTTTAAAAATTAAAAATTCTATAACGGGTATCGCACACAGCTGAATACTATTATTTTTTAATAAAAATTAAAAATCTTAAGGACTAGACTTATAATTAAAATTATTTTAAAAGAAAATTAAAAATTATATTTAATTAACATTTTATATTTTTTATAGTATTTTTAATTGATATATTAGAATCAAATATCAAGATCTCCTTAATATCAAAAAGCTCTAAACTCAACCTCTTTATTTCCCTTTTGCCACTACCGTCGCTTTTGTTCTAAAAGTTACAAACATGCCACTCAATTAACATATTGTTACAAATAAATCACTTCTTCGTTAAAATTGAATCAAGCGTCTAATTTGACACGATATAATAATATTTTTAGTCCCTTAAACTTATATAGTCTATCATTTTTGTCCTAATTCAAAACAAGTTAATAAAGTTAACTTTTCATATTTAAAAATTCCATCAATCCAATCTTTTTGTTGCGATACTCTTAAACCAAATGAACCCATCGGATCAAAGCATTAGTTGGATAATTGCATTCTGGCATAAAGCAAGTTATTGTTAAACTTTTATTATACCACAAAAGTAACAAAAAATAATATAAAGTTTTTGGGGAAAATAAATACTAAAATGATGGAATTTTTAAATATGCATGGTTAATTTTTTTGAATTGTTTCGAAATACGATCAAATTGATAAACCATATAAAATTTGAGAACTAGAACTGTTATTAGACTAGGTCGCGTCACTATTTTCGTTTCATATTTAACAGTCAATGACCAATTTGTAACAATATGTTAATTGAGTGACTTGTTTGTAACTTTTGAAAGAAAAGTGACATGTTTGTTATAAAACCTATAACCTTAGGTATAATTTACCCAAGCATTTTTTAGGGTATTGCATATGTATTTAGACTATTCCAATTCAGTGACTTGTTTAAAGAAAAGAAAAACTATTCCAATTCAGTTAATTTTTACATATTGCATGTCTCATTTACCATTTTTAAAAACCTTAATATTTCGTTACACAATAAAGTATTGTTCACATGTACACGCGTATCTCGAATATTAAATTATATGTATAGATAGATAGATAAATAGATAGGATGAACATCTGGACAAAAATAATAAACAATGAAAATAATCTTCACTTTGAATATTACACTCAAAAGTGGAATGTGACAGATCAATACCGAAGCAAGATCCGATAAACTAACATGGAAGGATACATGCTATATAGGCATAGAGTACATAAGGCAGAAAAAATGAGGTGAAAAACAGTGGCTGAGAGAAGGGCATCATCTTCTTCATCTAACAAGGTCAATCACTTTAAAGATTCCGGCATCGAATTGAACCGAAATAAGAAGACATTAAAATCTGTGTTCCGCAGTTTCTTTTCTCTTGAACCAGTTATGAGTTACTGGTTGGGTTCACCTATGTGAATTGATGCATGCCTGGATTTCTTCCAGTGTTTTCCCTTTCGTTTCTGGGACAAACTTTGCTACGTATAGGATTGTCATTACAGAGAATCCCGAATAGATGTAGAACGTCCCTGTAAAACATCCAAACAAAATCAAGTGTGGGACGCGGTCGGTCCAGATTAGAGTTTTTTTTAAAAATTGTTTTTTTTATATATTTTGGCCAAAGTTGAGAGGGGTTTACCATAGGTACTCCAGGCCATGAGAAAATTGAACGTGTAAGAGACTGTCCAAGCACCTAACCAATTCACCAGGACCACCAGGCTGCCAGCCACTCCCTTAACGTTTATGGGGAAAATCTGCCAACCAAATCAATCATTTCGGATTAATTTCGAATTTAATTTATATTAACTTTCAAATTCAAAGAAAAAACTTGGCATATCTAGCTAAGAGCTTTAATCCTCACCTCAGACATTATCACCCAAGGACCAGCTCCCATTCCAATTGAGAATGATCCAATATATATCTGATTTCAATGCGAAATTAATATGAACATTAAGTGATGTATATGTATGTATACATTAAATATGAAGGAAAACTTACAAGGACTCCAGCAACAGCTAATATTGGCCTCCATTCAGGGTAAAGATCTTGTTCCTGAATCAAAATACAATATATAAAAATCATGAAACTGAACCAAGACCCTGAATTTATTCCATTGACAGACAAATATTATGAGTTACCTTGAGATAAAATGAAGAGCCTGCTAGAAAACAACCAAGAAATGTGCCACTTGCAGAAAGCTGAAAAAACAAAATTCTTATCCCAAAATTTTCCATGAACATTCAAGGGGTAAACTAGAAAAGAAAGTTTTCTGGGGATTGATTTTACCATTATGAGTGCTCTTCTCCCTGTTTTGTCCATTAGAATTGCTCCCAAAAAAGTTATAGGCACCTAAGGATTTTGTTTTTCAGATTACTGAGTTAATATATGTGTTGATTTTTTTTATCAGAATTTCAGAAATGAGAATTACCTGAACACAAGCATAAGCTATGGTTCCAGTTTTTCCTGAAGAAAGCCCTGGAAATTGTTTTATAAAGTTTTGTCAATGTCAAGTTCCTATCCGAATTGAACACATGTGAAATTAAAGGTACTTTAGAAACGATTGTTTACCAGCCAATGCAAAGGTTTCACTTGCATAGAAGCTTATTCCATTAATTCCTCCAAACTGTTGGAAAACCATTAAGGCAACTCCAATCTGAAGATCATATTAAAAAAAGGTTATATTCGAAATCATTTAAACATGATTCTCGAATGCATCCGATATCAAAAAATGGAGTTAACTTACCATGACTGGACGGATATATTTTTGCTCGAACAAGTCCCATACTGTTGCTTTGGGAAGGCTTTCAAGAGTTTCAATATATTCCTGTTGAGACACCAAATTATCATCTTAGCTTTACATTCATTCATACATACATACATACATGTGTATGCATATATATGTATGTTTAAATATGTGAATACCAGAATTTCATCAGCTTCTTCGGTAATATCAGCATCTTTGCCACGTAGTTTTCTTAGAGCTGCCCGAAATTCTTCATGCTGCCCAACCTTTGCCTGCCAAGAACGAGTTTCAGCAATCACAAGGGCTGGGGGAAAAACAGAACAGTAGTGTATATATCTTTTATTTTGCTTAATTATATAAAGAAATATCTATTGGTATGCTTACCAGCCATCTAGGAGATTCAGGAATGAAACAAAGGCCAACAAACAGGAAAATGCATGGCACAAGTCCTTCATAATCAAAACCAAAAGTTAGTATTTTTTTTCTTTTTTAACTGTTGATTATAAGTAATTTCTTTGATTAATTCAAGTAAACCCTGAAGGATAATTAGGGTTACCTGTCAGAGCCAGTGACCTCCATGTTATAACTGTTCCTATTAGGAATGCAACTGATTGACCAATAACAATCATGAGCTGCAAAGAAAAAAGAGAACATTTTTGAGGACATAAACAGATGAATTATATCGAAATATTCATGTCCAACACACATTTGGATATTAGTCGAGTCTTTGTTCTTTGAAGAGTCATCGAAATATCCGACACTCTTATTCGAATCCAAATAACATGGCTCTCACCTGGTTCAATGTTGTGAGCCCTCCTCTGAGATGCTTTGGCGCAATTTCAGCTATGAAGACAGGAACCTGTTTGTTTAGTGGGAAAAAATGATAAAATTTTTCAAAATATTCTCCCATCGGTTTTCTATCAAGAAAAACACAGTTTTGAGAAATAAAAAAATACCACAAAAGAGAGAACTCCAATGCCAAATCCAGTTGAAAACCTTCCAACATCCAGTGACAGAGCCCCCTGTAGTAGGAGCCATTGAAAAATGTCCATCCAAAATCAACACAATCTAATTCTTTTGATAAAAAAATATTAGAGATTCCATGTATCTTAAAGTTCAAACCTTGGAGAAATACACAGCTAGCCATCCTGTAATGCAGAAAGCAGCTGAAAGTCTCATTGCCTGAATCAATCCATCAAAAGAATCCATGTAATTATTTAAATCAATCATCAGTAAAACCAACTGATAATTTCTTTATAGAATTCAATTATGGGAAATTTAACATACCCCTTTTCGACCAATTAAGTCTGCAACTCGACCACTCGTGACTGCACCAATCATTGCACCAATGGTCAAGATTGAACCAAACATTGAAAACTGGAAAAAAAAATTATGACAAAGCAATGGGGTTTTTAAGATGAAATTAAAGCTTTTAATCAAAGAAAAATGGAGAAAATTCACAAGGAATAACCTCAGATAAAGATAAACCAAGATCTTCCCTGATAGCAGCTTGTGTTGGTGCTGAATACCCCACCTGCCAAAAAGAACATTAAACTTTTTAGTACTCAAAGAACTTTGTTCAAACAGATGGAGAACACTAAAAAAATTCCCAGAAAAATTAAATTTCTTTGTAAAAATGTAAAGCAAAGGGAATTTAAAAGTACTTACACAAGATCCGAATTCGAATGCACCACAAACAGCAACAAACGTGGAAAACAAAACCATAAAAATGGAACCATTTTCATCACTACAATTATAACTCTCATCTTGTGTTGTGATCAATGGTTTCTCCAAATCTCCAACCCCATTGATCCCATTCTCACGCGCTTCCGCATCTTTAAACGTTCCGATTGCCATCTCCCACAGCTTTTGGCCAACTTTCTCGCAACCCAAACAGAAAATAACAACAACAATAAAGCAAAAAAGAAAAGAGAATTGGATATGCAGAGGCTAAGGTGGTAGGGAGGTGAACTTTTCCTATATTTGCATGCCAAAATTACGAATTTTTAAAGAATTAGACAACCATTCATTAATTTATTAAACTTTCTATAAGAAGTCGCATCTAGATTATTAGAAGTTTATTAGAAGCTGGAATTAATCTCTTCTTCTATTCCCAGCTGCGACCTCTTTTATAAAAAAAATAATAATAAAATAAAATACAACGAGTAAAGAGAAAAGCTCCGAAATGTGATATTTATAAAAGAAAATCCAAAAATCGAAACAGTTAGTTCCCTTATCCTCGGACTACGACCTTTTCTTCCTCCATCCAAATTTCTCCAACAGATGTTGTTTGGGGCTTGTTCTTTAACAAATTTGTCGTGTTTTAAAATGATTGGCGATAAAGTTGGGCAACCAACGACCTGGTTTTGCATGCGAAAGTGAACGTGTTGTTGCATTATCAAGTAAGGGTTAGCATTATTATTTCATTCCATTTTTGGTAATTAAATTGGTGAAACATTCTATTCATATAATGTATGTGGTTGGTGTTATAATCAAAGGTATTTGTATTTATATCAATAATTGAAATTTTAGTATTACTTGTATTGCACATATCACATGAGAATAGAATTTGATAACCTTTTAGCTGTAGTTAAATAATTTTTTATAGTATAAAATATTGATTTTAAATTTATGAGCTTTGTTGAACCTAACTAGTGTTTTAATGAAAAAGTGGATGATGTTCATCCTAAGAAACACGGTTTAAATCGCTCTATTTATAAGATATATGTTCATTGAACATATATATATATATATATATACCTTGCAATTAAAGCCACACAAATTCGGTATCCTAGGAGAACGTTGTCCTTTTTTCATTGACACCGTTCCTTGAATTCTTTAATAATTTTTTTGAATAAATATATTTTTATGATAATTACTTTTTACTTTAGATGATGGATTATTATTCTGTGCACTAACAGTGAAAAAAAATTAGCGTTTAGTTTTTAGGGTTTTAGATTTTAATGTTTATGGTTAAGTTTTAAAGTTTGAGAATATATTTTATAGTTTAAAGTTTAGGGTTTAAAATTTAAGATTAATATTTAAAACCTCTAAAAGTGATACAAGACAACTTTAGAAGCTCGATTTTGGAAAGAAAAATAACTTTTCACTGCCGGTGCGTCAAATAATTACTCTTTAATAAATAAGATAAATTTTCTTTAAAACAAATATTATTGGGGATAGATTTAGTTTTTAACATTTTGGATAAAATTTCAGCATAAATATACTTCAATTGTTTAAAACAAGTTTGTTGGGAGAGATTTAGTTTTAAAAATGGGATACTTTTGGTTTAAATTTATTGATCAGAGTTAGGGTTGCTTATTCAGCGAGTCAATCGCAAGTTAATTTAATGCTTGACTCGACTCAAAAATTATTTGATTTTTGGTTGACTTGGTATTCAATAAAATTTCGCTTGACTTGTGCTCATTAAAAAAACTCATTATTCGACTCGTTGCTCGTTAAGCTCGATAAATACAAAAAGTTTTGGAAATTTGAACCCTAAAGATTTTGTGTAAATTAATTAGTAAGTCGTTGAAGTTTTCTAGAGTTTTCAACTAGCATTCAAACTTCTTAGAACATAATTATTTTAAGGTAGCCACCAAAGATCATAAAAAAATTATAAATTAGATTACCGAGCTGCTTGCGAACTTATCACGTCGAGCTGAGCCTTGCTCGACTCGACTCGTTAAGATCTCGAGTTGAACTCAAGTTCGAGTCAAGTCAAAATGAGTCGAGCGTTAATCAAATTCTGACTGAGTTAAATTCGAGCTGCTTAACTCAATTAACACCCCTAATGAGAGTAGCTGATATGAACTAGTTATCATATTGAATAAACAGATTATCCCATCTAAGCACAATTTGCTATGGCATACGTTGAAAATGTAATTAAAAACTATTACACACTATTTTTTTTTGACAAATCCTAATTTTAATCGTGATCTTATCTAGAGAGAAGAGAAAGGATAATGAGACTCTAAGAGAAAGAAGAGAGTACTTCTAATGGATCTAGAAGCAATGACCCAATAAAATATGAGGAACAAAAGATAAACAACTTGGTCAATCAGATAAACGTGCTTAATCAAATTACATACTATTTTTGACTCTACTTATGCATGCAGATTTATAACTTATTCTTATAAAAACAATTTTTAAAACTTTTTATTTGATCTGTTAAAATTAAATTTGAAATATAATATATTTTATTAATTATTAAAGTTAAATTATGAATAATTATTTAAATATACTTATAGATATTAAATTATAGTTTGTAAATCAATATGCAAACCAATTATTCTAAATACATTATTATTTTAAAAGTTCAAAAAATAAAATAAAACTTAATTTTTTCCAAGTGGTTTGAGTATAATAATAAATCAATACATCAGTAGACATGTAACATATTGATTAACTTGTTTTAGATAAATTAAAGTTTGCAAAAGAATTGGGTACAAATCTAAATCAACTTGTAAGTGAACGTACGATCAAATCATTTAATTATTATTATTATTATTATTATTATTATTATTATTATTATTATTATTATTATTATTTGTTTTAAACATTTTGGTGGAATTCTGCTACATTTTGATATCATGTCCTTATCGTAAAGAAAACGTCATGTTTGGGAGCCGACCTTTATGACTTACCTTGTAAAAGTCTGATTAATAAGATTTTGCTCCAGGTAGCACGTTGGGATAGAAAAAAAGAAATCTTATTAACATAATTTAAAAGAGGATTCTATAGTAAATGTTATATACTGATATATATATATATATTATGAAATATAGATTATTAATTTAGTGATTATATGATCGTAATTATTAGATCTTAAAATTTTAATAAAATATGCAAATATTCTTTCGATTTTAAAAAGTTGCGTTTTAATTATTTATGCTATCAATTTAGTACAATTTAGTTACATTGATGATGTCACAATTATGGATGGACATGGGTCGAGGTTTTAACCGATATTGCGAGTATAGAATGATATGCAAATGTGTAAGAATACACGTCGAACAAGTAATAACGTGATAAGTAAAATCGTCTCTAGAGATATTGATTGAGAAATTATATTCAAGTATTGCACTAAAAAATAAATAACTATCAAGTGGTTGAATGGTGAAAGAAAAATGTAAATTGTTATGGCGAAGTAAAACTGAACCAAATGTATTATACTACGGCAAAGCAAAGTTCACAAGCAATAAAAGGAACACTAACTAGGATGACAAAACTTGCTGCACTTAGTAAGAAGAAATGATGCTTTACTTCTATAGAGTGGTATGGCAAAACAATGTTATCTAGATGTTTGACATAATTTTTTAAAAGTGTCATTTCACTATTTCTAGCAGAGGACCTAACGATAAAATGCTCTGACAATACATTCATGCGTTAACTTAAACATATTGTCGTTGATTAAGTTGTATTCCTTTTTAGTCGTGTGAAAATCTTCCTTATCCCTAAGATGAGTTAGGATTTACTACCTTCCAGCAAAAATTCAATTATCCATTTATGTTCTAAGACATAATTCTTTCGATAGTAAACAACAAATAGGTTTAATGCTAACTTTTGAATAAAACAAAAGATAACAAAGAAAACTAAGCATCAATATCATTAAAACATCAAAACCAAAGTAAGCTCAAGCTAAATAAATTAGTTCATGGCCGATTAAATATCATCCATAGTTAAACATTCAACAAACAATTCGATATTCAGCCCCTGAAAAATAGTGGCCGTCCAACGATACAAGAAGATAGGTTTTTTTATTTGATATTCAGCTCCCTGATAAATAGTCTCACTTGCCCTTTTAAAATATGGTATCCCTCCCAGGGTTTTGCTGCCCTCAGTCGCTAAAATGATCTAAGGAATAATCAAAATATTCCTTTCACGCGTAAGGAATGTTGGGCTGGGGGGAGACCATATGCTGGGTGTACAACTACAGTTGTCCTCTTGTTTTTTTTTTCCTTCGAAAATCGCAACGGCAAAAACTCGGTCACCATCCTCAAAATGCCTTGGCAAACACCATCCTTCCTGGGCACTCTAAACCTACACCAACCACCACAAAAGCATAATATTTCCCCATATCACAACATCTTTTGATAATTCCATTAAGAACAAGAGCAAACTTTAAAAATGCGTATAATATGCAACTAAATGCAGCTAACATAAAGTTAATCAATTATCAAAGTAAAAAGACATGAAATGTACCTCTTTTGCAGAGTTAACTGAATGGTGAATAAACGTCACACGACTGTGCAAGCGTACACTGCCGATGCAAGTATAGTTAACATTTAAATTTTTTTAGATATCGATCCAACGAGGATAGATATTTAGTTACAATCTTATGTCGTTGCAAGCAATTATGAAAATCAAAGGATTGTGAGCGTAATAGTAACTGTAAAGGAAGAATAAAATGGTTGAATATAAGGTTCATGTGAAAGCAAAGAACACCTTAATGAAAGTAGAAGAAATATTGAATAAAGATCTGGATCCTTTTGGCTTAACTTGGCATGTGCAACAAGGCAACAACACATGATGATTCTTTTGACAAATAAAGTAAAAAGCTTTCTTACAGGGCTTCATTCAAATCTTAATCGATGACTCAAATATGTAGATCAACTACAACTTTCATTGTTCATCAAAACTACACATCCTCGAACAAGTGGATCAACTCTCATTGTATCCTCATTCAACTTTTGTTGTAATGGCTTGTTAATCTGAACTGTCACTGCATCTCTCGATGTCAGTGGTTATGCTAAACATTCTCATGCAAAAAAAAAACTCAGATCCAATAATTGAAATATGAAGAAAATTAGTAAGGATATATTGAACTTAAAATCCAAGATAAAACAAGTTCAAAATCAAGCTAGAGAGTAAATCACCGTCAACAAGTACAAAGAAATATATAAACTTTAATAAAACCTCTATTCCTAGTGAGCTTCAAAGAGAATTTACACATTTCCACTTGTTTCGGCACATAGATCTTCGTTTCCACAAAGGATTCTGCCTCGTCTAGCCTCGGTTCACCAGAAATGAATCTTAAGCCGCCATGGGAGGAGCTCCAAAGATGTAAAAATGATAAAGAATGGCAATCACGTGAGTGTGTTTTATCTCCTCCAAAAATATCCTTTTATAGGTTGTTGTGGAAAATGACACTTGTCCTTCAGGTGAAATGTGTGAAAGACTACTGCACCAAATATGTTGTAACAAATTATACACCTGGAATATTTGTCTTTATCCTTAGCGATCTGGAAAACTGGCCACTGTAGTGTCGAACATGGATGTAGTGAGGAAACTTCCTTTGCAGGGACATTAGTCCCTAAATCAAGAGATGCATATAATATGACTTGAGTTAAACAAAATGCAAATAATATGCAAGAAATGCATAAATGAATGCATGAAACACAAATGTGGGGACAACTTAATTCATAAATCAAGAGGAAATACATGCTCTTTAGAGAGCTAACATGAACTCAAACCCAATTTGAAAATAATTACCCTAAACCTAACCTTAACCCATCCTTCAAAAAACTTGTGTAACACTTCCTACCCGGTCTAGAAGAAAATTGGATCGAAACTGTCACCGAAAAACAAATCAGAACAATCAACATTAAAATCAAGGTCAAACAATTACAAAATGCATATAAAACCAAAGAAAATTATCCATCATAAAAGATCATAATTAAAATAAGTTCTGATCTCAAACAATTGGGACTAGATTGTGAAGTTTTCAAATTTAAGGACTAATGTATAGATTTAAAAAAGTTTAGAGACTTAGCTGAAAACTTTTTAACAATTCATGCTATTATAGATTTGGGTCATGTTATGGCTTACACAAGAAGGAAAAATTATCAAGACATATGTTAATCTTTATCATTTAAGGACTAAGAAGTGAAGTTTCAAAACTTTAAGGACCTATTTGTAAATTTCTAAATGTTTCAAGGACGTAAGGAATGTTCATTTCATTAACATGTTTTATTCTTAATCCCGTGTTCACCCCAAAAACTTGAATTTAAAAAAAATGGCGGGTGAATTAGAGTTCAATTGAAAAGGTTATGAGATAGTGACCAAAACGTAAAATTTCAAACTTTTTGGGGTGGTTTCAAAACCTTTGGGAAAGGTTTAGATACCTCTTATTATAGTTTCGAAACACGTGTCTTGTTTCACCAAAATATGATATTTTAAGCCATTTTAACCTCTAATGATCACTTTTATTATTAGGTTACTTAAATATATAATCTTAAACATCAACAAGTACATTCAACAAGTTTCAAGTTCTTAAAATCCTATTTGCCAAAACATAACATAAGACTTATCATAACTAAATTCTTACTTAAGGTTCATTACTTACAATCATACATGCTTAAGCTTATTACAAAGCTTACAAGTGCAACATAACATTATTGGTCACCTATGCATATCGTCATACTTGATCACAAACATCTTCAGTATCACCAAACTTTACCATGTTCAAATTTACCTTATAAGTGCTTACTTATCATCACATAAGTTCACAACTCAAAAATAAAAGACATAGCATAGAACTACCATTTCAGGAATCACACATACACCTTTATTCATATCTTATAACTTAGTTCATGACTCAAAGACACAAGCTTAACCTATTGAGTTACTAACCGAGTTCATACCTTACTTCATTAAGTTATAATATCAAACATATAAACATCACATAAAACTACTCTTTCTTGGCTATCACATCATATTCAATCCATACAACCAATTCAAATCATGATATCAATTTGATAAACCTATTTGATTTTGATATAACTTAAAGAAAAATGTTTTTGGACTTAAACTAATTTACAAAAATATTTCAAAATCCATAAACTTGAAAAATACGTTTGAAATGCTTTCAAAGGGTTTTTAACATGTTTTAAAGTAATTTTAAATAGCCAAAGTGTCAAAAAACAGGCGTTAAGTACCGATACAATTTGACCCGTATAATACCCAGAGTGTCCGTACCAGTATGGTTTTAAGAGTATCAATATGTTTTTTTTATCCCCAAGTTTTCCAAATTTCAGTAGCCAATTTTCGTACCGATATTGGCCTAGCCGTATCGATATGAGAGGGTTCATACCGATATCATGTATCGCGTACCGGTACCCATATGTATTAAATGCTCCAACACCTCTTTTTGTTTAAGGAAAGTACCAATACCGGAGTCCCGCGTACCAATATCGAAGTGCCCAAACTACATTTATGGCTGGAATTGAAGTCCCCAACAACTCTTAACAACCCTAGCGGCTAGTAACAACCATGAAGTTGTTAGAGAGTTTAAAAGACCACTCCAAGCATCCATGGACGTACAAGAAATATATTGCCAACATTCATGTATTGAGAAATTGTGTTTAAGCTTAAAACTGTCATATTCCTTGTAGAAAACACTAGTGAGCTAAATTGTCATATTTGCTCAAGTGTCTAGGATTTGGGTGAGTGAGCTTAATTGTGCAAACATTGTACCTTAGAGGGTTTTCTAGTTTGCCATTATTTGTTTTCTTGTAAAAAGAGGGTTTGCTCAAAGCTTTGGGGTATAAGCTTTGAGTGTGTAAAGGTTTTCTCTTGAGCCTAAAAAAAGGGAAAATATTCTTAATGAATTTGGGAAAATCCTTAGTCGAAAGATAAGGTAGTGGATGTAGAGCTTGGTTAGAAGCTTGAACCAGTATAAGTTCTTGTGTCTAATTTTTTTAAATTCCATTGCTTCCACCACCATCCCTTTAAAACCAATTCACCCCTTCTTGGCTACTCGGTTGATCGTTCGAGCCTCCCAATAATTGATATTAGAGCTTCGTCTCTACACCAGATTAACATCCTAGAGTCGATCATTGAAGTGCTCAACATTTCTACATCAACCAGAGTTCATGGCGCAATCCATCGATAGGTCACCTTTCTTTGACGAGACCAACTACTCCCACTGGAAGAATAGGATGAAGTACTTTATGAGAGCCAAAGACTATTGTCTTTGGGACATTGTACTTGATGGCCCGTTCGTTCCACAAAAAAGTAAGGCGAAATGGAGTGTGGATAATCACAAGAAGATGGAGCTTAACGCGAGGCCTTGCACATTCTATTTTGTGCACTTGTCCCAGAAGAATATGCCAAAGTGTCATCTTGTGAAAGTGCAAAGGAGATTTGGGACAAGCTTGAAGTCACTCATGAATGGACCAATGAAGTAAAGGAGACCAAGATTGGTCTTATTAACCTTGAGTATGAGAACTTCAAAATGGAACCGGATAAAGACATCACCAAGCTGTTCGATAGATTCTCCACCATCGTCAATGGACTTAAAGGCTATGGAGAAATCATTCTGAAAGACAAGTTTGTTCGAAAGCTTATCTATTCTCTTCTCGATTCATGGGAATCAATGAAGACCGTCATCATCAAAGCTAAGGATCCAAAGGCCTTGAAGATTAATGCTTTCATGAGATCTCTTCTCACTCATGAAATCATGAAGAAAGGAAAAGAAGAGGAGGAGAAGAAGGAAGAGAATAAGATAATAAAGCAAGGCATTGAAGTGAATATTGTTGCTCTTAAATCCTCCACAAGCCAACAAGAAGATTCAAGTGGAGAGGATAGTGAAGAAGAAGAGATGGAAAAGGTCTTCAAGAAATTTTCCCGATTCATGAAGTGTTATAGGGAAGAATTAAGGCATGAATCAGGGATGAAGAGGAAGGATCCCATCATATGCTTCGAGTGCAAGAAGCTAGGGCACACCAAGTATGATTGCCTTCGTTTCAAAAAGAAGGGATCAAAGAAGAAGGCATTTGTGGCTACATGGAGTGATGAAGAGGACTCCACCGATAATGAGATAGCCCACATATGCTTCATGGCCATCCAAGATGAAAGGGTAACTTCTAACTCATCTAATTTAAATTCTTACACTTTTGATGAGTTACAAGAAGCCTATGGTGATTTGGTTTTGGAATTCAAGGCTTCATTTTTGAAAAACAAAAAATTGCTTTCAAAATTGAAAATTGAAAATAAATTGCTTTCTAAAACTAATCTCGAACTTGAAGCAAGGTTTAAAGATTTTGAACAAAAGAACCTTGAATTACAAAACTGGCTTCTAAAAGTTCAAGAGGATCATCAAAAGGAAATTGATGACCTCAAAAAGAATTTGTTTAAAAATGATTTTCAAAGAAATGAAAATGGAGTTAGCTCCAAACCAAATTATGTTAAAACAATTTTTTTATCAAAGACAATCTAGTTACCCTGGATTTTTGAATGGAAAATGTATTAAAAACATTTGGGTCCCAAAAGGACTCATTGTTTCAAAGAAAAAAAGATGAAATTGAAAAATGGGTTCCTAAATAGACTAAAGTTTTTGGGACTAATGCCATTGGATCCAAACAATTTGGATAATAAAAATTACTTGATTGTCTTTTGTAGGTGTGCTTAAGCCATTGTTATTTAAAGTCAAAATCTTGGAAGCTCAAGACACATAAAAGAAGAAGGACACTTGAAGAAGGAAGGCTACATATCCTACCTTGGTTCAAGTGGTGTAACCCCCTTGACCAACTAGACGCTAGACCAAACTGAGCGAGCTACATTGGGTTTACCAAAACAAACCCGAATAAACTACGTGAAACTATGGCCATTTTTTCCTTTTTATCTTTACTAGATGAATTTTTAAACCCTAGAGTGAGCATGCCAGTAGTGGATAAGTTATCACATGAATTGGGCGTCAAATCGACATACAATTAGGCATAGTTGCAATTTAGGGACCAAATTGCAAAATTAGGAAACTACGAGAACTCACTTATAACAAAAGTTACTAGACCTCAATTAATCAGGTTATATGCATGTCGGTTAAATTTCAACTAAAAACAATAATTCAAACTCATTTAATTGTACAAACAAGAAATATGACCAAATTGCAAAAGACCATCATTCATCAAGGCAAAATCAGAATTAACTAACTTTGTACCGGTATACCCTAGCCCGTATCGGTACGGGTGATACACTTTCAAATCTGAGAATTCTAGTAGCTAAAATGTGTACCGATATGCTTTCCCGTGTACCGACACCTGTTGCAAATTCCAAAGGGGCGTACCGATACAGAGCTAGGCGTACCGATACCCCTGTGCAATTTTGCACTCCTTTTGAGCCATATCAGACCTCGCATACTGAAACCATAAGACCCGTATCGGTACGACTAAGCCTGTAATGACCACTTGGCCAAACATAGGCCACTTGGTCTCAAAGGGATAAGCTTTAAATAACACATGGACATCTTACTATCTCAAAACCAACAATTTCCATGAAATTAAAGTAGTATAGGCGTCAAGGAAGCAAATTCAATCATCAAGGAATACCTATAGGCATGATATCTACCCTACATGCTTAAATCTTCCCAAAGCTCTCAATTCAAAATATAAACCAACATACCAACTCAAAACACCAAATGAAACATGTCCAAAACAGGGAGTACCAAAACATCCCCCCCAATTAAAACATGGTCACATTGCCACGTATTACTACTAAACTTTTATAAAACCATACTTGAGAAGGTTCAACTCTTGGATTCCTTCTTGCTCATTCGCTGCCCCAAAAGCTTACTTATCTGCATTGATGAGAAAGTAGAGCGTAAGCATAAAATGCCTAGTGAGGGATTGCCCAAAAACACTCATCAATGCATTAAACCATTTGTTTTCAAAACATGTAATGTGTATCATGCCAAAACATCTCATGCTTCTTCTACAATTTCGAAAGTATGCATATCAACATATGCTGTATCATGGATCTCTAGCATAAACCTTTTGCAAATCTCAACTTAAGCCTCCACATGCTTATTCTTCTAATAGCAAAGCTTAAGGAGTACAACATGTATAAATCATATTATACAACATAATCCATTTATCATGATACATTAATTCATATATTGGCATTAGAGTGGCCCCAAACCAAACCTTTTCGTTTAAAGAAAACACATCAGATACACAGATTTCCCAAGTGGCTCCTTCGACCACTTACACATACATCCTTGAACAAGAGCATGGTAGTACTACCCCTCAACGGTTATGATGTAATGCCTCGATTTTGGGCCTAGCGGTTTATAGGCTACTTAGACGGTTCGGTAGACCGAGTTAGAGATTTGAGTCGGATTCATGATTAGAATCATGTCGCAACCATTTTTAAACCGATGTGTGAAAATAGCCTAACGATTGATTTTGAAATCGAGGTTTTGCCTTTAGTTCATTTTATCTTGAAAATTAAGTTTTTATATTAAATCAGGCTTTTCACTTATTAATCGTACAACATATTTTACTTTTATTTATTCTTAAAAATCAATTTAGAGTCGCCACCGGTCACTTTGGTAAACCAGACACTATAAAAACAACCAGAGATTTATTTTCTTAAAACTTGGGTTCGGGGGTCGGTTACGTGTGGGGAAGGATTAGCACCCCCACAAACGCCCGTTATCGGTACCTTTTTAATTTCACATGGCATTTTGGCATTTCGAATAGTAACTTGAATTTAATTTGTCCATACTTATTAACATGGATTTAAATTCCAAATGGAAATATCCTTTTATAAGGAAATACATTTTGGGAGAATATGAGTTTTGAAACATCCAGTTACTTTAGGATACTTCAATTCATATTCAAAATGTACTCCAACATAAAGGTTTTCTATGCATGTCCGATTATTTTCTTGTTAATTTTAAGTTCTAACCTAATGGGCCCTAATTAATTAAATTTATTAAAGAATCTATAAATATTATCGAATTTAGAGGTTTATGTGATAACACCCAATTACTTGGGCACTGTCCATATTAAGCCCTAAATCAACAACACTCCTATTTATTTAATGACTCTAATTATTTAAACCTATCCCTAATTAAACTTTACTTTAATTAACTATGTGTATAATTAACATGTTCCAGGTTCAAATGAATACCAAATATTCAATTAAAAAACCCCTTGGATAACATCTCATTACAATGAGGCACTATCCAACTTATGGCTTTAAAATCTCACTTTTGATATCCATTTATTTTCTACAATTATCTCTCTTTATTATATCAATTATTGAATTTAATTAAAGAATCTAGTATCTAAGGCTCTAATTAATTAAAACTAGGTGAATTAATTATCAAAATATTAAAGCTATATGCCCAATTTAAAATATGCAATCATACATATAATTTAAACAAATTAAAATGAATTAAATAATTTAAAATAGGGTCTAAATTGAATCGAATTAAAAACTGGAGGGCCAAATTACAAGAGGAAGTAACAAAATTGAGAGATTACAAAACTATGGACCAAAACTCAAAGTGGGCGAAATAACCATACGGACCTGAGACCCGACTTGCATAAAAGCGTGTGGATCCTGGGTCTAATCCACCCCCAAAACACATCGTTTTAAAGGGGTATTTAAACCCATTTTCTTTCAAAAATTTCCCTTCTTTAATTCATTTTACAAAGCTCTCTCTCTCATACCCGAGTCTCTCCCCAGATTCTCCGGCTCTCACTCTAAAAACACCAAAATACCCAGAAATTTAGCCCAAGATGGATCAAAATCAAAGGATTTTTGAAGAGTGTTCATCAAAGTTCATCTTGAACTCGATGAACCTCATACAATCCGGCCACACCCCACCTTCAACGCCGCTGTTAAGTGTCTAAAAGTACTATTTTATTCACCCTTTTTATTCATATTATTGCTAGACTTAGGCTCATATTAGTTGCATTATTAGCCATTCATGCATGTTTGCATTGTTTCCTTGGTGGACAAGCTTGATTTCATATTTTGCTTAATTTTGTGGAAAAAGATATTGCTTTGGTGTGTTTTTGTGTGTGCAGAATCAGTTGTCAAAGCAAGGCTGGAACCATGTGCCAGGGCAATACAAGAATGAGATGCCGACGCAGTTGCCAGGGCAGTGCATGAAGGAGATGCCAGCGCAGTTGCTAGGGCAATGCATGAAGGAGATGCCGAGCTAGTTGCCAAGGCAATTGTCGATAAAGGATAAGATGATATGGCAGTCAAAATTGATGACTAGATAAGCCCAAGATAACGTGGAGCAAAGTTAAATCCCAAATGAGTTTGATTTCTATGAAGAGGTCAAAGAGAAATTAAACCCTAAAAAGATAGGAGAAGGTCTAGAAGGAATTTAAATATAATAAAGAATTATATTCTTTTAAAGTATTTAATTCCAACTTAACTTCCTCCTCAAGAAGGGCTTTGACCTAGCCATCTCCTATTTAAAGGAGACCAAGCTGTCAAACTCAAGAGGGGCAAGGGGGAGAGTTCGATTGAAGAGAATAGTTTCCAAAGAGAGCTGATCGATTTCTTCTTCTTCTTCTTTGCTTCCATTAGATTCATGGTTTGGGGATTATTCTTTGTATATCTTTTGAATCCAACCATGAACTAACTTGATTGGTTGGGGTTATTGTGTTTTTGTGGTTGTGAAATCTTTTGGATTTTGTTTAGGTTATTGAGTTGCAATTCAATTTTCAAAGTTTGTTCATTCTTGGTTCTTAACATTGGTTGCGAGCGAATTGGGAGAGGATCTCGGAATTCAATCATACATTTATCTAATATCAGGAGAGTTAGATTCAAGAAATGAATGTGCATGGTTTTCATACAAATGGAAGTTGGTGATGACTAATTTGGCTTAGAGATAAGTTACGAATTTCAGCGGCTAAAAGGAGCACAAGATTGGTTGTTGTTCACCCTTGGTTCACGCAGGGATGTATTATCAAGACGTGTGTAATTAACAATATTTCGAGTTAGGGATAGTGAGGAATCATTGAAGAACGCTTCGCTGAACTTTGGAAGTGAATGCTCAATTGCCTAGGCAATCGACCCATTCTTAATTGCCCAGGCAATCGCGAGAGCATTGCCCAGGCAATCTGATTAGACAACGCGGGGGAATTGCCCTGGCAACTGACCAGACAACACGGCAGAATTGCCCTGGCAATCAACCAGGCAATTGCAACCAAATTGCCCTGGCAATCGACTAGAAAATCGTAACAGAATTGCCCTGGCAATCCGGCTGCTACTCAATCACCACGACGAACCATTCGATCATCACTCCACAACTCAG
The DNA here is from genome assembly GCA_019671005.1 of Hibiscus mutabilis. Taxonomy (NCBI): domain Eukaryota; kingdom Viridiplantae; phylum Streptophyta; class Magnoliopsida; order Malvales; family Malvaceae; genus Hibiscus; species Hibiscus mutabilis. The sequence goes on from CM033711.1 coordinate 10,859,354, forward strand.
GATAACCTGGCCTATTCCCTCTTATTTGATTTCATCTATTCTTTTAGTTTATTGCTCTTAGTTTACTCGTTAATTATAACTCCTATTATCAATTGTGTTTTTATTTCCACAGTGCAGTAACTTAAGCAAATTGGCCCAAACCAATCCCTGTGGAGACGATACTCGATACTCGTATCATTTTATTACTTGCGACGTGTATACTTGCACCGTTTGCGTAGTACTAAATACGCGCAACAAGTTTTTGGCACCGTTGCCGGGGATTGGCAATTTGTGTTAGTTGTTTTTGTTATTGCAATTTTCTTATTAGTTCTACTAACTTTTCTTTTTGTTTGTTTTATCAAAAAAAATTAGGTGCGCTACAAGTTAAGGGACATCAACATGTCAGGAAATAAAAGCCGATCTATTCGAGAGTTGATGTGGGAAGATAGGAATCAATCTAATCATGAGTTTCTTGCACCCTTCGATGATTACCTATACCAACCGAGAAAAGCATATATCATGGAAAACTCGTGCACTTGTTGTAGAGAACATCATGTGTTTGAAAATCGCCCTCATATTTTCGGTGCATATGACTACATGGAGAACCATAAATGGAACCAGCAGCAAAATCCTTCATGGTATGATCAAAAAGCTTAAATTTTTTTACCATAAAAATTTTGTTGCAGCAACAGACATGCCTCGGCAATGTAGTCCTTATCAGCAGCCTAGTGTCACGGCAACAGATATGCCATGGCAATGTAGCTCTTTTTAAGAACATTCCAATTCCTTGGAGGAAACGTTGCTAGCTTCCTTGGCTAGACTTGATGGATCAATTAAAGAGATCTGAGAGCTATCAAAGAAAATGGATGTGAGGATAGCTCAGTGGGATGCAACCTTGGGGGATTCAGAAGATCAATTGAGGAGATATACATATGCCTTGGATAATATGCACCAACAATCCATTCCTGGGGATACTGACGTCCCAAGGCAAGAGGGCAAGGAACAATGCAAGGAAAGATCTCCGATGTGTGAGGACCAACTAAAACCTCAAAGTCGAGAGTATGTTGATGAGAAAGACTGCCCAACACTTGATGAGCCTGAGCAACAAATTGCCTCAGCAATGATTGAGGAGCCTGAACAGAGCAATGCCGCGACAACACTCAGTGAAGCTGAGAACAACAATACTACAACAAATTCTGAGGAACCTGATGCCCAGAAGGTTACAACGTTGATGTTGAAGCAGGAATTTGTAGATTGCTCTCATCCACCTTTGCCACGGCAATTGCACGACCACATGCAAGATCAACGAGATGATAATACTTTGCCAATAGAATATGAGCAGGTAATGGTTGAACCTTTCAAATTCTTTAAAAAATCACCTCGTCCATTACAGGTATGTCTTGAGGAACCGATGTTGGTAGATTTGAAGCCATTGAAATCTCTACTGATGTTGATGTTTGAGAGGCCAAAAGAAAACGGTGTTTGGATTTGTAAAGATTTTCAGAAAATTGGTTTTTCCCTTGACTTGCAACAAATTTTGGCGACTGATTGCCACAACAATTGGCTTGAGCAGCAATTGCCACTACAACAAAGGCTACATCCAACCATGATAAAAGTCGAGAAGAATGAGGTAATTGAATGGTTGGGAATGGATATTGATAAGTGTTCAAAAGTACTATTTTTCTTACCCTTTTTACTCATATTATTGTTAGACTTAGGCTCATATTAGTTGCATAGTTAGTCATTCATGCATTAATCCATGTTTCCTTCAAACGTTGAACTTGATTACATAACTTGGTGATTTTTGTGGAAATAGATGCTGCTTTGGTGTGTTTTTGTGTGTGTATGTGCAGGATCACTTGCCAAAGCAATGCCGAGCTAGTTGCCAGGGCAGTGCATGAAGGAGACGCCGAGCTAGTTGCCATGGCATTTGTCGACAAAGACCAAAAGCAATATGGATGTCGAAATTCATGACTTTACAAGCCCAAGATGACATGGAGCAAGGCCCAAGCCCAAAGGAATTTGATTGCCATGCAGAGATTAAAGAAGAATTAAATTCCAAGAGGATAGGAGAAGTTCTAATAGGAATAAAATTATAATAAAGAATTATATTCTTTAAAGATAATTTAATTCCAACTCAAACTCCTCCTCAAAGAAGGACTTTGGCCTAGCCCTATAAATACCAAGGAGATTTCGACAAGATGAAGAGAGAGAGCAAGAGGGAAATTTCGCAAGTCCAAGTAGGGCAAGAGGAGAGAATTTTCGACAAGCATCAAGGGCAAGGAGGATTTCGACAAGCCTCTTCCTTCATCTTTGTTCGATTGGGTTCATGCTAGGGATTAATTATCTTGTGTTTCTTTGGAACCTAGCCATGAACTAAATTTACTTGGCTATGGTTATTGTGTTTTGTGGTTGTGAGAAACTATTGGTTTTTGTTTAGGTAATAAGAGTTTGCACTTTTCTATTTCAAGGTTTATTCATTCTTGATTCTTATTATTGTTTGCGAGTGAATTGGGAGAGGATCTCGTGATTTCATCCATTTATCTAATATCGGGAGAGTTAGATTCAAGAAACGAATGAATATGATCTTTATGCAATCCAATGATGGTGAAGATTAATCCGGCTTAGGAATAAGTTAAGGATTTCAACGGCTAAGAGGAGCGCAAAGATTGGTTGTTGTTCACCCTTGATTCACGCAGGATGTATTATCAAGGCATGCACAAGTAGCTAGAGTTTCGACTTAGGGATAAGAAGAAACCATTGAAGAACGCTCCGCCAACCTTGAAGTTGCTGCCCGATCGCCCAAGTAGTTGCCCAACTAGTCGCCCAAGCAACCATCAATTAGTTGCCAAGGCAACCCGTTGTGCAGTAAGTCGCCACGGCAAACGAGTTGCCCATGCACTCTTTTACCAAGACAATCCAATCGGCTATCACACCTCAACTCACGATAACCTAGCCTATCTCTCTCAATTGAATTCATCTTTTATTTTATTTTATTGCTTTCTAGATTAGTAATTAGTTAAACTTGATAATCCTTTACTTGTGTTTTCACTTTTTACAAAGCAAGAGACTAGATTCTTGAAGTGGCACCAATCCTCAATGAGACGATATCTTTTATACTATAACTTGCGACGTGTATACTTGCACATTTATGTAGCACTTATTACGCGCAACAAGTTTTTTGGCGCCGTTGTCGGGACCGCAATAGCGACTTTGTTTTTACTTTCTTGCACATTCTTTTTATTTTTCTTGTTTAAAATTCAAAGGGCTAACAAACTTTGGTTTTGCATTGGTATATGACCAGGGCAAGACCGACTTCACCGAATATCCCTTTGATCCGTAAATCGAACGAACCTTACAAGGACTTAGACGAAGGATAAGAGAACCAATGGCAAATCAAGACGGCAATATTAATCAAGATGTTCGAGCAGGAGGAGGAGTGATTCTTGCACGAAACAGAACTATTCGAGACTATCTTGAAGAAGATCTTGATGGACTTAACCCAGGAGTTGTCACACCCGAAATTGAAGCCGACCACTTTGAGTTGAAACCGGTAATGTTTAATATGATCAACACAATAGGTCAATTTGGCGGCTCAGCAACTGAAGATGCACGACAACATCTGAAATCTTTCCTCGAGATTTGCAACTCGTTCAAGATACACGGAGTTACCCCCGATGTCCTACGATTAAGATTATTCCCCTATTCACTGAGGGATAGGGCAAAAGCATGGCTAAATAGCATTCCTGCCGGATCCATAGCATCTTGGACTGATCTTTGTCGTGATTTCCTTGCTAGATTTAATCCTACAAATTTAATCGATAAGCTTCAGAACGACATTACTTCTTTTCGGCAGGCTGATGATGAATCCATGTACGAGGCTTGGGAGCGATATAGAGAACTTCTACATAAATGCCCTCTACACGGATTCCCGGTGTGGACTCAAGTGACAATGTTTTACAATGCCGTGAATACACCAACAAGGATGATGCTAGATGCCTCGGCAAACGGCATACTCTTAGATAAGTCACCGGAGGAAGCAATGCAAATTTTAAACAGGCTGGCCAAGAATGACTACCAATTCCCATCTACTAGAAGAGGAGGAGTTAGACGCCAAGCCACAATACATGAACTAGGATCATCGATTCAATTTCGCACAATTGGCGCTTTAACCAAGATGGTCCGAACATGCAAAAACCAAACAACACACATGAAGTCAAGGTAATGGATTCTTTTTGTGAGTTATGTGGTGATAACCATAATTCTTCCGAATGTATGCGAGAATCCGAATCTAGCTTCTATGTGGGGAATTACAATCGAGGCAACAACATGATGTCAAATACATACAATCCAGCTTGGAAGAAGCACCGAATTTTTCATGGAGTAATCCCAACAATGCTCTAAACCAGAACAATCGAATGCACAAGCCTCGGGATTCCAAAGAAAATATGCCACGGCAACAGATGTCTGCAAAGAACAACCGACAACATCTAGTTCTTTGGAAAATTCTCTAAATGCTTTTATGATGAAAACTGAATCTTATATGGCTGAGAATAGTAATTTCATAAAAAGAACTGATGCTTTTATTAACAGACCGAGATGAGATTGCAAAACCAAGAGGCGGCAATCAAATCATTGGAAAATCAAGTCGGACAGTTTGCTCAAAATCAACACTAGACCACAAGGAGGTTTACCTAGCGATCTTCAAGTCGCAAGAGGAACTGCCATGAGCAATGTAAGGCAATCACCACCGAAGTGGCCAACAACTTAGAGAGGTTCAAACCCGCTCGTCAAACAAAACTCCACAAAAAGATCAAGACGAACCTAGCGGCAAAGTCTCGGATGCTGAACCAGAATTGCTGCGGCAACCGGTGACGCCTCGGCAACTTGCGATAAGCACGCCTCAACCCTGCCCGTTGGTAACACATCGGCAACTCCGGATGTCCCCGTAATGCCGTCAATCAGGTTTCAAACCAATGAAAAGATCGAAGATATCCGACTTCCACCACCATTCCCACAAAGGTTGAAGCGACAAAAGCAAGAATACCAATTCAAGAAGTTTCTTGATATCCTAAAGCAAGTCCACATCAACTTGCCATTGGTGGAAGCAATTGAACAAATGCCAAACTATGCCAAGTTTCTGAAAGACATTGTGTCCAAGAGAACAAGGCTAGGAGAGTTTGAAACAATTGCCGCAACAGAGGGATGCATGGCAATGTTGCACAATCGTATGCCGCCCAAGTTGAAGGATCCCGAAGTTTCACAATACCTGTTCTATTGGAAATCACTATGTCGGGAAAGCACTATGCGACCTAGGGGCTAGCATAAACTTGATGCCTAAATCGGTTTCCGAAACTAGGAATCGGGAAGGCAAGACCTACAACAGTTATGCTACACTAGAATGACAGATCCTATGTGCATCCAGAGGGAAAAATCGAGGACATACTTGGTAAAAGTTGATAAATTTATTTTTCCCTACTGACTTTATTGTTTTAGATTGTGAAGCGATGATGAGCATGCGCCTATCATTCTCGGAAGACCATTCCTAGCGGCAGGAGAACTTTGATTGATGTTGAAAAGGAGAACTCACAATGAGGGTGAATGACCAGCAGGTAAAACTAAATGTGTTCCAAACACTAAGGCATGCCGATGATCCGTAAGAATGTCAACTACTTCATGCCACGGCAGAGTTTAACTGATGAGGAATTTAGTTGCCTCGGCAACTACATTGCCGATCAAGAGGAACCCGAGGAGTATGAAGAGCCGGTCGATGAGGAACAACCGAAAGAGGCAAATTGGCTAGTCAATCGACCAGGTACATACTTTGAACCACTGGACTACTCGTAAGGAAGGTAAGATCGAAAAACCCTCTATCGAAAATCCACCAATTCTTGAGTTGAAACAATTGCGAGAGCAATCAAATATGTATACTTAGGGATCGATAATACATTACCCGTAATTATTTCCTCTAAGTTACAGCCTGAGCAGAAAAAAAGTTAATCAACATGTTGAAGCTACATAAAAAGGCAATAGGGTGGACAATTGCCGACTTGAAGGGAATTAGCCCGGGTGTGCATGCACAAGATCTTGTTGGAAGATGATCACAAACCTTCAATTGAGGCCCAGAGGAGACTGAATCATGCCATGAAAGGGGTTGTAATGAAAGAAATCATCAAGTGGCTTGACGCCGCATTATATACCCTATCTCCGATAGTACGTGGGTAAGTCCGGTACAATGTGTGCCGAAAAGGGAGGTATAACAAAGGTGAGTAATGAAAATAATGAACTTATCCCAACCAGATCTGTGACCGGTTGGAGGTTTTGTATGGACTATCGAAAGCTAAACAAAGCCACTAGGAAAGATCACTTCCCATTACCCTTTATTGATCAAATGCTTGACCGTCTTGCGGGTAAACCCTTTACTTTTTTTTCTTGATGGTTATTCAGGTTACAATCAGATTGCCATAGCACCGTAAGATCAAGAAAAGACAACCTTCACATGCCCCTACGGTACTTATGCCTTCCGAAGGATGCCGCTCGGATTGTGTAACGCCCGCAACCTTCCAAAGATGCATGATGGCGCTCTTTTCGACATGGTCGAAGACTTCCTTGAGATCTTCATGGATGATTTTTCAGTTTTTGGTAATGACTTCGACGGCTGTCTCGGCAATTTAGAGAGGGTGTTGGCAAGATGCGAAGAAACAGATTTAGTCCTCAATTGGGAGAAATGCCACTTTATGGTAGATGAAGGAATAGTGCTCGCCACAAGATTTCATCCAAGGAATTGAAGTAGACAAAGCCAAGGTGGACGTGATCGAGAGATTACCCCACCAATTTCGGTTAAAGGAATTCAAGTTTTCTCGGACATGCGGTGTTTTTCACAGGAGGTTCATTCATAATTTTTCTAAAATCACTAAACCCTTGTGTAATCTGCTTGAACAGATAAAGTCTTCGATTTTGATGATTCTTGCACCCAAGCATTCAAAATCCTAAAGAAAAAGCTTGCCTCGGCACCCATTGTCGTTCCACCAGTTTGGCGCTACCTTTTGAGCTCATGTGTGATGCAAGTGATTTCGCGGTAGGAGCAAATCCTAGGCCAACGCACAGGTAAGACATTCCATGTGATATACTACGCTAGTAAAACTCTTAACGATGCTCAAGTGAATTACACAACAACGGAGAAAGAGTTACTAGCTGTAGTTTTCGCATTTGACAAGTTCCGATCCTATTTAATTGGTACAAAGGTAATTGTTCATACGGACCATTCGGCAATCAAATACTTATTTGCTAAAAAGGATGCTAAACCTCGTTTGATTCGTTGGATATTACTTTTACAAGAATTTGATATTGAAATTAAGGACAGGAAAGGAACAGAAAATCAAGTGGCCGATCACTTATCACGCTTGGAACGCAATAGGGAGGAGGACGCGGATCTAGAGATATGTGATGCATTCCCGGATGAACAAATTCTAAACGCCTCGGCAGCCCATGACGCCTCGGCAACCATGGATGCACACGCCAGGGCAACTAGTTCTCCTATTCAATTCTCGGCTAAAACTTTTCCCGGGAAAGCTGAAATCAAGATGGTCGGGACCATTTGAAGTCGTCAAACCATTCTCCCATGGTGCTGTGATAATCAAGTCCATCTCTGACAACCATGAATTCAAAGTTAATGGACAAAGATTGAAGCACTACAATGGTGCCCATGTGGAACGTAACAAGGAAGTGGTCAACTTAGGAGATGCATGAGCATGATCTCCTCTCAGTATTTCTTTTTTCTTTTTATTTTTATTTTTATTTTTAATTTTAGGAGATATTTTATTTTTTCTTCATTATCTTTAGTTTTCAGGTTTTCTTTATTTTCTTTTTCACAACAAGACTCACAACTACTATGCTAAGGAAATTTATCACAAGATCATTGCCCGGCAACCAATGAAGAAGATGCCGCGACAACTTACTTCATGCATGCACAAGCGATGTCACGGCAACCAACCCCAAGATGCCACGGCAACCAAAGTCAAGACATCCCGGCAACAAGAAAACAACCATTGCATTCAAGCAAGAAAATCAAGACGCCAACTAGAAGGAAACTAATCATCTACGATGACGAACTCTCAAGTAAGTCCTCGTATGCATTTTATTTTTATTTTCGTTATTTTTATGCATGCATTGAGGACAATGCCTCACTCGAGTTTGGGGGATTGTTATTAGTAATTACCATGTTTAGTTACATTAATCTTAAGCATTACATTTAGGATACATAAATTGCTTGCCATGCCTTTAATTGGAACAAGAATTGCTTAGATTTGATGAATATTCAATGATGACTTTACCAATGCACTTAATTGATAGAATTTTTATTCTAGGATAACCATGAAAAACTTAGAATTTTACTATGATGCTAAATTTGATGAAACACTGTTGTGGTTTGATTGATTTAAGGAGTTCTAGTAAACTTAGGTTGATAATTAACTAATTGGGGATTAGAATAAAAATTGGATGAATGCTAGAGGTGCCCGAAATTGGCTCTAGCATGTGCTAAAAATTGATCACTAGAGGTGCCCGAAACTGGCTCTAGGAGGCGTTAAAATTTTTTCGGTTAACTAGAGGTGCCCAAACCGCTCTCTAGTCGATTAAATTAACTTAAGAAAAACTAAAAATAAAACACTAGAGGTGCCCAAATTGGCTCTAGTTAAAACATGTTAAAAAGAACCCACTCAAGTAATTTGAAAACCTATTGTTTGCATAGAATCCGAAAAATCAACTTGCACACAACTCCGCACACACTCACAAGCATTATAGTTTGATTCCGAGTAATTCCTCGCTTTTACGAAAAATAAAAAGCCAATCATACTTTGTGCCCTGTTCGTAGAATTGAAATCAAGTTCAAAGCTAAGTTTGTGAAAATTTGAAGTCTTGGCGGTAAATTATGAGTTTGCATTGCTTGAGGACAAGCAATAGTTCGAGTTTGGGGTGTGATAAGTGTTCAAAAGTACTATTTTTCTTACCCTTTTACTCATATTATTGTTAGACTTAGGCTCATATTAGTTGCATAGTTAGTCATTCATGCATTAATCCATGTTTCCTTCAAACGTTGAACTTGATTACATAACTTGGTGATTTTTGTGGAAATAGATGCTGCTTTGGTGTGTGTTTTGTGTGTGTATGTGCAGGATCACTTGCCAAAGCAATGCCGAGCTAGTTGCCGGGCAAAGCATGAAGGAGAGACGCTGAGCTAGTTGCCATGGCATTTGTCGACAAAGACCAAAAGCAATATGGATGTCGAAATTCATGACTTTACAAGCCCAAGATGACATGGAGCAAGGCCCAAGCCCAAAGGAATTTGATTGTCATGCAGAGATTAAAGAAGAATTAAATTCCAAGAGGATAGGAGAAGTTCTAATAGGAATAAAATTATAATAAAGAATTATATTCTTTAAAGATAATTTAATTCCAACTCAAACTCCTCCTCAAAGAAGGACTTTGGCCTAGCCCTATAAATACCAAGGAGATTTCGACAAGATGAAGAGAGAGAGCAAGAGGGAAATTTGGCAAGTCCAAGTAGGGCAAGAGGAGAGAATTTTCGACAAGCATCAAGGGCAAGGAGGATTTCGACAAGCCTCTTCCTTCATCTTTGTTCGATTGGGTTCATGCTACAGGGATTAATTATCTTGTGTTTCTTTGGAACCTAGCCATGAACTAAATTTACTTGGCTATGGTTATTGTGTTTTGTGGTTGTGAGAAACTATTGGTTTTGTTTAGGTAATAAGAGTTTGCACTTTTCTATTTCAAGGTTTATTCATTCTTGATTCTTATTATTGTTTGCGAGTGAATTGGGAGAGGATCTCGTGATTTCATCCATTTATCTAATATCGGGAGAGTTAGATTCAAGAAACGAATGAATATGATCTTTATGCAATCCAATGATGGTGAAGATTAATCCGGCTTAGGAATAAGTTAAGGATTTCAACGGCTAAGAGGAGCGCAAGATTGGTTGTTGTTCACCCTTGATTCACGCAGGATGTATTATCAAGGCATGCACAAGTAGCTAGAGTTTCGACTTAGGGATAAGAAGAAACCATTGAAGAACGCTCCGCCGAACCTTGAAGTTGCTGCCCGATCGCCCAAGTAGTTGCCCAACTAGTCGCCCAAGCAACCATCAATTAGTTGCCAAGGCAACCCCGTTGTTACAAGTCGCCACGGCAACTGAGTTGCCCATGCACTCTTTACCAAGACAATCCAATCGGCTATCACACCTCAACTCACGATAACCTAGCCTATCTCTCTCAATTGAATTCATCTTTTATTTTATTTTATTGCTTTCTAGATTAGTAATTAGTTAAACTTCGATAATCCTTTACTTGTGTTTTCACTTTTTACAATTGCAAGAGACTAGATTCTTGAAGTGGCACCAATCCCTGTGGAGACGATATCTTTTATACTATAACTTGCGACGTGTATACTTGCACATTTGCGTAGCACTTATTACGCGCAACAGATATAATTTTTCCTATTAATATATTTGTGCATTCAGGAATAGTAGCAAGGTGGAGGGCATGCATGGACTACAAGGGAACACGAAAGAAAGACACCTCCACCATAGTAACACAAAGGGGAGTAGCTGGGAGCACATTGGCCCAACTCTTTTTGGGCAATATTATCACTCGATGGAGGGTGTGGATGGACTATAAGAAGTATCGAAAACGACCCTCCTCCAGTTTTCTCAGATATGCAGTAACCTTAGAAGATGCATGAAATATGCTCTTTCTAAGAATTTTTAATTTTTGTTTTTAATTTTTGGAACTTTATTTTATTTTCGTTTTTTTTTCTCTTTATTTAGTTTTGGAGTTTTAGGAGATATTTTATTTTATTTTTCTTCATTATCTTTAGTTTTCAGGTTTTCTTTCTTTTCTTTTCTTTTCCACAACAAGACTCAAAACCACCATGCTAAGGAAATTCCCTACTGACTACTTGCCACGACAACCGCAACAAAGGATGCCCCGACAACTACCTCAGCAGTTGCCACGGCAACAAAAACCGGCGATGCCCAGGCAACAACAATGGCTTCAACAACTACTGATGCCCAGGAAAGTGAACCTACCTCGGCAAACATGGATCAAATCAAAGCAATTCTATTCACGCGGTACCAGCCACAAGCATTCAATCACCGACCAGAATATGAATCAAGCAAATGACACGAAGGAAACTTATCACTCGAGGTGACGACCTCTTCAACTAACTCATTTCATTTAGTTTCTTTTAAAAAAAATTTCACTTTTACATGCATTGAGGACAATGCTTCTCTCGAGTTTGGGGGTGTTGGTTTCTAGTTAGTTTCATGTTTAGTTGCATTCATCTTTAGCAATCACATATAGGTTGCATATGTTACTTGCCATGCCTTTAATTGGATTTAATTGCTTAAGACTTGTTGAATATCCAATGATGAATTTTTGCCACTGCACTTAATTAAAAGAACTTTCAATTTTAGGATTGCATGAAAAGAACTTAGAATTTTACTATGACGCTAATTTTTTTACACGGTTGTGGCTTGTTGATTGAAAGAAACTTAATGAACTTAGTTTGCTTAAAATTTGGGTAAATTTAAAATTGAAAATTAAAAGTTAAATTTCTTGCTAGAGGTGTCCGAAACTGGCTCTAGTTAAGAATCACTAGAGGTGCCTGAAACCGGCTCTAGTTGTTACACATTAAAGAATCGCTAAAGGTGCCCGAAATTGGCTCTAGTCGACTAAAATAAAATAATAAATTGTTGAATCGCTAGAGGTGCCCGAAATTGGCTCTAGTGAAAATAAAAATAAAAGTCGCTCGGTAATTAAATTGATAAAAGCCTATTGTTCACATAGAATCTTGAAAATCAACTTGTACACAACTACGCACACACATTGTCACGAGCATTATAGTTCGATTTCGGGTAATTTTTGTGCTATCCGAAAAATTTAAAGGTGATCATACTTTGTGCCACGGTTCCGAGGTTTGAATTCAAGTTTGAAGCATGTCTTTGATGATTAAAGTCTTGGCAGGTAATTGTTAGTTTGCATTGCTTGAGGACAGGCAATAGTTCGAGTTTGGGGGTGTGTTAAGTGTCTAAAAGTACTATTTTATTCACCCTTTTTATTCATGTTATTGCTAGACTTAGGCTCATATTAGTTGCATTATTAGCCATTCATGCATGTTTGCATTGTTTCCTTGGTGGACAAGCTTGATTTCATATTTTGCTTAATTTTGTGGAAAAAGATACTGCTTTGGTGTGTTTTTGTGTGTGCAGAATCAGTTGCCAAAGCAAGGCTGGAACCATGTGCCAGGGCAATACAAGAAGGAGATGCCGACGCAGTTGCCAGGGCAGTGCATGAAGGAGATGCCGACGCAGTTGCCAAGACAATGCATGAAGGAGATGCCGAGCTAGTTGCCAGGGCAATTGTCGATAAAGGATAAGATGATATGACAGTCAAAATTGGTGACTAGATAAGCCCAAGATAACATGGAGCAAAGTTAAATCCCAAATGAGTTTGATTTCCATGAAGAGGTCAAAGAGAAATTAAATCCCAAAAAGATAGGAGAAGATCTAGAAGGAATTTAAATATAATAAAGAATTATATTCTTTTAAAGTATTTAATTCAACCTTAACTTCCTCCTCAAGAAGGACTTTGACCTATCCATCTCCTATTTAAAGGAGACCAAGCCGTCAAACTCAAGAGGGGTAAGGGGGATAGTTCGATTGAAGAGGAGAGTTTCGAAAGAGGGCTGATCGATTTCTTCTTCTTTTTCTTTTCTTCTATTAGATTCATGGTTTGGGGATTATTCTTTGTATATCTTTTAAACGCAACCATGAACTAACTTGATTGGTTGGGGTTATTGTGTTTTTGTGGTTGTGAAATCTTTTGGATTTTGTTTAGGTTTTTGAGTTGCAATTCAATTTTCAAAGTTTGTTCATTCTTGGTTCTTAACATTGGTTGCGAGCGATTTGGGAGAGTATCTCAGAATTCAATCATACATTTATCTAATATCGGGAGAGTTAGATTCAAGAAACGAATGAGCATGGTTTTCATACAAACAGAAGTTGGTGAACACTAATTCGGCTTAGGGATAAGTTACAAATTTCAACGGCTAAGAGGAGCGCAAAATTGGTTGTTGTTCACCCTTGGTTCACGTAGGGATGTATTATCAAGACGTGTGCAAATAACAATATTTCGCGTTAGGGATAACGAGGAATCATTGAAGAATGCTTCGCTGAACTTTGGAAGTGAATGCTCAATTGCCTAGGCAATCGACCCATTCTTAATTGCCCAGGCAATCACGGGAGCATTGCCCAGGCAATCTGATCAGACAACGCGGGGGAATTGCCCTGCCAACCGACCAGGCAACACGACAGAGTTGCCCTGGCAATCAACCAGGCAATTGCAGCCAAATTGCCCTGGCAATCGACTAGGCAATCGTAACAGAATTGCCCTGGCAATCCGGCTGCTACTCAATCACCATGACGAACCATTCGATCATCACTCCACAATTCATGATAACCTGGCCTATTCCCTCTTATTTGATTTAATATATTCTTTTAGTTTATTGCTCTTAGTTTACTCGTTAATTATAACTCCTACTATCAATTCTGTTTTTATTTTCACAATGTAGTAAATTAAGCAAAGTGGCCCAAACCAATCCCTTTGGAGACGATACTTGATACTCGTATCACTTTATTACTTGCGACGTATATACTTGCACCGTTTGCGTAGCACTTAATACGCGCAACAGCTGCCACTAGATCCAAACCACCACCATCCTCCGACCACTTAGCCTGTTTGTCGGCCGTTGCAAGTGAGGCCGGCCACTGATAAGTGTTCAAAATTACTATTTTTATTACACTTTTTACTCATATTATTGTTAGACTTAAGCTCATATTAGTTGCATAATTAGTCATTCATGCATTAATTCATGTTTCTTTCCACCATTGAGCTTGATTACATAACTTGGTGATTTTTGTGGAAAAAGATGCTGCTTTGGTGTGTTTTTGTGTGTATGCAAAATCACTTGCCTAAACAAGGCTAGAACCAGTTGCCAGGGCAGTGCATGAAGGAGATGCCGAGCTAGTTGCCAGGGCAATGCTTGAAGGAGATGCCGAGCTAGTTGCCAAGGCAATTTTTGACAAAGAATAAGATGATATGGTAGTCAAAATTGATGACTAGATAAGCCCAAGATGACGTGGAGCAAAGTTAAATTCCAAAGGAGTTTGATTTCCATGAAGAGGTTAAAGAAGAATTAAATTCCAAGAAGATAGGAGAAGTTCTAGAAGCAATATAATTATAATAAAGAATTATATTCTTTAAAGATAATTTAATTCCAACTTAACTTCCTCCTCAAAGAAGGACTTTGACCTAGCCCTATAAATAGATCACTAAGCCGTCAACTCCAAGGTGAGCAAGAAGAGGGAAATTTTTGACAACTCTAAAGGGAAAGAAGGAAGAGATTTGGACAAGAGAGCAAGGGGGAGAGAGTTCGATTTCTTCTTCTTCTTCTTTGCTTCCATTAGATTCATGGTTTGAGGATTATTCTTTGTATATATTTTGAACCCAACCATGAAATAACTTGATTGGTTGGGGTTATTGTGTTTTGTCGTTGTGAAAAACAGTTGGATTTTGTTTAGGTAATAAGAGTTTGCACTTTCTATTCAAGGTTTATTCATTATTGGTTCTTATTTTTGTTTGCGAGTGAATTTGGGGAGGATCTCGTAACTTTATATGTTTATCTAATATCGGGAGAGTTAAATTCAAGAAACGAATGAGTATGATCATTATTCAATCTATTGATGGTGAAGTTTAATCCGGCTTAGGAATAAGTTAAGGATTTCAACGGCTAAGAAGAGCGCAAAATTGATTGTTGTTCACCCTTGATTCACGCAGGGATGTATTATCAAGGCATGCACAAGTAGCTAGAGTTTCGACTTAGGGATAAGAGGAAACCATTGAGGAACGCTCTGCCGAACCTTGAAGTTGCTGCCCAGGCGTCCAAGTAGTTGCCCAACTAGTCGCCAACCATCGATTAGTTGCCAAGGCAACCCCGCTGTGCAAGTCGCCACGGCAACTGAGTTGCCCTTGCACTCTTTTACCAAGACGATCCAATCGGCTATCACTCCACAACTCACGATAACCTGACCTATTCTCTCTTTTCTTTCATATATTCTTTTAGTTTATTGCTTTTACTTTACTCATTAAAATCAACTCCTACTATTAATTGTGTTTTTACTTTTACAATGCGATAACTAAAGCAAAGTGGCCCAAACCAATCCCTGTGGAGACGATACTCAATACTCGTATCACTTTATTACTTGCGACGTGTATACTTGCACAATTGCGTAGCACTTATTACATGCAACAAGTTTTTGGCGCTGTTGCCGGGGATTGGCAATTGGTGTTAGTTGTTTTGTTATTGCATTTTTTTCTCTTAGTTTTACTAACTTTTCTTTTTGTTTGTTTTATCAAAAAATATTTAGGTGCGCTACAAGTTAAGGGACATCAACATGTCGGGAAATAAAAGCCGATCTATTCGAGAGATGATGTTGAAAGATAGGAATCAATCCAATCAAGAGTTTCTTGCACCCTTTGATGATTACCTATACCAACCGAGAAAAGCCCAAAAAGCCTATACCGTGGAAAAATCTTGTGCTATGTGTGGAGAACATCATATGTTTGAAAATTGCCCTCACATTTTCGGTGCATATAACTACTTGGAGGACCATAGAGGGA
Organism: Hibiscus mutabilis; assembly: GCA_019671005.1. Classification (NCBI taxonomy): domain Eukaryota; kingdom Viridiplantae; phylum Streptophyta; class Magnoliopsida; order Malvales; family Malvaceae; genus Hibiscus; species Hibiscus mutabilis. Next base: position 10,875,085 of record CM033711.1, read on the forward strand.
ACCAGCAGCAAAATTCTTCATGGTATGGTCAAAAAGCTCATTTTTTTTACCATAACAATTTTGCCGCAGCAACAGATATGCCATGGCAATGTAGTCCTTTTCAAGAGCATTCCAATTCCTTGGAGGAAACGTTGCTAGCTTCCTTGGCTAGACTTGATGGATCAATTGAAGAGATTCGAGAGCTATCAAAGTCAATGGATACTAGGATATCTCAGTGGGATGCAACCAAGGGGGATTCAGAAGATCAATTGAGGAGATCCACATATGTCATGGATAACATGCACCAACAATTCATTCCTAGGGATACTGAAGTCCCAAGGAAAGAGGACAAGGAACAATGTAAGGAAAGCTCTTCGATGTATGAGGAACAACTAAAACCTCAAAGTCGAGAGTATGTTGATGAGGAAGACTGCCCAACACATGATGAGCCTGAGCAACAAATTGCCTCGGAAATGATTGAGGAGCCTAAACAGAGCAATGTCGCGACAACACTCAGTGAAGCTGAGAACAACAATACTACAGCAAATTCTGAGGAACTTGATGCCCAGAAGGTTACAACCTTGATGTTGAAGCATGAATCTTTAGATTGCTCTCATCTACAGTTGCCACGGCAATTAACGGCCACATGCAAGATCAACAAGATGATAATACTTTGCTAATGGAATATGAGCAGGTAATGGTTGAACCTTTTGAATTCTTTAAAAACTCACCTCATCCATTGTAGGTATGTCTTGAGGAACCGATGTTGGTAGATTTGAAGCCATCAAAATCTCTACTGATGGAGATGTTTGAGAGGCCAAAAGAAAAAGGTGTTTGGATTCATAAAGCTTTTCAAAAAATTGGTTCTTCCCTTGACTTAAAGCAAATTTTGACAACTGATAGCCACGGCAAATGGCTCGAGCAACAATTGCCATGACAACGAAGGCTACATCGAACCATGATGGAGCCCAACGAGAATGAGGTAATTAAATGGTTGGGTGTTGATATAACTTTTTCTACTAATATATTCATGCCTTCATGAATAGTAGCAAGGTGGAGAGTATACATGGACTACAAGTGAACAAAGAAGAAAGACACCTCCACCATTGTAACGCAAAAGGGAGTAGTGGCAAGCACATTGGCCAAACTCTTTTTGGGCAATATTGTCACTCGATGGAGGGTGCGGATGGACTATAAGAAGTATCGAAAACGACCATCCTCAAGTTTTCTCAGATATGCAGTAACATTAGAAGATGCATGATGGCACTCTTTTTAGACATGGTCGAAGACTTCCTTGAGCTCATCATGGATGATTTTTCCATTTTTGGTAATGACTTCAACAGTTGCCTCGGCAATTTAGAGAAGGTGTTGGCAAGATGTGAAGAAACTGATTTAGTCCTTAATTGGGAGAAGTGCCATCTTATGGTAGATGAAGGAATAGTGCTCGGCCACAAGATTTCATCCAAGGGAATTGAAGTAGACAAAGCTAAGGTGGACGTGATTGAGAGACTACCCCCGCCAAGATAAAGTCTTCAATTTTGATGATTCTTGCGCCCAAGCATTCGAAACCCTAAAGGAAAAGCTTACCTCAGCACCTATTATCGTTCCACCAGATTGGACGCCACCTTTTGAGCTCATGTGTGATGCAAGTGATTTCGCGGTAGGAACAGTCCTAGGCCAACTCATAGGGAGGAGGACGGAGATTTATAGATATGCGATGCATTCCTAGATGAACAACTTTTAGTTGCCTCGGTAACCATGGATGTGCATGCCTCGGCAACCCTTGACGCCTCGGCAACCATGGATGCGCATGCCTCAGCAACCCTCGACGCCGCAGCAGCTCTTGACGCGCACGCCTTGACAACTCCAAACGTGCACGCCTCGACAACCCTCGATGCCACAACAACCCTTGACACCTCGGCAACCATGGATGCGCATGCCTCGGTAACCCTCGACGCCGTAGTAGCTCTTGACGTGCATGCCTCGGCAACCATGGATGCGTATGCCTCGGTAACCCTTGACGCCGCAGCAGCTCTTGATGCGCACGCCTCGACAACTCTAGACACACACGACTCGACAATCTTGGGAGCAGTCGCCACGGCAGCACATACCTCCGCAATACCCTGCGGTTTCGCCATGATGCTAAGCATTACTTTTGGGACGAGCCTCTTTTGTTTAAATAATGTGCAGATCAGGTCATATGTCGACGTGTCCCTGAAGAAGAGCAGCAAAATGTACTCCGATAATGCCATTCTTCACCCTATGGAGGACATTTTGGAGGAACTCGTACCACGGCCAAAGTTTTGCAATCCGGTTTGTATTGGCAAACACTATACAAAGATGCCCAAGAGTTTTACAAGCAATGTGATTGTTTCCATGGGATGGGCAATATCACCCACAAACCAATGGGCAAGCAGAAATTTCCAACCGGGAATTGAAGGGTATACTCGAGAAAGTTGTAAATCCCTCTAGGAATGATTGGTCAGCAAGACTAGATGATGCACTTTGGGCATATCGCACTGCATTCAAAACACCCTTAGGTATGTCCCCCTTCCGACTTGTCAATGGAAAAACATGCCATCTACCGGTGGAAATCGAACACAAGGCATATTGGGCAATCAAGACCGTGAATATGGATTGGGAAAGTGCCGGACAAAAGCGTTTGTTGGACCTCAACGAGATAGAAGAATTCTGTGCACTCGCCTATAACAATGCACGAATCTACAAGGAGAAAACAAAGCAATGACATGACAAGAAACTATTGTCGCGGCAATTCATGCCACAACTAATTCTCTTATTCAATTCTCGGCTGAAACTTTTCCTGAGAAAACTAAAATCAAGATGGTCGGGACCATTCGAAGTTGTCAAGCCATTCTCCCATGGTGCCGTGATAATCAAGTCCATTACCGACGAACATGAATTCAAAGTTAACGGACAAAGATTGAAGCACTACAACGGTGCCCATGTAGAACGTAACAAAGAAGTTGACACCTTAGGAGATGCATGAGCATGCTCTCCTTTCGACATTTTCTTTTTATTTTTTTTGAACTATTTTGTTCTATTATTTTCGGTTATTTTTTTCTCTTTATTTTTAGGAGATATTTTATTTTTCTTCATTATCTTTAGTTTCCAGGTTTTCTTTGTTTTCTTTTCTTTTCCACAACAAGACTCACAACCAACATGCTAAGGAAATTCACTGCCGACTACTTGCCACAACAACCGCAACAGAGGATGCCCCTGTAACTACCTCAGCAGTTGCCACGGCAACAGAAACTACTGATGCCCAGGAAAGTGAACCTGCCTCGGCAAACATGGATCAAATCAAAGCAATGCTATTCATGTGGTACCAGCCACAAGCATTCAACCACTGACCGGAAAATGAATCAAGCAAACGACACGAAGGAAACTTATCACTCGAGGTGACGACCTCTCTGACTAACTCATTTCATTTTAGTTTCTTTTAAATTTTGTTTTACTTTTACGTGTATTGAGGACAATGCTTCTCTCGAGTTTGGGGGGATGTTGGTTTCTAGTTAGTTTCATGTTTAGTTGCATTCATCTTTAGCAATCACATATAGGTTGCATATGTTACTTGCCATGCCTTTAATTGGATTTAATTGCTTAAGACTTGTTGAATATCCAATGATGAATTTTTGCCAGTGCACTTAATTGAAAGAACCTTTAATTTTAGGATTGCATGAAAAGAACTTAGAATTTTACTATGACGCTAATTTTTTTACACGATTATGACTTGTTGATTGAAAGAAACTTATTGAACTTAGGTTGCTTAAAATTTGGGTAAATTTAAAATTGAAAATTAAAAGTTAAATTCTTGCTAGAGGTGCCCGAAACTGGCTCTAGTAGTAAATGCACTTTCTTGCTAGAGGTGCCCGAAACTGGCTCTAGTAGTTAATGCACATTAAAGAATCGCTAGAGGTACCCGAAATTGGCTCTAGTCGACTAAAATAAAATGAGAAATTGCTTACTTTGCTAGAGGTGCCCGAAAATTGGCTCTAGTGAAAAAATAAATAAATCCCCGATAATTAAATTGATAAAAACCTATTGTTCACATAGAATCTTGAAAATCAACTTGTACACAACTACGCACACACATTTTCACGAGCATTATAGTTTGGTTCCAGGTAATTTTTGTGCTATCCGAAAAATTAAAAGGTGATCATACTATGTGCCACGGTTCCGAGGTTTGAATTCAAGTTCGAAGCATGTCTTTGATGATTAAAGTCTTGGCAGGTAATTGTTAGTTTGCATTTCTTGAGGACAAGCAATAGTTCGAGTTTGGGGGTGTGATAAGTGTTCAAAAGTACTATTTTTATTACCCTTTTTACTCATATTATTGTTAGACTTAAGCTCATATTAGTTGCATAATTAGTCATTCATGCATGAATTCATGTTTCTTTCCACCGTCGAGCTTGATTACATAACTTGGTGATTTTTGTGGAAAAATATGCTACTTTGGTGTGTTTTTGTGTGTGTACAGAATCACTTGCCTAAACAAGGCTAGAACCAGTTGCCAGGGCAGTGCATGAAGGAGATGCCGAGCTAGTTGCCAAGGCAATTTTCGACAAAAAATAAGATGATATGGTAGTCGAAATTGATGACTAGATAAGCCCAAGATGACGTGGAGCAAAGTTAAATTCCAAAGGAGTTTGATTTCCATGAAGAGGTTAAAGAAGAATTAAATTCCAAGAAGATAGGAGAAGTTCTAGAAGGAATATAATTATAATAAAGAATTATATTCTTTAAAGATAATTTAATTCCAACTTAACTTCCTCATCAAAGAAGGACTTTGACCTAGCCCTATAAATAGATCACCAAGCCGTCAACTCCAAGGTGAGCAAGAAGAGGGAAATTTTTGACAACTCCAAAGGGAAAGAAGGAAGAGATTTCGACAAGAGAGCAAGGAGAGAGAGTTCGATTTCTTTTTCTTCTTCTTTACTTCCATTAGATTCATGGTTTGGGGATTATTCTTTGTATATCTTTTGAACCCAACCATGAACTAACTTGATTGGTTGGGGTTATTGTGTTTTGTTGTTGTGAAAAACAATTGGATTTTGTTTAGGTAATAAGAGTTTGCACTTTCTATTCAAGGTTTATTCATTCTTGGTTCTTATTTTTGTTTGCGAGTCAATTGGGAGAGGATCTCGTAACTTCATCTATTTAACTAATATCGGGAGAGTTAGATTCAAGAAACGAATGAGTATGATCTTTATTTAATCTATTGATGGTGAAGATTAATCTGGCTTAGGAATAAGTTAAGGATTTCAACGGCTAAGAAGAGCGCAAGATTGGTTGTTGTTCACCCTTGATTCACGCAGGGATGTATTATCAAGGCATGAACAAGTAGCTAGAGTTTCGACTTAGGGATAAGGAGAAACCATTGAAGAATGCCCTACCGAACCTTGAAGTTGCTGCCCAGGCGCCCAAGTAGTTGCCCAACTAGTCGCCCAGGCAACCATCGATTAGTTGCCAAGGCAACCCCGCTGTTCAAGTCGCCACGGCAACTGAGTTGCCCTTGCACTCTTTTACCAAGACGATCCAATCGGCTATCACTCCACAACTCACGATAGCCTGACCTGTTCTCTCTTTTTCTTTCATCTATTATTTTAGTTTATTGCTTTTACTTTACTCATTAAAATCAACTCCTACTATCAATTGTGTTTTTACTTTTACAGTGCGATAACTAAAGTAAAGTGGCCCAAACCAATCCCTGTGGAGACGATACTCGATACTCGTATCACTTTATTACTTACGACATGTATACTTGAACAATGGCGTAGCACTTATTACACGCAATAGCCACCACTCCAGCCACCATTTTGGCGACCACTAGAAACCATAAATTTTCCCAAAAAATTTGGTTCGAGCCTTAAAACCCTAAAACACTACCTGATTCAAGAGAATCACCCTCTTTTCCCCTAAATCTACCCGGTATCCCCTCCCTTTTTAATTCCGCCATTGACAAACACTTCAGCCGCCGTTTCATAACCCTGCCACTATTTTTACTACAATCTTACTCATTTTCGTGTTTAAATGTAGAAAAATCGAAGGTAGGGAAGGATTTTACCTTCTCGACACTTGAACGACCGTTCAAGTTCAGATTTCGGCAACAATCGAGGCTCCAATGATCTCCTGGCTTCCAACGATTGCTCCATTTCGGTGGTTTGGTATCTCGGTGACTTTACAGCTCCTGGTCGGTTTGAATTCTGATGGCAGGTAAGATTCCCAAAATGCTCATCTCTCTTTTATTATTATTATTATTTTATTTATTATGGCTATTAATTGCTCATTATTGGATTTGGCATTCTCTCTCTTGGGGTTTTTATAGATGATGCAGGCGCTGACATCATGGGAGGGTTTGATCCATGTGGAAGGCAATGGACCAACCAAAGACCGCCACGTATCCTGTCTTGGGCTGGAAATTTGGGCTATATGATCATTTTGTGTTTATTTAAATGAACCCCTTTATAATTTGGGCTTTATGGGTTATTAATATTATCATTGAGTTTTATTAGATTTATTTATTTTATTTACTAGAGAATATAGTATGTATATACCCATACCCAGGTAAAATTGAGGTATTACATATCGGACTAAATATTTTTTAGTGGGAAAATATTTGAGAAAAATATCTAAAAATTATTATTTAATATATAGATATTTTTGGTAAATTCAATTTTGAAAAATGGATTTTGGAAATTGGACATTTTGGCTAGTGACCAAAATGTAAAAAACTAAAAACTATTTTTAGTAATTATTTTGTAAAAGGATCAAAACTTACAATCCTTAAGGATCTATTCTACCTAAATGTTTTTATCAGATTTTCCACTCAATTGGGATAATTTTAATGAGTTTTAATTAAAGTTTAAATGAATTTAAAAAAGGTGAGGTGGTTATTTCCCAAAAATCAATTTGACGTAACTTTCTTTCTCTCAAAATATTTTTAGCCAAACACTCTATTTTACATCAAAGAGTTGAGGTAATACTCTTGATTTCTTAAGTCTTTGATTTCTAATAGAATCATTAATCTTATTTTACAAAATCTCATTGTTATCTTTTGTTTTTCAAGAATATAAACATCCAATTGAGAGGAAATGCATCCATTAGAGGTAAAGTTCATTCTTCTCCTCTAATGATTGGTTCCTTACTAAAATTCCCAAGTTATTGATCCTTTATATATGTTTTCTAATAAGTTTTAATGATCTAATTATGGAAATCGGTTTAATCAATGTTTAATTAATGAAATTATGCGATTTTCGAATTGGATCTATTTTGCTAAGTTCTTGATTGATTTCAATCATGATTTTTATGTTATATAATTTTAATATATTGATTTTAACATTGGATTCCCGAGGCTATGTGAATATCTAATTTTCTAGGTTGCTAGTTATGTGTTTTTGAGGAGTTGTGGAGGTTTAATGTATGCTGGAGATATAAGGTTGTTGTGTGGTTGTTTTTGGATGTCAATTGAAGGTAATTGATTGGTTAAACCTTTGTGTTTTGGCTGGGTTAATTGTGGAGAATGTTTGATGTTGATTTCGGTAGTTTTAGAAGGTTTCTGCTAGAGTTTGAAGAGGATCTTTATTGTTTTGTTGTAGTTGGTTTATTAATGCATTTTGATGCATTGAATCCCCTGTTTTGTGTGGTAAAACTAGGGGAAATTGATCCTCAAGCTTGAAACGTCGCTTCAGAAGCTTTGGAGGGGTGTTTCGCATCGACAAGCGAGACGTTGCGTTGTCGGTGAGTGAGAACGTGGATTTCAACTTTGAAATGGTTTAAAGGTTGTTTTGAGAGTTTAAAATTGGCTTGAAACGCAGGTTTAGAATTGGAAGTAAGTATAAAGAGATTTCTCCCTCGGTCGTGCTTTTACCTACTATTTAAGCATGTTTTGAAGTATGATTTAAACCGTTTTTGATCATATAATGATGATGGATGCATTGGTAAATGATCTATGTAAGTATGTGAAATACTTGTCTTAAAGCTTGGTTAGTTGCTTGTAAAGGGGTTTTGAATTGATGCATATAAAAATAGTGAGGTACATGGTTAATAATGAATTATATTAGCAAGTGATATAGTTTAAAATGTTATCGGATATAGTTGGCCGGCCATAAGATTGACAGTGCACTATAAAAAGTTACCTTGGATGTCGAGGGGTTTATACGGTGTACTGAATACTCCATCAAATTACCCTAATGGTTGAGGGGTTATATGGTACCGAAAACTCCCATTAGTGGATTATAAATCTAACCGATGATTGATGTTGTTGTCCCCAGGTTGAAAGTGGTACCATAATTCTGGTTGAGATGACATGAAGTGTTGAGAGGACACTTGTTGAATCCGTGTATCCGATGTAATATTTTGGAAAGTGAATTTGTTTAATGATCACTTGAAAGCCAATATAATTGTTGATGTATCATGTTGATGGTTGTTAATGTATAATGTTGGTTTATACGTGTTTACTCTTTAAGCTTTGCATATAGGTTGTTATGCATGGGAAGGCTTAAATTGAGGGTTAGCAATGGGATTTTGTAACACCCTAGACCTGCCTATGCATTGCATCGAATCTAGAAGGTCACATTAGGGTCGCAAGAGAAACCCACAGAAGAAATCCACATAAAAAATACTTTTTTCTTTAAATACATGTTAAAATATAAAACAAACTTTTGTTTAAAATACCATCTCCGAAAAATCATTTAAACGTATAATAGTAGTTTCAGAAAGTGCTCTACAAACACTATCATAAAATAATACACGATATACATGCCCACTAACTGTACCAGTACAGTACTCCAAAAGCAGCACCAGGAGAACTCCAAACACAGATGCCAGTCACTATAACATGATAGATTCTTCTAACTTGCGATGGTAAAAATAGGGTGAGCTTCGGAAAGCTCAGTAATACAGAACTACCAATAGATGCTCAAGGCACAAGTAGGTATATGGCAGAGCATTAGGCTATCATGATGTTTTGGGTAACCACAGGTTCCAATTATAGTTCAATATTTCAAATAAACGTTATATGAAAAGGTAACAGAGTTGTTCTTTATTCGTTCACCGAGTATCAGGTGAGAAGCCTATAAACCAGAGAATCAGAAGAGTAATGGATTAAGGAACTTAAACCAATGTGCTTAGTGTGTGTTCTGACATTGCAGAGTTATTGCAAGAAATATAACGATGCAGTAAACATTTTATTTTGAGAGCATATGTTTCAAGTAGCAATAAGGTTCGTTTGAATTCTCTATCTACCCTTCCAACCGAACTCCAGTATGTAGTTCCCAGAACTGCATCTATAAGGGGACATTAACCCATGACTATTGGGCATAGGTGCCATCCTTAGGGAATACCTTAGGTCCGGTAGGAATCACCCTAGCCGAAGCATAAGAACATGAACGGTAAGGAATTACCCTAGCCGAAGCATAGGAACTTGGAAAGGTAAGGAATTACCAACCGGTTTAGTGCTGAACCTGCGGTAACTTCACACTCTATCCTAAGTACCCCAGTAATATTCTAGGCAGTGATAACAATAATAACAGTAATCAGTAGTATGCAGTAGTGACGGTAATCGATAGTAATCGGTAATAACAGGAATCTGTGGTAATCAGTAATAATTGATAATAACAGTGATCGATAGTAATCGGTAGTAATCAGTAATGACAGTAGATATAACTCAAACTTTAGTTTTTTAGTGAAACAGTAACTAGAGAGCACGATTTTTCAATTCATATACAGAGGTATATCTCAGACAGATAAAAGTCATGTTTTAGATCAAGAGACAATATTGAGTTCAAATCGAAGAGAATATTCATGTGCACTTGGAGCACACTAGATGGAACAATTTATTTCTCGGAGATACTTGGTATTTACAAAAATGAGAGACACGTCGAACTTCTGACAAATTGTGAACGAACTTCAAAGATGAGGTCCCTATAGAAAGGTGCTTGGTAACCAATATCACCATCCAGCATTCAAGAATTGCTATATTAAGATCATTCAAGATATCATATATATTAGGGATGTTCCGGTCATTTTGGCCAACGACGGTATTTGGTCATTTGACATCTAGGGTCATTTTTTTAATTTAACCATGATAGGGTAAATTGGTGATTTACTGTAGAAAATTACTGACAACTTGCCAGGATTTCAAGCTCATTCCATTAACCACGTCTCATCAAAGCGTTACTCCTCAAGCATTCAGATAGGTATACCTCATATGTGTTCGTTATTTAGTTCTAGATGTGTGGTATAGTTGAACAGGCCATCATCTCAAATTATCCTAGAACGAGCCTTGAATGGTTGAACATGTATTCAAGCAGAATTCTTTCATTATCGTAACAATATTAAAAAGTTTGATTTATATAGGGGCATTACAGCCTTTTGTAGTCTATCAAACATTTCAAAATGTCCAAGCTTTTACACATTTCAAGTCGTGTATGTATTTTAATCATTTAATTACTCATTGGTGTTTCAGTCATTCAAGTATTTTTGGTATTTCCAACAATTCATTCATTTCAGAACTCAATGGTTTATCCATCATTTTAGTTAATTTGGTAATTTCAGTGCTTGAGTTTATTTCGGTCATTTCAACCATTTCGATCAACTCATTCTTAATTGTCCTTTAGAGCAGTTCAGGAATACGAAAAACTTATAATAAATTTATCTTAAGGTGTTTATCCAGAGTTTAGAAAAAAATCCAAGTGTTTCGTTATCACACATATTTTCACCTTGATACCGAAGTCCTTTTTTGAATAGATCGATCTTATCTAGATTACTATTCTTTTATTTCGTAACCGAATTGATTCAAGTAGGATTGAAAGTACTCTTAGTCATAATCATGCATACCTTCGCCAATTACCAACATGTTTCATAAAGCATGCAAGAGGTAGTGATGTATTACCTTGAATCCTTGCTATATCGGTCGACCCTTGAAACGCCTTTCGATCACTCTCGAACCCTAATTCGACGTCCCTTGACATCTCCGATACGAAGATACATTAATACCTTCAATAAACAATACCCTTAATCAGACCTCATTCACGTTGCTATTAAACTGAATACTTAAGCTCATGCATTCTTAGTTTCAAGGTCAGATTTGGAAGCATTCGGGTTCGAATTTTACGAAACAGGCTTCAAAAACGGACTTAAAATGTCAAAAAAATATAAAATAAGGGTTTCACAAATTTTGACTTTTTCGGTTCAAAGTTAACGCTGACATCATGCTAACATCATCGGTCAAAGTCAATATTAAAGTCAAATGTCAAAGTTAATGTTGATGTCAGCTGACGTCATCGATCAACTAGTTGACTCAAGTGAGTTGACTCATTGAGTTAAATCGGGCAAGTTGAGTCACTTAGTTGGCTCAGAGTATTTGACTCGGTTAACGGGTTGACTCAACTCAGGTCGGGTATAGGTCAAACGGGTCAGGTTCGGGTTAAATACGAGTTGGGTTAGACAGTTTGATTTGGGTCGGTCAGACCTGGGGTCTGGCCAGGTCGGCTCAACAATGAACTGGCTCGGTTTAAAGGCTACCATCCTAGGCAACCGAAACCTCCCCGGACGGTGCGTGCAGTCCACGCATGGCCCATATCGACCGAAACACCACCAGACAAAGCCAAAAAATGCCATTTAGTCTATTTTTACTGTCAAAACCCCAAAATCGAGCTGAAAAACTTACCAAACTTACCCAAAAAATATAGATGAGATTGGAAGCGACGTAACTTCGGCGACACTCTAGATGGTGATGGATGGCCAATCAACCACTTGGGTTTTGATCGTGAAGGTGAGCCAGTCAAAACGGTGGCATCAATGTTGCGAACTAATGACCCACGATGGAAGAAACAACCAAAGATAGTGAGTGGGTAGCTATGGGTTCTCGACGAACCTTCAACCTACTCTCCACTGTGAACGGTGGCACATCTTTGCGATTGGAGGCCAAGAACAAGAACAGGACGACGATTCAGTTGGTGAGGGCGATGGTGGCCACGGTGCGGTGGTAAGTGAGATTGGACAGTGAACTGAGAAAGGGGGATGGTGAAGAGCAATTAGAATTCTCTAGAGGTTTTAGTTCATCTGTATTAGATCTAAAGGGCCATTCTTTCCAGTCGGTGAGGAGTCAGGCTTGTATATTTAAGTTTGGGCTAACACCCTAATTTTCTTATTCAAGTATTATTCATTCTAACATTTAACAAACATGAGCATTTAGCTCAATGGTTAAACATTATAGGTTGTGCTGGGCAGAAGGTTGTGGGTTTAAACCCTCATAACTGCAAATTTCACTCCTTTTTCTCTTTTTTTTCAACCTTATTATTATTATAACATGAATTATTAGGGGTGTTACAACTCTCCCCCTGTTGTCACTGAATTTTCACCTAACTTCTTTATTTTAACTATGTCATTTTTGTTTAGGTAGTCTCATATTGAAATTGGTATTAGGATTAGTTGAATATCATGTAACATTGCTAATATGCTTAGGGTATTATAATAAAAGAAAATAAATAAAGATGTGCAAAGAAATTCTTAAACTTAAAATTTTAAAAACAATTAGATAAATATGAAAGAAATATGTAGTCTTAATCTTAAAGAAAATAAATAAATCTATCCTAAAAAGAAAAGAAAAAAAGTAACCGAAATTAAATAATAAAAAAATAGTTCAAAAAAATAAAAAGAAAATAAAAGAAAAAAAGAAAAAGAAAATATCGAAAGGAGAACATGCTCATGCATCTCCTAAGGTGACCACTTCTTTGTTACGTTCCACATGGGCACCGTTGTAATGCTTCAATCTTTGTCCGTTAACTTTGAATTCATGTTCGTCAGTGATGGACTTGATTATCACGGCACCATGGGAGAATGGTTTGACAACTTCGAATAGTCCCGATCATCTTGATTTCAGTTTTCCCGAGAAAACTTTTAGCCGAGAATTGAATAAGAGAACTAGTTGCCATAGCATTTATTGTCGCGGCAATAGTTTCTTATCATGTCATTGCTTTGTTTTCTCCTTGTAGATTCGTGCATTGTTATAGGCAAGTGCACGTAATTCTTCTATCTCGTTGAGGTCAAACAAACGCTTTTGCCAGGAACTTTCCCAATCCATATTCACGGTCTTGATTGCCCAATATGCCTTGTGTTCGATTTCCATCGGTAGATGGCATGTTTTGCCATAGACAAGTCAGAAAGGAGACATACCTAAGGGTGTTTTGAATGCAGTGCGATATGCCCAAAGTGCGTCATCTAGTCTTATTGACCAATCCTTCCTAGAGGGATTTACAACTTTCTCGAGTATACCCTTCAATTCCCGGCTGGAAATTTCTGCTTGCCCATTGGTTTATGGGTTTAGAAGAATCATGGTTACCACCACATAACTTACAAAAGGAATCCATTAATTTGACCTCCTATGTGTTGTTTGGTTTCTGCATGTTCTGAACCATCTTAGTTAGAGTGGCCAATTGTGCCGAAATTGAGTCTGATGATCCCAGTTCATGTACTGTGGCTTGGCGTCTAACTCCTCCTCTTCTAGCAGATAGGAATTTATAATCATTCTTGGCAAGCCTGTTTAGAATTTGCATTGCTTCCTCCGACGACTTATCTAGGAGTATGCCAATTTCTGAGGCATCTAGCATCATCCTTGTTGGTGTATTCACAGTGTTGTAAAACATTGTTACTTGTGTCCACACTGGGAATCCGTGTAGGGGCATTTGTGTAGAAGTTCTCTATATCGCTCCCAAGCCTCGTACATGGATTCATCATCTGTCTGTCGAAAAGAAGTAATTTTGTTACGAAGCTTATCAGTCAAATTTGTAGGATTAAATCGAGCAAGGAAATCATGACAAAGATCGGTCCAAGATCCTATTGATCCGGCAGGAATACTATTCAACCATGCTTTCGCCCTATCCCTCAGTGAATAGGGGAATAATCTTAGTCGCAAAACATCAGGGGTGACTCCTTGTATTTTGAATGAATTACAAATCTCGAGGAAAGATTTAATATGTTGTCGTGCATCTTCAGTTGCTAAGCCACCAAATTGACCAATTGTGTTGATCGTATTAAACATCATCGGTTTCAACTCAAAGTGGTGGGCTTCAATTTCAGGTGTGACAACTCCTGGATTAAGTCCTTCAAGATCTTCTTCAAGATAGTCTCGAATAGTTCTGTTTCGTGCAAGAATCACTCATTCTCTTGCTGGAACATCTTGATTCATATTGCCGTCTTGATTAGCCATTGCTACTCTTAACCTTCGTCTAAGTCTTCGCAAGGTTCGTTCAATTTCTAGATCAAAGGGATATTCTGGTGTAATCGGTCTCGCCCTGGTCATATACCAATACAAAACCAAAGTTTGTTAGCCCTTTGAATCTTAAACAAGAAAAATAAAAAGTGCAAGAAGATAAAAACAAAGTTGATATTGACAATTCCCGGCAACGGCGCCAAAAACTTGTTGCGCGTAATAAGTGCTCCGCAATTGTTCAAGTGTACACGTCGCAAGTTATAGTATAAAAAATATCATCTCCACAGGGATTGGTGCCACTTCAAGAATCTAATCTCTTGCACTGTAAAAAGTAAAAGAACACAAGTAGAAGATTGTAGGGGTTTTAACTAACAACTAAACTAGAAAGCAATGAAGTAAAAGAAGATGTAATCAAATGAGAGAGAATAGGCCAAGTTATCATGAGTTGAGGTGTGATAGCCGATTGGATAGTCTTGGTAAAAGAGTGCAAGGGCAACTCAGTTGCCGTGGCAACTTGCACAGCGGGGTTTCCTTGGCAACTAATCGATGGTTGTCTGGGCGATTGGATGGGCAACTACTTGGGCGGCTGGGCAGCAACTTCAAGGTTCGGCGGAGCGTTCTTCAATGGTTTCTTCTTATCCCTAAGTCGAAACTCTAGCTATTTGTGCATGCCTTGATAATACATCCATGCGTGAATCAAGGGTGAACAACAACCAATCTTGCGCTCCTCTTAGCTGTTGAAATCCTTAACTTATTCCTAAGCCGGATTAATCTTCACCATCAATAGATTGAATAAAGACCATACTCATTCGTTTCTTGAATATAACTCTCTAGATATTAGATAAATAGATGAAGTTACGAGATCCTCTCCCAATCCACTCGCAAACAAGAAGAAAAACCAAGAATGAGTAAACCTTGAATTGAAAGTGCAAACTCTTATTACCTAAACAAAATCCAATTGTTTCTCACAACCACAAAACACAATAATCTTAGCCAAGTAGATTTAGTTCATGGCTAGGTTCCAAAGAAACACAGGACAAAGAATTCCTAGCATAATCCTAATTGAACAAGAAAGAAAAAGATGAAGAATGGCTGAAGCCTTGTCGAAATCTCTCCAAAGCCTTGTCGAAAATTCTCTCCTCTCTCCCTTTGGAGTTGACGGCTTGATCCTTAATTTATAGGGTAGGTCAAAGTCTTTTTTTGAGGAGGAAGTTAAGTTGGAATTAAATATCTTTAAAGAATATAATTCTTTATTATATTTAAATTCCTTCTAAAACTTCTCCTATCTTCTTGGGATTTAATTTCTCTTTAACCTCTTCATGGAAATCAAACTCCTTTGGGATTTAGCTTTGTTCCACGTCATCTTGGGCTTATCTAGTCATCAATTTCCACTACCATATCATCTTATCCCTTGTCGAAAATTGCCCTGGCAACTAGCTCGGTATCTCTTTCATGCATTGCCCTGGCAACTGGTTCCATTCTTGCTTTGGCAAGTGATTCTGCACACACACACAAAAACACACTGTAATCACTCATTTTTTACCAGGTTTTAGTGTTATTAGTATTATTTTAATAATAATATAAAAAAAATAAAAAAAATAAAAAAAATAAAAAAAATATATTTAAAAAAAATGAAGAAAATTGCGTGGAGCAGGGTGCTCCACGTCACCCTTAACCCATCCCCTTTGGCCTACAAATAGGTAGCCAATTTACACTCCAAAGACGCCCAATTTTGCCATGAAAATGGCAATTGAATTGCCACCCAATTCATGGGGGCTAGGCCGGCCGCAAGGCTGGCCGGGGTTGGGGGCAGTGCCCACGACCCCAGTTGGTTCGATCCAACATTCGATCGGGGTCCTATTTTAGGTCCGATCTAGTTAATATTTTTGGAGGGGTCGCGGTAGATCTCGGTGGGGTTCAGTCAGTGTTCCTTATTCGAGCTCCTAGTTAGGTATATTTTCTTCTCTTTTTTATTAGTGTTGTATTTTTTATAATTTAATAAAGTATTAGTTATTTTAAAATTGTAGTCTTATTTTTTAGTTTGTATTTTTTATGTTTTAGATTAGTATTTAATATGTTTTAAATTTGTGTTTTATATTAATATTTTATTTATATTAGATTCGTTTTTATTTATGTGTTAGAATAATCTTTATTTGTGTTTTAAATTAATATTTATGAATGTTAGTATTTTATTTATGATAGATATGTTTTTATTTATGAGTTAGATTAATATTTATGTATGTATGTTTTAGATTAATATTTTATTAGATTAGTATTTTAATATGTTAATATTTATTTGTATTATATTTAAATTATTTGTCATGTTTTATATTTTGCACACTAAGTTTGCATAATGGAATATATAAATTGTCAATGCGGTGTCCTTTTATCCGAGCGTAAACGGGGCCAGTATCAGGCGTAGTGATAGTGGTTGGGCGTTTACCCTCGGATAATGGGGCCTTTAAAATTTATTCGCAATTATAACCGAATTTTAAACTAACCGTCACTTTAACCCGAAAAATTCAATATTAATAAATCGGTAAATATTAAAGTATCAATTTTGGGCGGTGTGGGGGTGCTAATCCTTCCCCATCCGTAACCGACTCCCGAACTCAAAGTTTTTCGAATCTCTGGTTTTACGGTGTCCGGCCTACCTAAGTGGCCGGTGGCGACTCCAATTTTTAAATAAAATGCGGTTTTTTAAACCCCCACAGAATAAACGTTTTACATCCGAAAAATCACAAACACCATCGAAACCACTTTTTTAGCGAAAAAGGACATCGCTACAGATGGCGACTCCGCTGGGGAAATATTTTGTTTTTCAAAAACAAATGAGAGTCGAGCTTTTAAAATAATTACCGCTTTATTAATATTAGAAATTCTGGGTTAAAGTGACTATTAAATTAACATTCGATTATAATTGCGCGTTTATTTTAACGCATTTAAAATATGGCATATAAACCTTCTTTTTAAGTGGGGGGAAACGCTAATGCTTTCGTGGAGATTTCGTTCTCCCGTATGGGCCTAGCAAGTACCTTCGGGGCTCGAGTACCTTATGCTTTCGTAAGGATATCGTTCCTTCGTACGGGCATAAGCGGATGGGTCCCCCTGAATTGATCCCGGTTGAAAGGAGCCTATAATGGGTGATGATCGGGGGCCTTTCTACTCTTAGTAGAGGACAGCAAGGACAATTCGGGTACCTCCTAGAACCAAGACTGCATGTAGAGAATACATAGAAACCTACCCATTTAGAGCCATGCGGATAACCTTAGGTTTTAGACGGGATAAATAGGGTTGTTTTGTGTGTTTATTCTGTTTAATTTTGTCCTTTTATTTATATATTTATTATTTTTATCCGGTACTAACTCATTTTTTTGTGTTTTATTTTTATTTTACACATATTTTTGTTGCATTATCATTGCATCCGCATTACATAGAGGCGTTGATTCAAGTGGTTTGCCGGATTAGAAAATCTTTCATCATGGAAAAAATGTGTCTTAGGAAGGATGGCATCGATCCAGTTGTATGACATTGGTCAGAGATTAATCAACAGATCCGAGGTAACGATTTGCCGAACAAGCGTGTAATGCCAAAGTATACACACGAGACCCTGATGGTGGACATACAACGAGCTACAAGGTGTGTGAATGACTTAGCTACCGAAGCCGTGACTCTCCGACCTTTCGTAACCCCGGACATGGAAGAAGCACCAAGGTTTATCAAGTTGCTCAGAGCTGTCGAGGAGCTAGGAGGTAGAGCTAGGGATTATGTGTAGAACTTTATTTTGTAATTAAGACTTTGTAATAGACTCTTTTTGTAATAGGGACTCCTTGTGTAATATGGATCTTTTTTGTAATCTAGACCCTTTAATTCCCATGAAAGTCGTTCGAAAGGGTGATTACCAGCGGAATCAACGCCTTTATTTGCATTCATGTTGCATATCATGACATGGTGTTGATTCAAGAACAGTTCATTAAAAGGCTTTCAAAATAGAAAAAGTCTGATTTGCCGGGAATGATAATATTACAGTATCAAGTTAGGCCGAGCAAAGAACAATCGCGAAAGAAGACGGTACGACAATAAGGCACGTGCGACGCAGAAGATTCAGTCAGGGCCGCAGAACCCCAATTTTAAATCTTCACATTTGACCATTTTTAAAATTCTCAGATTTTAATTTAACTCAAAAAAAAGAAAAAAAATTGAAAATATTATTATTTTGCTTTGAAACTTCTTCTCTCATAAAACTTTCAGAATAATAATAATAACAAAAAGAAACCTAAAAGTTTCATTTTTAAGTAAGTTAAAATTTTTGATAAAAAAAATGGGGAAATTTTTAAACCAAATGATCTTTGAGAATTTTAATTTAAACCCTAAAATTTTTTAAAGTACTCCCTTAGGACCGATAGAATCCATCATTGTTTAGACGTATTATTCGTTTGCACCCAGAAAAGATCTTATATGCATTATGCCTGCATTTGTTGATGTCATTTTTAGAAGCCACAAAAATAAAGATCATGACGTCACGAGTCCATAGAATAAGAAGAGAAGATAAAGTCATCCATCATCCTGAAGACGACGTCGAGACGTGGAGCACAGGTTTTGCTTCCCAAAGTCAAGATCTCCAGAAGGAAGCTAACTCTCACCTGTAATTCATTATTAGTTTCTTGCAACCAGACATTTTTCTATTGATTGAAAGTCTTTTAAGGACTGTTCGAGAATCAACACCGCATTCGCATTCATGCATTGCATTGCATTACATTGTACAATCATGACATATTTTACACCTTGCATAAAACTTTTAGGGGGTAATCCAAAGAACAATTAGAGTTTTATCATGAATAAAAGAACTGAACACACTCAAAAATCAAGATTCGAGCAGTTAAAAGATGGACTCGAGAGAAAAAGAGAAAAAAAGAAGTTTGATGCCTTTAATATAAGAAAACTCTGTTTGAGCCCCGATTTGGTCGTTCCTCCGGATTCCAAAGATTTCCAGATTTGCACATAATAAAGGAAAAGATGCCCCAAGATTCGTGTGACCATATTCTGCAAAAAAGATGGGGGGCTACATTGAAAAATTACCGATCCACTACTTACCCGGCATTCTAGCAGGACCTACCGTGATATGATATGCTTTGGACCCAAACCAAGTCACAAGTATCTCCAGTGGTACGAAGATGAAACCTGATGAAAGCTTCAAGGAATGTGCTTTGAGGTGTATGTGTTTAGCGACCCAAGTGCAGCCTCCCGTAGATGAAGAGGAAAGTGAATTCCATGCCATCTTTCTTATTTCTTCTTTGATAAGGTGCTCGGGAAAATGAATACCAGCTTTGAGGACTTCATGACAGTTGGATAGAGAATCGAACATGCTCTGAGACCTAAGTTTAAAGACCAGACCTGCCTAGGAGCAGAAGGAAACAGAGAGATAAATGGGTACCACTTTCAAAACATTGAGGCGCTGGGGCATGACACTAAGAAATTTGGGGTCGTTAATAGAAAAAATTAAGAAGGCTGGTTGTGAGGAGTCATGACGAGAGAGTTGATCCAGCGGTGGAAAAACAAGAGAAGAGGCAAGCCTACACTACCTTGGAAGGGGCATAATGAGTTAGTACCCTGGAGATAATCCAAAGGTCCCTACGGTTTTCTCATCATTTCACAAATAAATTCTCAACAACAAAAAACCATTGTTTATTAGAATTAAAAATCACATTTCCATTTAGAAAAACATTTTTACATTCTTGATTCTTTAAACATTTTATTTTTATGGGGTAGTTTTCCCATATGCATATACATACATTTTTAATGGACATATGTATATATCATTTCTATACTGTGTCCTCAATTTTGAATGCAATAAAGACATTTGCTTCAAACCCAAAGATCAGCTCTAAGTTGCATATATTTAGGAGAGATTGAATGTTGTGGTGATACTGTAAATGTGAGTATCTGCTAGTTTACTTGGGCCAACAGAGGAACAAAAGCGAGTGTTTAGACAATGGGCAGTTCCCATTTTAAGAATTTATCTTCTCGTGCACTTGTCGTTTAAGATCCTTGAAATGAAAGTTAACCCTAAACCTCTACCCCCGAAGGGCATTCTCGGGACATTTGTGAATATGACAACGAATTTTGTTCTTTTTACTTTACGGTAGGCACAGATGAGACCATACAGATTAGATACGAAGATCAGAAAATCATCAGAAGAAAGTGGTTGAAAACATGGATATGTCCAAACGAAAAGCCAAAAAAGAAGATAAATGGTAATCAGAAGGCTGAAGCAATCCAGATCGAGTAAATATCAGAAGAGCTGCAGAGAGGTAATTAACTCGAAGCGGAAGATCGCATCAATACCCAGTATAGATCCGTGTTGATTCGAGGATACATTCATAGACTCGAATAAGAAGAAAGAGATTCAATGCTAAAAACCCAGAATGAACAGTCTAAAAAAGAAAAAAAAAAAGAGAAATGAAGAATACAGTCTATGCTTTACACACAGATCAAACAATACAAGAACGAGACTTCAACTATGAGCAAGAGACAGAAGGAATCCACATTTCAAGTAAACATCAGTTTTGAAAATTAGTATAGAAGCTCGAATTGAAGCCAAGTCAAGACAAGTCGGCCCGAAGATTGCCAATTTTGAAAAAGGAAATGACCTCTAGGGTGAAAAAACCCAAAAATGGGCATCTAGAGTGATCCTAAAAATGAAGAAAAATAGTAGTCTACCCGAGCTCACTGCATCAATATCCAACCAAAACACACTGAAGGAAGTGACCTCTAGGGTGAAAACCCAAAAATGGGCAGCCTAGAGCGATCCAAGAGAAAAAAGAAAAAAGAAAAAGAGAGAAAAAAGAAAGCAAGAATAACATTTCATCTGGGCGTGCAAATCACAAGAATTCCCAGAAATGTATTCGTAGTCCTTCAAGAAATCTCAGTTTCGAGGAGTTTTGGAGGATCAAACATTCTTGAACAGAAAACGAACATCAGTATATAGCCAGAATGCAAGGCAGCATACAATAAAAAGAAAGGAAATGAACTCTAGGGTGAAAACCCGAAAACGGGCAGTCTAGAGTGATCCAAAAAAAGAGAAGGAATAATGGGCATATCCAAGTTACACAAGTACAGAAATACTGTTTCACTTAACCATAAACCAAAGGCCTACATTACAAGCCCCAAAGACCATTCTGGTCATCCATAGATATCCAAGTTGAATGAGAATGTCTTCAGATTTCATTCCGCCTATAAGGGTTAACTTTTCTTCAAGGAACATCAAACTTCGAAGTGCTTGATCGACACCCAAATGAGGGAAGGATGGGGCATGGTGAGATAGTGAGATTAAGAGAGCCACCTTAAACGGGGTAGAAACTAGGTAGGGTTGTTCCTCTCAAAAGCCTATTAGACCAGAAGAAACTATACATTGGCATAAATCTCCACAATGGTCAAGATCTTCTAAATAGGCGCTTCATTAGAGTTGATCTCTGGCAACTTGAAGCAGATGCGCTATGGTGTTTGATATTTCGGGGGCAAACATGTTTTAAAAGGTTTGACATTTTCTCCCAAAGTTTTGATGTTTACCATTTCCCCCAAACATTAGTTTTTAAAAATGTTTGGCAATACACGTCGAGTTTTGTTTACCATTCTCCAAGCATTATTTTATAAAAAATGTTTGGTCCTTAAAAAAAGAAAAAAAAAGAGAACAAAAAAACTCTCTAAAGCGAAAACCCGAAAGGGCACTTTAGAATTCCAAGTCGTAAATGGAAAAAGAAAGGTTGGAATGGTTGAACCTAACATAAGTGGGGTATCGACGCCCGTGAAAAAGGAGAAAGTAAACAACGAGATCGAATAAGGACCAAAACAAGCCCACCAAGATATTGACACTCATGCATCATGAATAGTCAGACATCACTAGGATTAGGAGCATGTCAATTCATTTGTCATAGCATTTTGTTTTATCTTAGACAAGTATCTGTGGATTCAAAGCGACATCTGTGGCCATCGTGGTGAGAATCCCAAATGTGAAGACAGTGGTTCTACATACAAAAGGCATATGTTTCCAAGCGCCTACAGAGAGAGGTTCTATATAGGAAGGATCCGCCGCTCCGAGGCTTCAGAAGCTGAAAGTTCTATATATGAAGGACTTACAACTCCAGGGTGAAGACTAGCAGTTCTATATAGGAAGAACTCCCAGTCGAAGGAATTCACCCATGATACACAAGGTTTTATATAGGGAAAACTTGTTGTGTCGAAAGCGAAGAGTTCTATATAGGAAGGGCTCCGAGCTTTATTGTCTTAGAGTAAAAGATTCTATATAGGAAGAATCCGCAGCTCCAAGATTTCAGAAGCTAAAAGTTCTATATAGGAAGGACTTACGGCTCGGGGTGAAGACTAGCATTCTATATAGGAAGAACTCCCAGTCGAAGGAATTCACCCATGATACACAAGGTTTTATATAGGGAAAACCTGTTGTGTCGAAAGCGAAGAGTTCTATATAGGAAGGGCTCCGAGCTTTATTGTCTTAGGGTGAAAGGTTCTATATAGGAAGAACCTGTAGCTCTGAGATTTCAGACGCCAAAAGTTCTATATAGGAATGACTGACGGCTCCAGGGTTTGAAGACTAGCAGTTCTATATAGGAGGCCCAGTCGGAAGAATCCATCAGCGACGCAGAAGGTTTTATATAGGAGAAATCAGCGTTGAAGGCGAAGAGTTCTATATAGGAAGGACTCCAAGCTGCACCGTCTCAGAATGAAAGGTTCTATATAAGAGGGACTCATAACTCGAGGCTTCAGAGTGAAGGGTTCTATGTAGAAAGAGCCTATGACTCCAAGATCGGAAGGTGACGAAGCTCTATATAGGAAGAACTTACGAGCCTGAAGATTCAGCTAAGGAAGAGCGGATAGTTCCAGAAGAACACGTGATTCCGAAGCCAAAGACAAGAAAGTAGGTCAAAAATGAGTGCTTTTGATCTTTACTTTGTCCTCGTTTCACAAGAACAAGCAAAGAGGGGCAACTGTAATCACTCATTTTTGACCGGGTTTTAGTGTTATTAGTATTATTTTAATAATAATATAAAATTAATAAAAAATCAAAAAAAAAAAAAAATAAAAAATATATTTTAAAAAAAGGAAGAAAATTGCGTGGAGCAGGGTGCTCCACGTCACCCTTAACCCATCCCCTTTGGCCTATAAATAGGCAGCCAATTTACACTCCAAAGACGCCCAATTTTGCCATGAAAATAGCAATTGAATTGCCACCGGCTGGCCGGGGTTGGGGGCAGTGCCCTCGACCCCAGTTGGTTCGATCCAAAATTCGATCGGGGTCCTATTTTAGGTCTGATCTAGTTAATATTTTTGGAGGGGTCGCGGTAGATCTCGGTGGGATTCAATCAGGGTTCCTTATTCGAGCTCCTAGTTAGGTATATTTTCTTCCCTTTTTATTAGTGTTGTAATTTTTATAATTTAATGAAGTATTAGTTATTTTAAAATTGTAGTCTTATTTTTTAGTTTGTATTTTTATGTTTTAGATTAGCATTTAATATGTTTTAAATTTGTGTTTTATATTAATATTTTATTTATATTAGATTCGTTTTTATTTATGTGTTAGAATAATATTTATTTGTGTTTTAAATTAATATTTATGAATGTTAGTATTTTATTTATGTTAGATATGTTTTTATTTATGAGTTAGATTAATATTTATGTATGTATGATTTAGATTAATATTTTATTAGATTAGTATTTTATTATGTTAATATTTATTTGTATTATATTTAAATTATTTGTCATGTTTTATATTTTGCTCACTACGTTTGCATAATGGAATATATAAATTGTCAATGCGGTGTCCTTTTATCCGAGCGTAAACGGGGCCAGTATCAGGCGTAGTGATAGTGGTTGGGCGTTTACCCTCGGATAACGGGGCCTTTAAAATTTATTCGCAATTATAACCGAATTTTAAACTAATCGTCACTTTAACCCGGAAAATTCAATATTAATAAATTGGTAATTATTAAAGTATCAATTTTGGTGGTGTGGGGGTGCTAATCCTTCCCCATCCGTAACCGACTCCCGAACTCAAAGTTTTTCGAATCTCTGGTTTTACGGTGTCCGGCCTACCTAAGTGGCCGGTGGCGACTCCAATTTTTAAATAAAATGCATTTTTTTTAAACTCGCACGGAATAAACGTTTTATATCCGAAAAATCACAAACACTTCGAAACCCACGCTTTTTTTAGCGAAAAAAGACATTGCTACACACACCAAAGCAGTATCTTTTTCCACAAAATTGAGCAAAATATGAAATCAAGCTTGTACACCAAGGAAACGATGCAAACATGCATGAATGACTAATAATGCAACTAATATGAGCCTAAGTCTAGCAATAATAAGAATAAAAAGGGTAATAAAAATAGTACTTTTGAACACTTAACACGTATCAAAATAGGAAGAAGTGTATCGGTACTGTTTTGAGCTACTAGAATCTAGAATTTGAGAAAAGTAAAGGTGTACCGATACACTTTCCCGTGTATTGATACGGCCAATAGTTAGTTGGATAAAGTGATATTGGAAGTTCTGATTCTCTCGTTTTAGTCTGTGATTGATATGTATGCAATTGAATGAGTTGGGATGGTTATTTTAAGCTGGTGAAAACCCGACTCAATTGGGCATCAAATCGATATAACAGTAGGTAATCAAAATCATAAGCATGTGCATGAGAATGTATTTTACAAAACCAAAAACGAGAGCGAGATCGTCCAATACTTACTTCTGAGCTTAGACAAGCGTTTCAAGCTTAATTTAAACTCCCAAAATCACTTTCAAACCTTTAATAAGCTGTAAACCACGTTTTCACTCACTGACAACACAGAGCCCCACTTGCCGATGTCAAATCAAGCGTCAGAAGCTTCTAAAACTTTGCCAATTGTTATAGGATTAATCTCCCCTATTTTAACCGCATAACAACAGAGGGTTAATGCATCAATAATCCCAGCAACATCAACCCCCAACTTTGCCTCACAACAAACCATCAAATGTCTTCTAAAAACAACCGAAAACATCACCAAACATAATCTAAGCAAAGAACAGCTAGAACCCATCGACTTGAAGATCTTAACAACATCAAATAACATCCAAAAACATGTACAACCACACCTTACACCTCCAGAAACCTTCTAACACCAAAAACACATCAAAATCTAACTATTCTCAACCTAGGAAATTAGCAATTCAATTAGTTTCGGGATTCCTATCACAATACTTTCATTATAACATTCAATCACATTATTAACATGATCTAAATCAACCTAATCACCATAAATCAGATTTTAAACAAAGATCTTCCAATTTCTTATTAAAACTCACTTTAACCCTTTTAATATTAATTTAATTATCAACACATAACAAAAATCATTTGTAAATGATCAAAAACTTGGGAATTTCAATAAAGAACCTTTTATTAGAGGAGAGAAATGAAAATCACCTCTAATGGTTGACTCCTCCCTTAATTGGCATGACTTGAGTGAAATCTCCAACAAAACAAGTTTTATGTAGAAATCAAAGGAATCAATTGTGTAATCAAAATGAAATCAAAAAAGTTGATTCCTGATCATTTTAGAATAAGAAAAGTAGTTTGGTAGGTGGGAAAATTGAGAGAAAGTTGAGAGCAAAAGTAGTTACGTGAGAAAAGTGAATTTAGTTTATAAAACCAAATTAATTAAATCCATTTTATTTTTATTTATAATCATTAAAAACTATTTAAAAATAGCCTAAATTAAGGGAAAATTCTAATTAAAAACATTGGTAGATTAGCTCCTTAAAGATGCTAAGTTTTGTCCCTTTTATGATTTAGTCACCAAAAATAGTTTTGAAAACTTACATTTTAGTCACCAATCCAAAATGTCATCAAATATGAATTTATTTTACCAAATTGAGTTTACCAAAACCCTCAATATATTAATTAGGTATTTTCTAACATTTACTATATTTTATTTCACATTAAGACATTTATTAAAACTAATTCCCAAAACTAACTCAAACCAACTAATCCGGTTCACTCAAACCGTCTATTCCACCTAACTAAATCCTAGGCCCAAAATCAAGGCGTTACACGTGGTATATTTAATTTCATGCAATTATCTTGATCATGATATTCATGTCTATTTTCATGTTAATCTAAGCATGTTTGTATGTCTTCATGTTGTGCAAAATTGCATATAGTTAGGGGAGTCTCAAATTGCATGAGTTACATGTTTTTGGCCTAGTATGCTCATATCTATGTTTTTAGCCTTAAACTTGTAGTAATTGGTTGAACTTGGTGAAAATTCATGCTTTATACGTTTAAATGCTATATTTAAACATGAGTAGCAAAATGTTTATCTAGGGTCTCTTCAAGCCTTTGTATGAACTTAAAACTAAGTTGTAAGGCTTTTTGAATTGATTTGTTGCACTTTTCACCATATCTATGCCTTTGGTACCGGTATAGCCCATACCGTATCGATACAGCCTTCAACTAGTAACAATATGGCTTTCACCATACCGGTACGCGTAGACAAAAGGGACAGTTTTGTCTCATTTTTGCCATGCCTTGTTTGCTTATGATTCATATTTCATAAATGGCATGTTCAATTGAATTTCATGTACTTAGTTGTTTTTATTTATTTGAAATTCAATGCTTTTATCTTGAATTGTTGGACTAACTATCTACTTGATGCTTGAGTAAGGGGAGACATTTTCTAAAAATTCTTTTCATGTTATTTTTTTTCTTTTTTCCAAACGTTATTTTACACCAACAATGGATATTTACTACCAATTTTTACTAATTTTTCTAACAATTGATGTTTTTGAACTTAATGTGATATCAAACTTAGTTTTGAAAATATTTTTGATATAACAAAAAGGGGAAAATATGTTTGAAAAATTAAATTTCCAAAATAAAAAATGGGGAGTTTCAAATATTTTTCAAAATTTTCTCTTTTTTAAAAAATATTTTCTTGAGGAGGAATTTTCACAAAAACAATTTTTCAAGTGGTTTCGTTATATCAAAAAGTGAGAGATTGATAAACCTATTTGATTTTGATATAACTTAAAGAAAAATGTTTTTGGACTTAAACTAATTTGTAAAAATATTTCAAAATCCATAAACTTGAAAAATATGTTTGAAATGTTTTCAAAAGGTTTTTGACATATTTTAAGTAATTTTAAATAGCCAAAGTGTCAAAACAAGCATTGAGCACCGATATGACTTGACTTGTATCGATACCCAGAGTGTCCGTACTAGTACAGTTTTAAGAGTACCGATACAATTTTTATCCCCAAGTTTTCCAAATTCTAGTATCCAATTTTCTTACTGATACTGGTCTAGTTGTATCAATACGAGAGGGTTCGTACCGGTACCATGTATCATGTATTGATACGTCTATATATTAAATGCTTTAATAGCTCTTCCTGTTTAAGGCAGGTATAACTAGAATTGAAGTCCCCAACAGCTCTTAACAACCCCCAACAGCTAGTAACGGTCATGAAGCTGTTATAGGGTTTAAAAGACCACTCCAAGCATCCATGGAAGTACAAGAAACATATTGCCAACATTCATGTATTGAGAAATTGTGTTTAAGCTTAAAATTATCATATTCCTTGTAGAAAAAACTAGTGAGCCAAATTGTCACATTTGTTCAAGTATTTAGGATTAGGGTGAGTGAGCTTAATTGTGTAAATATTGTACCTTTGAGGGTTTTCTATTTTTTCTATTATTTGTTTTCTTGTAAAAATAGGGTTTGCTCAAAGCTTTGGGGTATAAGCTTTGAGTGTGTAAAAGTTTCCACTTGAGCCTAGAAAAAGGGAAGAAATTCTTAGTGAATTTGGGAAAATCCTTGGTGGGAAGCTAAGGTAGTAGATGTAGAGTTTGGTTAGAAGCTTGAACCACTATAATTCTTGTGTCCAATTTTTTAAATTTCATTGCTTCTACCACCATCACCTTAAAACCAATTCACCCCCCACTTGGCTACTCGGTTGATCGTTCGAGCCTCCCAACACAATTCAAAATCATATTCATGTTAATGCAAATACTTAGTTCATATGCCACCAACTAGGAGTTTGACGTAGGTACTTACTCAATGCCTTAAGAGTGACTTACAACCCCTAAATACGATCCTGAGCATTTATTGGGATTTAATACCTAAAACATGTGTAAAGAAACATGATAAGATTAACTAGCTTAGTGAGGTAGTGACCTTTAAGACATGTGACATATAAATATTTCAATGATAAAGGATGATATGAATCAATGTAAATAAGGCATATGATGTTATTCAATGCACATAAGTTAAGGATGGTATATTCAATCTTATTCTTCCAAGTCATATCTTATATTAGCTTTGTTTTATGAAAGTTTTATCAGAGTTCAAGAATTTTTGAAACTTGCATAGGACGTGCTTTTGCATTTTCTTTCACGTCTTACCCTTATCATATCTTATCGATTCTATCGAAATTCTCATTAGAGTTCATATCTGAGTTCATGCATTTTAAAAATATTTGCCTTGGATCACATTGGACATAAGTAGCATTGGTTTGTGTTTAACCATATTGGCCCGTGTTACACATAGCACAAAGCAATGACTAGTGTTCAAGCATATCACATATATAGGGTCGCATTCTCTGAGCCATAGCCCGTGGACCGTAGTCTGAATATACCATTGTACCATGCCAAAGTGTTCAAGTGCTTCCATTGTTTTTAAGCAACTTATAGCATTTTAAGCATTGTTATTAGGAGATGAGTCTTATGACAGAAGTGAGCTTTTAGCTCCAAAGTATCATATTCATATCATAAGTGAATCTTAAAGTTTCATAGCTTGTTTTAGCATCATAATTTAGCCATTAATGATCTTTGAGATCCATAGTTTAACACATCCTAATAATTTTCCGTTAATGATACTTCATGTCCATGACTTACCTTACTATCTTAGTTTCATTTAAAACATAAATCATATCAAAACTAAAACTTTATACTCGTAAGAGCAAATATCAAAAGGTTAAGCTTACCGAGCTTACCTCCATGTTACACTATATCATCAAAAATGCTCTAATTGAGCTTACAAACAAATCACACATATTATATGTAATCAAAAGTACCAAATATAGTCAAGATGGTACCAAACCAATCCCGAGACTCATAACTACACTCACCGTGACTTTCCGAAGCTAGGGTCAATCACGAAACACAATCCTTTTATTGTTTGCCTTAACTTTTCCTTGAGGTTTTGATGCTCCCTTGGTGTTAAACCAATCACGAATTGAGAAACACTATAAGGTAATGATCAAGGTGATAAAAATTAAGCTTCCAACCAAGCTTTCCTATTCTTCTTCCATGGTGGGGACTTGTGGTGATGAAGGGAATAAGATGACAACATCTTGTCTTTTTACTTTTCTTTTCCCCAATCCGTGGGTTTTCTCAATACAATTCTTAATTTCCTTTATCATTATTTTTATTACAAATTTTATCTTGAAGACTGTAACACCCCTTTCCCAGTCTGGTAGAAAATCGGGTCAAAAAGCGTTATCGAAAAACATATTCAAAAATTGGAACCCTAATTAGAGTCGGAAATTTATTCGAAAGTTCTAATATTCTTATTTAAGGCTTAGTGAACCTAACTATCAATTATTGACTCAATATGGGGTTAATTTTAAACTTTTACAAACTTAGGGACTAAATTGAAAATTTCATAAATTAGCGGTTCTAATCCAAATTCTTTATTACCAACTTGTAATTAAACTTACCAATTATTAATATGTGAAGTTTCGCTACTATCGGATATCATTAACCTAATCAATTGTCCGTATAGTTATTAGTGGCCAATTTATAAACTGGCCAAATTCTGTTTTTGTGCCTTATAACAGATTTAACTAACACCGTATCAATACCCTAAGGGCCGTATCGATACGCTAAGCCTAATTTTAGATTTCCAAATTCAAAGGATGTCAAACCCGTACCGATACAGCTAATCCCGTATCGATATGCATTGACCGCGTTTACCCCGTACCGATACGCTCTAAGATCGTATCGATACTATTTTTCAACCCAAATTTCAGTGACCAATTTCTGTACCGATACGCCCTAGCTGTATCGATACGCATTGTTCCTTAAGTCAAATTTATGCCTAACCGTACTGATACGCCATCACCCGTATCGATACGCCCTGACATGTAATGATAGAATTTTGTTGGTTTTTAATTGATTTACCTAATCAAACGTTATTCAAATTTTACCAGAAATCCTAAAAATAGTATTTCTAATCATGTTTCAAATTTCAAGGCATTTCGAATTTGTTTACCAAGGTTTTACCAATCAGTGCATTTAGGCTCATTTTAGCTAGTTTACCAAGTCCAAAACATACCATTATAACATACAACGCCTAGGTACTATTATGCTTGCACAACCACATCATAATAAGCTATTACAACGCGTTTAAAACTTATGCCACCTTACTAGGAGTTTGAAAACAAAAGTAGACATACATATGGTAGTGGGAGTGACTTGCAACCGCAAATTACACGATCGATGTCCAGAAAGCTTTAGGATCCTGAAATGCATAAGACGCATATATGTTAGGCTTACATAGCCTAGTGAGGTAGTCATAACAACATAAGCAATAACAATACATAAATGGCATGCTATGAACATGAATGGCACATTGGCATACTTAATTATCATAATCGCATTCTTTTAATCACAAGGTCTCATGTTTAGGCCATTTATCATAATTGTACATAATCATAATGAAGCTTATAAACATTTAAATTCCCTTGGACAATGTAACAAGTGGATACACGGATTCCCCTTTACACCACATATATATCAAAAAATAGGTCGTAGCCACATATGATGGAAAATAGGTCGTGGCCTTGAGCCGTAGCTCCGGATAGTATCTCTTACACAATCCATCCTTACCTCCCCCACATATAGGCCGTAGCCCCGGGCTGTAGTTCAATCCCTTACTTATACGAGCTCAAATAACCCTATGGCATGCCAATTGTATCCAAAACTCATAAATGTCCAAGGTTACACATATTTCATCATATAACTTACCTTTATGCCCGTAGGCCATAGCATATCAGAATCGGAATTGATCCTTAGCTCCATATAACGGATCATATCATGTACGTATCATATCATAACATATTCATATCAAATTTAGCATATCATATTATGCTTTACTCATAACAATCTCATATGTAACATGTCTCGATCATCACATATTTATTTGTAAAACATCAACCATATCAAAGGCTTACCATGCTCACCCTTAGCATCCACACGAACATTGCTCTACTTGAGCCTTTAGCAAGATACATATTAACATGAAAATCACAAATCAAATGCAACGAGATGGCTCCGTGCCGATCCTTTGACACGACTGCACTCACCTTGACTACGAGGTTCTCGGATTACAACTCCGTTGTGCCTAGCTTCCTTTGGAGATGACAAGGGACCCTTCTTCACTATTTGAGCTAGCATAAAATTAGGAGTTACATTAGAATTCGATCTAAAGATTCGGAAACATATTTCAAGCTTACTAAAACTTGTAGGCAACACCAAAATATAGAAATTAACTTCCTAGTTCATGGGTTTTCCTTGAACATAGAAAACCTACTTTCAAAATTAAACCTCAGTAGAGATTAGAATCTTCAAATCAGTATAGGGGTTTTACTTACCGAAGCGTGGGCTTTCAAACGGTATATCAAACTTGAACGAAGGTTAGAGATTGCACTGAGGTGCTAGCTTAGCTTGAGGTTGAAGATAGAAATGGAGGTGTGTGCTTGGTGAGACGTAAGGGTTGAGCTTTGGTTGCCGGGAGTTCAAAAGCTTGATAATGAAAGTTTCTCCTTTCCCTACTCATTTAAGGAATTTCTAATTCCATCATTGCTTACCTTTCCGAGAACCAATAAGAGGATTTCCTATCTTAAAGGGTTTGCTTAACCCAAGGTCTTTCACATCATATTTCTTTATAATATGAAGTAATTTGATGGGTACTCACTTTCTTTTCTGAGACAATCACGTGGGGAATTGACAAGCAAAGAGGTGAGTAAGCATCTTGCTTAATTCCCTCTCAATTGGCTTCGAACAAATTCAGAACAGGGGACCCATATCGATACGCTCACGGTCGTATCGATACGCCCTCGTTAAACAGGTAAGTTAGTTATTGACAGTTGGGTCGTATCGATATTGGCTTAACTGTATCGATATGCCTTGCTCAAAACTTGCATTTTGGTTTGGAACTTCATACAAGAAAGACTTAAATTATTCCAATGGGACCAGGATGTGATTTCATTATAAAGAAAGGTTACAAATGTCAACTATTACAACATTTTGCATATCGGATTCAAAATTTCTGGCCATCGGAACCAAATTCCGACTAGGCCGGTTTTAGGGATATGACAAAGACACCTAGAATGGTGATTAATCAAACAATGGTCAAATTACAATCTAAGCCATTAAACACCCACCTCTTGTACTTAAATTACTTAGCTTTGATTCCTTCCAATTTAGTCACTAAGCATATTTTAAATTATTATATTTTAGTCACTAAGTGATCTAATTACACACTTAGTCTTTCCATTCTTTCATATATTGCATTTAAACTTAATACTCTACGTCCTTACGATTTGCTCCCTAATTCTATATTTCATAAATTTACAAATTAATCCTGATTCCCTAAACCTTTGGATTAAATCTTGAAATCCTTCAATTCATCACATTGATCAATTTTACTTATTTTATTTTTTTATCATTTTTAACTTATCAGAGACGAATTTTCGATCACTGGAACTCAAAATTCGACTAGGTTGGTTTTTGGGGTAATACAACTTGAACCCAACCAGACACCAAAATTATATATCTCAACCTAAACCTGACTCGATCTATATAAAAAATTAATTTTAGGGACCTAATTGTAAAAAAATTAATTTTAGGACCCAATTGTAAAAAAATCTTTTTAAACACCTAATTGTAAAAAAATAAAGAGGGCATTATTGGAAATATCTCTAAAAATATAGCGAAAATTATACTATTAGTCTCATGTCGGGTCGAATATTTTACACCCTAAACTCAAACTCAACCACGTCTCATCCTTAATAAAAACCTTACTTGAACCCGATTTTTACCCAAAAAATGACCCGACTGGGTTAGGTGAAATGTCCATCCCTAGTCGCAGTAAGTAATAACAATCATACAAATTTATTAACTGAAATCATTTTAATAGATTAATAATTTTATTGAAAATTCATAGTTCAATGATAAAAATCAAATCAATAATTTAGCAGTCTCAAATATAGTTTACCTTTTATTTTAATCTAAGTTCTAAAAAGTGTTATTGATGTTGGGACTTGGATGGGTGAAATGAATGTATGAGAATGACAGTAAGATATGTGAATACTATCACTTGAAAAAAAAAGTAAGGAGTTAATCTGAGTCATTCATTTTACCCATCCAACGATCTAAAAAACGTGTAAACTACGAGTTTTACATTGTGTGTTAGTAGATCCTAACCCTATATGTGTGTGTGTGAAATGCTCAGGAATTTCGTTAAAACGTCAAAAGAAGGGGCAGTTTGTTTGCGGAGACTTACTTTGGACTTAAAAGGTCATTTCTAGGATCATTGGATCCTATTTTGACCAAAGCATGACCCACCCTAAGAATCTCACATTAAGAAGAAACAAGGGCTTACACCTTAACTAGGCCTATATATAACTAATGCCAACATTTTTTTTTTGCAAATCATGGAGCTAAATATCAAAGTTAGTTCCTAATAGTTTGATTTTTTTATTCTTCAATATATTAAAGATGCAAAGTGAGTTCTTAATAGTTTGTTTTTTTAGGGGCAAGTTTAAAAAATTTGAAAAAAATAATATTTTATTTAAACTTGTCGTGCTTATATGGCGAATTTACTGTAAGGGTACTAGTCTGCGCATAATAGGATTTGGGGTCTTGTCAAAATAGGATCCAATAATCCTAGAAATGACCTTAAGCCACTACTTTGAGAACAAAATATTGCACACATAAAAATAGAAATAGAAACACCTAAAACCCTAAAACTGCTTAGCAATTATAGATTTATGTGATTTACAATGGAAAAAGGGAAAAGGTCCCTCAGTTCTTACATGATTCACCAACCTTCATATTGCCATTTATCACTTGGATTTGGAGCCTCATGCTCCCAAACCATGTCTAAATATGCATGAGTGTCAAATACAAAAAGGTAACAATGAAAAGTCAGAAGTGGTTACCATTCATACTTCTAGAAATTCAAGGTTTCCCACTTGGATTCAGGAACCAGTGTCAAATAAATCTCAAAAACAATGCTCAAAACTGAGGGAAGCTCAACCACATGCTGAAGCTTTCGGAGTTTGGACCGAATGATTTCATCATACACCAGCATACATATATTTGCATTGTGTTGAACCACTTGCCTTGTCTGGTCATGTGTGCTAATTGTATTGTCTAGACACCCCTTCTATCCTGTCCAACAAACACCTGCGTAGAGTTACTGCAAACTCACCTACTCTGTTTGGGTGGAAAATGACGGCACACATGGCTAAGCAAATAGCTGCAGTAGTGATTACTAATATGGTCGGACGGGATCTCAATCTCGTGGTGGCAAAACTACACGATTTTCTCGTGCAATCCTTGCTGGGGTTCACATTCATGATAATTTCTTTGTTTAAAAGTGGAACAGTTTCGCTTCTACAGGAGGTAGTTCGTGCCATCATTGTTCGTAATTTACCATTTGTTTCCTCCTCCAAAACCTGAAAATAAAACATCATTCATTAATAGAACGGAAATACTATATAATACGTAAAGGCTATATGTTATAAAGTAGAGGTTTCAAAATCCCTCTTATAGTTTCGTCTTAAGCTTCGGTTATTCAATTTTCCTAAAGTATCTGTCAACATCCATATCTGACACATTCCAACATGAGTATGAAGTTATAATTCTCCAAATATACGGATTTTTTTAAAATGCAGACATCTTTCGAACTTACTGATATTATGAATAAGGGTTCTAGAAATCTCACTCATAATACATCAGAAATCAGATTTCTCAAATTTTCAGAGGCACAACACCAAATGTATAGAACACTCAAGTAGTTCCAATGTTAAAATATTTAGAATCACAATTTATGGAACCAAGAAAGTAAAATGGGCTTAATTATCAAGATTTTTAGTCCTCACCTGGGAAAATTTTGGAACAATTGATAGCTCATCGTTCTCGAAGCTGCTTTGAGAAAGCTGGTTTCTTTCTTGCTCAATGTCGTCTGGACGAAACTCGGGAATTTCACCTTTCTGAAGTTCATCACTAAGGATATCTCTAGCATGATCCATATATTTCTGTAATAACATTATATCAGAATCATTAGTTCCGTTAAATCCCATCTTCCCCACCACAATCTTCAGATTTTGTAATATTTTCTTCAAAATGACTGTTGATTTGTTTTGGATGAGAAAACTCAATATCCGATTGAATCTTTGAATCTGACAAGAGGCCATGGTTTCTTGTATTTTTTCCAATTTAGGCTCCCTCAATAACCATGCTATATCTAAGACAAACTCGGAATAAGCTCTTTGTCTTAAAGTTGATGCTTCACATGCCTCAAAAAATGTCCCAGTAGCAGAAAATTTTGAATCTTCTGGAGATACAGATGCATCAAACTGCTGCTGTATTGACCTCATCTCGGAACAAACTTCCTCGTCTCCAACTAGGATGGGAATAAAATTTGACAATCCATACTGATTCTCAACCTACAAAAGAAATCCATGTATGAAGAAAAAAATATCCCAATTGATGATCAAGCATATTATGTCGAAACATTCATCCAGGTCAATATTAACTTTTGTATCTAAACTCAAGCGCAGACTGAAATATTTTTGTCAATTATTATTTTCAAGAAGAGGGAACAACTGAAATATTAAGACAACTTTCATGAAACCCACCTCAATGAATGCAGGACCATGGAGATCCGGTTCAGTTTGAGGGACACATATTTTGTATAATCTATGATCACAACTAGGAGAATCCTCTTTACTATGAACATGTGAGGATGCAACATGATAATCATACGGCAGATACCTTCCAGCAAAAGATACTAGAAACCTGGAAAAGAAATCAAATTTCTTATGGATCAATGAATTGTATAATGGAAGATTAGAGTTTAGAGAAGGATCGTTCATAGAGTTGTCAACTGAAAATTTTGGGGGGAAGAAAGAGGGAAATAAAGAACAGAAATGAAAGTTCAATAACTTATGAACGTAAATCCATACCGAAATTTAGGATGCAGCAAATTACTTCCACAAGCAACAAACTCCATCGGCTTGCCAGCCTCAAAACATGAAGGATGAACATAGTGAAGTCTTGGGGCTTGCAACTCCGCATCAATTTTCACCATTGATGTTCCATCTGCACATGCAAGAGACCTTACTCATACTAAGAGATCTAAATGAATGAAATGAAGACACCTACAAGACTGAATAAATTAAACCAGGGGCAGAAGCAGTTTAGATTAAAGATGAAATAAAGAGCCTATTCCATGTAAAAATTAATTCCTGCTGCATGCATAATTGCTTGGTTGAGACAAGCAGACAATCATATGATTAACTGGAAATTCTCTTCCAGAAATTTCAACCACCCATTTCAAGGCTTGGAGACATCAAAGTCGTAAAACAAAAAGAAAACAATGTGTTGGAAAAAATTTACGTTTGATTCTCACCTTTCCTAGTACTGAAAATCATTTTATTAAGATAAATAGTCATGAAGCCTCTCCCAAATAGCATCCTTCCAGGTCTAAAGACAAAGTCGTGCATATAGGTCACTGGATTTTCAGATAACTGTTAGGTAAAAGAAAACAAAAGGGTTAATATCTAACAAATCTGCCAAAAATGGTTACCAGATTAACAACTCAATACTTCCAGATACTATATAGTTAAGCGAATATCAGCAAAAGCTTATGATCCTTATATTATTGACTGAAAAAAATAAAGAGGAAAGCAAGTTATCAGCTTTAAATTTGGCAATTGATGTGTGTGATGTATGCAGACATGTTTGCATGGTCAAACCAAATATAACCAAGAAATAGATTGAAAAACCCGTTTAATTGAACCATTACCTTCATCCACATATTCTTTGGCATCGAAATAAACACAGTCAAGATAGTGCAACCAGGACGGATGTAGCCTTCCAACTCAACAGGCATGTTGGCCAACCATTCAAAAATCTGTATTTCAGTTAGTCACGTCAATCAGTTCTTCAGATCTCTAACCACAAAAGCGATTCAATGTATTTAAATACTAAACTGGAAGATAATTGTTTAAAATACTTGGTGCCGAAGTCTTCGTGGGAACTCTGCCGGATTCCAATCATAAAGCTTGAATGAGATCCTTCCTGTAGGGCACTATAATGAAAAAACAAAATCAATATATATTCACAAACCCTCAACAGTGGCACGCTTTCCTCTTATGAACAGAAAAACGTGAGGATATAATGTGGCTTGGATGAATAAATAAAGAACCCACCATGGATGAGTATGCAGTCTTACTGTCACAGTAAGAAATAGAATTTGAAAACTTGGAATCATCTTTCCCTCCATCCGTTTCATTGTCAATAAGAGTTACAACACTATCATTGAGAATATTCTCCAAAGCAGGAGCTGAGCAATGAGCAGAAACAAACCCATCTTCAGACTCAAAGGCTTGTTCTTCTTCAGCTATCTGGCCACTCAAGCTTGAACCATCTGTATATACACAGAATAATAAGCTATCCACCAAGGAGAACTAGCAGCTTCGACAAAAGAGGATGGTTCTAACTGTGGCTCTATATACTATATCAAATTTAAAGAACCTTTTCCGGCTTCACCATCACATGCAATGCCATCACTTTGTACAGCACCTCGAGGTTCTTTATTGACTGCAGGCTTCCTTCTTCTTCTAATGTTGTGACGCTCTAGTTTCCTTCGACAACTCCTTTTACCTTCATCAAAATCCGACAGCAGATGGAACCTAACAAGCAATTGAAAGACAAAAACATTTTACTCCAAGAAATAACAATTAAACCCAGGAAAAAGAAATCATTCTAGCTTTTAGATTTAACCATTAATAACTACTTCATTCATGGCCTAAATTTCAAAATTTTCACTGCTAGAGACAAGACTTCCATGAACCGAAGTCTAATTGTAAACTCCAGTAGATTCAAAAACACAAGAAATTGAATTCTTCATTCCATTCTTACATTTGCTATATAAATTTTGCTAAATTAAAATGTAGTCTTAAAGTTTCACTTCTAAAGCTAAATATACAAACAATGAAACCAAGCATTCAATTTCAAAACAAACAAAAAGGCTTAAAAATCAATAACAATGCCTGAATTATAAGCAGATAGACTTGTGCTGGGGGCTTACTTGCCACACTGTTGACAATATCTCTTGGTTTCTCCATCGATCAAAACGGTGCTGGAGTTGGCGCATCGTAGACAAATTCTGTGCCTCCTATGATAACCTTTAAGCTCGCTAATATCCACTTCGCAACCCGGAACTTGGCACCGATACATCCCCGACCCGGCTCGGCCCATTCGGGCCCTCTTCTTCCCAGGCGCCCCCGTCTCTTCCTCTTCAAGCTTCTCGAGCTGCGCGTCGATCTCGGGGCAGGC
Source organism: Hibiscus mutabilis (assembly GCA_019671005.1). Lineage (NCBI taxonomy): Eukaryota > Viridiplantae > Streptophyta > Magnoliopsida > Malvales > Malvaceae > Hibiscus > Hibiscus mutabilis. The sequence continues at coordinate 10,913,972 of CM033711.1, forward strand.
GCACGGGACTAGACCAGCTATAAAATTGGAACAAGTCATCCTCGGGTCCCGCTTCCTCACACGATCGGCAGCCGGAACTGTATTCGGTTCCGGAGCTGGATCTGGAGGCGTAGCTTCAAAAGGAGGAGATAAACTGTAATCGTCAAAGGAAATGGGGAAGTGATCGTCAGTGGTTAATTCCAAGAGATCACCCCAGTCCCAGAGGGAGGAGGTCGGATCAGCTCCGGTCACCGGAAAATCCATATCACGATCCACAGACGAATGATCAGTTCCACGGGATGTTTGTGTTGCAGGAGATGGATCTTGCTCCATAATAAAATGAAACCCCAAATTCCACAGGATTTGGTGATTTTGGTTGTTGGATTAGTTGACGGGAAAATGGGACGAAATCAACCGGTTGGTCAGCTCATATGATATCATATACTCGGTGGGGCTCATACAATTATTACTATATTGTATTATTCTGACTTTTATAAATTCCAACAAAAATAAAATTAATAATCAAATTTCATCATTTCGATCAAATTTTGGATATTTATCCTCGACGATAATAATATTTTTTTCAAACTATCGATATTTAATTTATTAATTAATTAATTTAGAATAGATTTTAAAAAGAATAATGAATATTTTTGTTACAAATAAATATTTTTAAAATTTTAGATGAAAGGTTTGTTTATGAAATATGTTTTGTTTTTATAAATAATTAATTTTAAATCAAAATTGAATGAAAGTTTTTTATTTTTATTATTTTACAAATAAAATATTTGTTTTTAATAATAAATTTTAATAATTATATTTTTAAAAATATATTCTAAAAATATAATTTTAAAGCTTATAAACTGAAAACGGATTCGACATGATAAATTCAAGTACACGTTGATATTATTAGTGGTGACTAAAACTCAATTGGTAAATATTAAATTATTCGACTTTACGTGAAAAAATTCGACTCGAAAAAAATTATATATAGTTTGAATTATAAAGTGATAATCAAATAGCTTAATGTTTTAGTAATTAGTGGATCAGTCAAGTTTGAATCAAGTACTTCAACTCTGTTTGGTGCAGCATGCGTACTTTTATACCTTTTTTGACCATTAGATGATGGTAATAAATGGTTAAAATTATTTTTTTTTTCTTTTTTTCAAGTGACAATCTTCATATTTTTTATTGTTAATCTCATCCAACCATTTACTTTTATCTAACGGTCCAAAAAATGTGTAAAACTTTCAAGTTTTACATAAGGTAAGAGGATCATTTCTCATATATATGTGTGTGTGTCATATATAGTTATAGAAAACTGTTTAAATTAAAATCAATTAGTATTATAATCTTATAAATTTTTACAATTAAATTTGAACAGAAATTCGAACAACTCGAATTTCATAAGCTCGACAAAAATAAATAAATAAAACTTAAATTATAAAATAAAACGCGTTAACTCGACTAACTTAAAATCTTTTAATTAGACTCAAATGAATGATCACTCCTAAATATCGCATCAAATTTAAGAAACTTGAACCAAAATCAACCAATTCAAATAGGGGCCACTCAACCCTAATAATGGAATAAATTAAAAAAGAAAGTGGCGACTCGTAAGTATCAAACACAAGCTCGTTATTCTATTTTAATTTTAAATAATTTTATATTTATATATTATTCTTTGTTTTCTTTAAAAAAAAAGTAACCAACACCATTGGTCATTAAATTATTTCTATTTTTTATCCTGATCTCTAAATTATTATATTTTGTAAAATCATCACAAAATGTTACGTTTTTTTTATTTTGGTCACCTATTATTAGAAAACTCACAAAAAAACTAATAGTTTTGTGACCAAATCAGGAGAAAAGCAATAGATTGGTGACTACAACAAGAAAAAATTAGTGACCAAAACAAGAAGAAGAAAAAAAGTAATATTAGTGGTCAAAATAGGGAAAATATTGGTGACGATTTTATCGGATCAAAAAAAGAAATAAAAATAGTTTAGTGAGGAATGGTGTTATTTATCCATAAAGAAAATGACGAAAATGTGGTTATTGTGACGACATTGCATATAGGGGTGCAACGCGCCTGGGTAAAACACGCGAGGGTAGTAGGAATACGTGGGGTAGGTAGCGCGTGGGCTTGGTAGGTGAAGAATCGTTGTCGAAAGAGGACGAAGTGGCAAGATGATGACATGTCTCGCTGCAAAAAGAACAGAGGAAATTTTAACTCGAAAGTCACGCATTTTGGTGGGTTTTGCTTTGTTCTCAACGCTGTCCAAAAATAAATTTTCTATCCGTATCAAGCTACTTGTTTTATTTTTGTTGTAAGAACTCAAGCTACTTGTTTAGTTTTGTTTTTAGAAACTGTTTTCATAGTAGAAGTATTTTTGGAGTTAAAAGTGATGTTAAAAAATTATTAAGATTTATAAAGAGCTTGATTGATTAATTTTTTGGCTAAATACTTAATAAATTTAATTTTTTTAATTTAAAGATTTAATTATGTGTAAAAATTTTAAAAATTTAACTGATTTTATTTCAAAAGTTCAAAGATTCTTGTGCTCTTAAGCTATGAAATTATATAAAAAAAAAACTTCATAGTAAATTAGAGCCCCATAAAATTTGACTTTTTTAACAATAATATTTTATTATAATTGTTGAGATTTTAATATAACTTAAAAAAAATATTTTTTGACTTAAATTAATTTACAAAAATAGTTTAAAGGCCCATAAACTTGAAAATTATGTTTGAAATATTTTTAAATGGTTTTTGACATGTTTAAATATAGCCAAAGTGTCAAAAATATGCGGTGAATATCGATACCCTTTCCCAGTTTTGGATACCTAATCAGCTATATCGATACATGTTTTACACGTATCGATATGCCCCTTTGTTTCTCCAAAACTCAAAATTCTAGTAGCCAAAATTAATATCAATACAACTTAGACCATACCAATGCGGATGGGTATGTACTAATACGCATGTATCTTGTACCGATACCAGTGTAAAATTGTCCAACGGCTCTTTCTATTTTGAGGCAGGTACTGATACCCGAAGATCGTGTACTGTTACGCCTTGCACTAGAATGCATTTAATGTTGGAACTAAAGTCCCCAATGATTCTAATCAACCACAACGGCTAGTAACGATCATGAAGCTATTAGAGGGTTTAAAAAACCTCTTCAAGCAGCCATGCAACAATAAGAAACAACACTACCAACATTCATGTACAAAGAAAGTGTTTTGTGCTTTAATTGTTAATTTTCTTTGTAGAACATATGAGCTTAATTGTTATATATGCTCAAGTGTTAGGTTTTGAGCGTAAGTTAAGAATTGCAAACAATCAGCCTTGTAAGGTTTTTTCCAGTTTGCTTATTTGTTTCTCTTGTAAGAGAGTATTTAACAAGACTTTGGGGTATAAGTATTGTGTTGTAAAGGGTATTTTCTTGAGCCCGAAAAAAATAAAAGAAATTCAAGCGTGAATTTAGAAAAGTCCTTAATGGGAAACTAAGGTAGTAGATGTAGATTTTGGTTAGAAAGTCGAACCACTATAAATTCTTGTGTCAAACTTTTAAATTCTATTACTTCCACCACTATTACTCAAAATCTAATTCACTCTTTTTTAGCTATTTCGATTGATCGTTCGAACCTCCCAATAATAATGTTTCAAATTTGAGTGAATATTTAAATGTATTGTCGGTTTATAAATCAATATATTGAGTGAACAACACTCTTGCACTTCATTAAATTAAAACCCTTAAAAACATGTTGGATCAGAAATCAATGTGACAACTATAAGGCTACATGTGCATTAAATATTATTTTAAAAATTTGTATATATTAATATTTTTAATGTGTTAAGTCTTTATAATATTTCCAAAATATTTTATTTTGAATAATCTAACATTATGCTCCTATCCTAGTCCTACTGTTGACAAATTAAAATATTTATTAAATATCTTATCATGTAACCATATCTTAATAAACAATTTTTAATTGCATATGCTCAATCAAATTTAATATTATAAGTCAAAACAAGTGATGGTTTTGATTGTCATAAAGAATAACTTAAATCATCAAAATGTGATTTAAAAGTTTTAATTATTATAGTGGATGCTAAAACTTGAAAAGTTCAAATCATGTTGATTTGGGAGAGGGTGCTACTCAAGGCAAGCTATGATTACATTTGAAGCCACAATTATAAATAAATTTATATTTATTATTTAAGTTATTTGACATGTATATTGTCACGCTTGTAAAGAAATGATTAATCTTACAATATAAATTTCACATTAAAAAAAGAATTTAGGATATAAAAACAATAGTACTGCATATTTTATTAGACATATCTTTTAATAATAAAGTAATGGTCCTGCGACAATATGCAAATAAAATCTTTTAGTAGAAGATGTTTTAAGAAAAATATATGGGTTAATTTTACCCCACTTCAATTTAAATAAAATTTATATTTAAGTATAACTATAAAAATATATATTAGTTTATTTTTATATGCTTTATTAGTATGTAAACGTTAAAGCAATCAACATATAAATTTAATTCAAACCTACATATGAGATGTTCAGAAATTATTTCATAACTTGATTCGGCTTGACTCAAAATTTTGATCAATCCAATTATAAGTTTTAATTTATGTATTTATGTTGTTTTTAGATCCATGTATGTGTATTTCGGATCTAACATTTGGAATAAGAGCATGGTTAAATTCTCTGTTTAGCATTGTTTGATTCTACTAGTTGTAAATTAGTGATTTTATTATTAAAATCAAAATATGATTAAAGTTTTTGTATTTTGATCTGAGAATTTTCTCCATAAATTTATCTCATACATAAAAAATCTAGAAACGTCAAATAAGTAATAATTTAAGACCCATTAAAACATCCGTTATTTGATTAGTAGTGACAATCGCAACCCAACCCAATAATGCTTGACTATGTAGATTTTGTAAAATGAAAGCCTAATAACATTTTACTTTATGGAAACCCAAAACCTACGAAGCCCGCTGATCCAATCCAAGTCAAATGCAAACTAAGTGGATCCATAAAGACAAATAAAGTCAAACCATATCAAATCATCAGTTTGACATTGCTTTTAAAAAACGAAGTGAAAAATATTTTTTGAAAAATATTTTTAAATTGCTTGATCTAAAATAAGAGTGTTTGATATTACTGTCAAAAATTATTTTAAAATAGATGAAATATCTATTTTAAATATATTTTTTTAAAAAATAAAAAAATTAATGATCTAAACAATGATATATGAGTACTTTTAAAAACACTAAAAATTAAAATTTTCATCTCTTTTAAAAGTATTTTTTAGGTCAAGTACTTTTCTAGTCAAGTTAAAAAGCACCTTTGACCAAAAAAATATGTTATGTGTTATTTTTGGTCCCAAAAGTGACTATGGCAACAAAACCTAATTTGGAAAGCAATGACAACATGCCCTCAGTCAAAATGGGTAAATTGAACGACGTAAGTTAGATCAAACCAAGTTGAACCGGGGTTCAAATAATGGATTGTGTCAAATCAATTCAAATGGTCTAAATTTATCAAACTAGGCCGAAGGGAGTTAAATCGGTAGAAGTGAAACCACGATTAATTGGAATTTAACTAGCATGTAACGGTGAATGGAAGAGACTGTTCGGTACGTGACACTAGGGTGTAGACGAATTGTGTGTTAACGAATTCTCTGTTAACCGTTTATATACTATAGTTTATTAAATTAAATAAATGAACGTAAACTCATTTAATAAATGAACGAACACAAATAAAGATATATCCAGTTTATTTATATTTATGAATATACTCATTTATTGACTCGTTTACTTTATTTTCCTTTTTTAACATTTTAAATAGGTATAGTGTCAAAAATACCTCTAACGTTTGACTGAATAGTTATTTTAGCCCTTATTCTTTTTCTTTGAACCAATTTAACCCCTGACGTTCTATTTTCGGTCAAAATGACCCATCTGCGGATGAAAACTATTAGTCAACTGACGTTAAACATCTTGAAAATGACGTAGCAAACCTACATGACCGTGCATGCCGCGATAACAATGTCATATAAATAAATATGTTGACTTTACATAACGATACATCAGTCAAAAATATTTTTATAAAATTGTATAAAATATAAATTATTTTTTCTTCTGATGCGTCATTCCGTCAAGTCATTTTAAGTTGTTTATCGTCAATTGACTAGTAGTTTTCATCCAGAGAGGGATCGTTTTGACCCAAATGAAACATTGGAGGTTAAATTGGTTCAAAAAAAGAATATGAGCTAAAATGACTATTCAATCAAACGTTTGGGGTAGGGGTGAGCAAAACTCGACTTGAATTGAAAAAATCAATATTTTTTTCAATTTCGAGTTATTCGAGTCGAGTTATTCGAATTGTTCGAGTTATTCAAGTCAACTCGAGTAAATCGAAAAAATTTCGAGTTCGAGTCGAGTTGAAATTTGCCCAACTTGAAAAATTGAAAAATAGAAAAATCAAATTTTACAGTTTTGCAATTTAGTCCCTAGTTTCATTTTTCTTCAATTCCTCCTTCATTTTAAGTCCATTTTGACCAAATTTGAACCACATATTCCTAAACTAATGTAGAATACTTATTTAACTTCAATTTATATTTTTGAAAATAAATTTCATATTTTTTCAATTCAGCCCCTTAACTTTGTATGATTTCCTCATTTCTTCAACCTCTCCTTCGTTTTAAGTCAATTTTTGACCAAATTTGAACCGCATGCTCCTAAACCATCGTAGAATACATATTTAGCTTTAATTCATATTTCTTAAATAAAATTTCAACTTTTCAATTTAGCCCTTCAACTTTGAATGATTTCCCATTTCTTCAATTTCTCTTTCGTTTTAAGTCTATTTTTGACCAAAATTAAACCACATGATTCACTAACACTATATAATATCTATATAACTTCAATTCATATTTTTAACAAATATTTTCTTTTTGCAATTTAGTCCTTTAACTTTACATTTTATTCAATTAGATCATTCAACTGATTTTTTTTTGTATTTTTCTTCACATCAATTCATTGACTCATTTATACTCCCATCAATACTTTATCCCCAAAAGTTCCTTATTTAAAAATAATATTATAAATATATTTTAGAAGTTTAGATTATATTTTTCATTAAATAACATTACAAATCTCACTTATATACGTGAAAAATAATATAAAGAAATATATGCATATCTTATATGATTAGAGAAAGTCATTTAAATTGGAATCAAGCTGGACGATAACATGGTAAATAATTACAATTAAATTTGTATAGGAACTCGAAAACTCGACTCGAATATAAAAAATTTCAAATTAAGTTCAAGTTGTAAAATATGACGCGTCAACTCGAACAGCTCAAAATTTTTTTACTCGACTCGACCGAACGCTAGCTCCTAGTTTGGGGGCATTCTTTGGCTTTAGGCATAAATATTGGTGAATGTATGGGCTAAATTGAATACATGATTAACTTTGAAGTTCAAAATGCGAAGCTTAATGACCAGTGATATAATTTCACCATTTTTGCGAACATGTTAATGGAGATACAAATGAACATGTTCGCAAACGTTAAACAAACAAATACAAGCACCTTAAAAAATAAACAAACGAACATAATATTAAGGCATAAAGTCAAAAATATCCTATAACGTTTGACCTTTTGGTCACTTTAGCTCCTATTCTTTTTTTGGTCTAGATCTACCTTCAACATTTCATTTTTCGTTCAAAATTCACCCTCGATGGATGAAAGCCGTCAGTCAACTAACAGTCAACACCCTTCGCTGATGTGGCATGTCTGTATGGCAGGACTTGCTAACATGGCAATGCCACATGTATGGATGTTGATGTGACATTATAATTTTTTTAAAAATAAATTATTTCTTTATATTTATTTTTATATTAAATTTTAATCAACTAGACGATTATACGTGACATCATCTTTCTGGTTTTAAACCAAAGCTTTAAATTTATGATGACGAGGGTTTAGGGATCAAACTTGGGTCTGGTGGGTGGAAGGCTTAACGCCTAATCACCATACCAACCTCCTGATTGTTTAAGTGAACACCAAATATATTATATAACCTCATTAAAATAGCATGGGTTTTTCCTTTTCATTAACAACCACAGTGCGTTTCAAACCATTCTTCTGGTAAAAAAACCCAAAACAAGTACTAATATAACATTTTAAGGAATCAACGGTTGGAAAAATCATTGTAAGGTGAAGGCGTGCTGTCTTCTCCCAACTTCCCTCTTCCTACCTCTTTCACTCTCCCCTCCCCTCCCGCTTTCAATCTCACTTCTGGCGTGGGATTGTCTGGTCGCCGGTTACGGTGCTTCTCCTTTCACCAAGCTCGGCGTCGATCACAGTGTTTCTCTTTTGCCACGGTTGCCGTATTCATCATGTTGCTCGGACCTGCAGAGGGTTTTTTTTTCAGGGAAGCTTGACCGGTCTAGGTTTCAGTTTCTCTTCATAGCCCTACTCGTCCTCCGGGCTACTTTCTTTTTAAGTTTTTCTATTTTTTCTTACATCCTTTTCTTGCTTGCAGACTTGGAGATTCAGTGGATTCTGGTCTCCCTTTTCGTGAAATAGCTTCTGCATTCTTTGGCGGAGTCTCGCTCGCCGTTGATGGAGCACATTTGCAGCCTGCGTGAGCTACGTTTTCCGCCATATTATTGTGGACTACATTCAGTTCAATCTCCCGGCATCTGTTGGGGATTGTTGGTCGCCATTCTGGGTGCTTCTCTGACCCTACTGGGTCGTACTGTTCCAATATTGCCGATCGTTCTCGGTTGTGCACCTTCTTTGGAGCTTTGTCTCCTCGTTGTAATATTTCCAAATCGCATTTGGAATCCTTGTTCTCCCATGGGCTACAATGGTCTTTGATCCAATGGCCTGTTATCACGATCCTTTGTACCGAGTCACCTTCTGTTTTTGGCTCATCAAGTTTCAAGTTTTGTGTATGGTGGTGCTCTGCCACTCTGACTTTTTTGCCGCATCTCAGGCCCATGCACGCCTCACCACGATTGTGGCACGTAAGCTCCTTTGCCATGAATGCTACGCTCTCCTCTCTTGGGCGTTCCCTTGCTTTGCTTGCTTCGGACTTTTCTTGGCCCAGGTGGAGTCTACATATCCTTTTAGTCCTCCAGTCCACATTGGATTCTATTTTTAATGAATTTCTCTCCTTTTCACTCCTTATCTTATGCCTTACCCATCCTTATCTCATTTTCAATTTTAAATCTTTCTTTCCTATTTATCAGTCTTCCATCTTCTCTTAAACTCATGCTCACCTCTTACTTTCATCCTCCGTTTACTTCTATATACTTCCTTTCTTTCCATCATTTGTCACCATATTCTGTTTTGCTTTGTTTCGTTTCCCCCATTCTTCCCTTCTTTATCTCTTCCTTTACCAAAATGGCAGATTCAATTCTCTCGAGACTTAATGACCTAAGCTTCACTGCGGAAGAGTAAGATGCAGTCTTTACACCTCCCGTAACAATGGAACTTCCCACGATGGAATTCGCTTGCTCTTTGCTGGGTAAGGTCATCTCGGCAAAGCCAGTTGATTGTGCAAGCTTGCCTCGGGTGTTTTGCTCTTTATGGAAAGATGACAAGGTACAGACTTTCACCGAGATTCATTCTGACTTATTTCTTATTAAGTTTGCTACAGCGGACAACCGTGCCAATCTCCTTAAGCGTGGCCCTTGGGAATTCAATAAACATTGGTTTGCTATTGAGCATGCGGATCCGGCTCTCTCCCTCAATGACTACACCTTCACTGAAATATGGATGTGGGTCAGAATTCATAACATCCCCCTCAAGCTTATGAACGTGGAATTGGCGCGTTCCTTGGGCGCTTGCATTGGTACGGTGGTCATGTCCGATTCTCGGGAGGAAGATGGCAATATGCTTGAATTTTTTTGTGTTCGTGTGCATCTAGACGCCTGTAAGCCACTCCACCATTGTGTAGCTCTGGGAAGCCAGGTAACAAGCCACAACTGTGCCCATTATAGTATGAACGTCTTCCCCTATTCTGCCATGGATATGGTGTTATCGGGCATTCGACTGCGGAATGCAAGACGGTTAAAGTCGACGGCAACACCAAGTTGCAGTATGACGACTGGTTGCACGCTCCTCAGCCTGTGCGACAAGGCCCTAAACAGTGAGGAGGACATCTCATCTCTCATGAAGTTGCCCTTCACCGACCCCGGGCCTAAAGTTTGCGTCCGCTGCTCCTTCTGTCGAGCCGGTTGCTGCTTCTAATCTCACAACCCCGGAGAACCCAGTTGCTACCCTCGTGTCTGACATGGGACAAGCCTCGAAGCCTGCTTCATGTGTGCAAGATGCCATTGATGATGGGGGCCTCCATGCATACGACGACGATATGGCTGCCACGGATTCAGATTCCGACCAAGTGGTTGGTATGGAGGTTGCGACCGATACTGCTGTACCTGACCATGAGATCGAGGCGAAATCGGGCCATAGAGGTCTGCTCAATGCCTCGGAAGCTGATCACCTACTCCTCTCAGAGTCAGAACAAGAGGTCGTGGATGCCTTATTGACCGAGGAGCTCAGTACGGAACCACCATCAGAACATAGTCCTATGACTGATGGAACTTCCGCTTCTGCTGGGATAACGGAGAAGACATCTGAAGGCTAACTAAGTCCCCCGACTGCATCTACATCTCCATCATCGATGACCCATGCATCATTGACTACTTTGGACCTTGTGTTGGAAGCCATTGTCGAAGCTGTTGATGAAGGCCTTCAAGCTGTGGCCACTGCTGTTGCAAACGACAAGCCGTTTGTGTTTGGAGAGATCTTCTTTGATGAACCGCCTAAGGACCCGCCCAAAGCACGTGTTGCTCAGCCCCTAAAGGCCCATTCCCAGGGTCACGTGTCACATAGATTTGTGCGAGCAACAAATAGGGAGGTTGTGCGCAATGCAACGGGCGTGTCAAATGTTGCCCAACACTCGGAGAATGGCGAGGACCATACCTTTGGGACCGAGGCATTGGCGCAAGAATCAGCCAAAGAGAGTTTGCGCGGTGTAACGGGCTTGCCAAGACCATCACACTTGGCCCGGCACTTGAAGAATGCTAAAGAGCCCGCAAGCCCACAAGACTTAGCCAAATCCATGGAGGATTCAGGAGGGTAAATTGGTCAAAGCATTATCCATTTATTTGAATATAATGTATAGATAATGTTTGTGATAATTAGAGATTTGAATTTGAGATTTGATCAGATAAGATAAGATAAGATCAATCTCGACCGTCGATGTAATTTAAACTGAGCCGTTGGATGTAGGGAGTTCAACTATAAATAGAGGCTCCTCCTCACTTGTAAATCACTTCACTTCATTCATTCAGTTCACTTCACTTGAGTAATACAAGAAGCATTTACTCTAAAACTCTTTCTATTGTTCTTGGTTGTTCTTGAGTGTTCTTCATTGTTCTAGCTGCCAATCTCTTTCTGTTGTTCTTTGATTAGCTTTAAAAGAACGATCTTTCGTTCGAGGGCTTCGAGGAGTTTCGATCTTCCTAGGAGCGAGAATCTGGTTGAGTTAGGTGTTTGTCGAGAGATCTTCACCTAAGACCGTGTCAAGGTACTTGAGGGTGACTTAGTCGACGTTTCAACCGAGAAAGCGACTAAGGTCCGGCACGATTCGTCTGGCAAAGGTATAGCCCCGCGACACAAGTGGTGTCGATGACGAGATCCATCGAGACACGAGTCTTTGGTCGAAGCCGTTGTCGGCGGGAGTACTCACAAGGCTGGTTGAAGGCGACTTAGGCGTAGGAATCGGCGATTTGCGTCGAAGGCGTCTAAGGCCGCGCGGATCAGCTAGAGTCAAAATCTAGCCCCGTGACGATTGGTATCGAGCCAAAAGCGGTAGGCGATAGTTAGTATCGAGACGCAGCGGTGGTAGGTGGTAGGCTGTAGCCGAGTTCCGTGATAGTAGGCATCGGAGCAAAGTTCTGGCGGCGGTTGGTGTCGAGTTGAGCGGTGATAAGTTGTTATCAAAGACGGTAGCGGGTTCCATGACGGTAGGCATCGGAGCGAAGTCTTGCGATAGTTGATATCGAGAAGAGCCGTGAGTTGGTAATGAGAGAGAGCCACGAGAGGTGGAATCGAGAGAAGTGCCGTGATAAGTGCTATCCGAAAGCGAGTCGAGGAAGGACTTGCGTTCGAGCCAGCTCGCGATTGCGATCAAGCGTGGTGGTGACTTGTGTTCAAGCCAACTTGCGGTGCGGTCAAGTGTGGTGGATTCCAGCTTGCGGTGCGGTCAAGTGTGGTGAGTTCCACTTGTAGTTGCGGATAAAGCGTGGTGGTGGTTTGCGTTCGAGTTAGTCGAAGTGATCAGGGATCAGACTAGTTCGTGGCAAAGTGGTGATTGAGATGGCACCGAAGAAGAAGACACTGACAATGGACGATGTAAGAAAGACACTGAACGAATTTGACGAGAGGAGCAACCGTCTTGAAAATAAGGTACACTCGAATCTTGAATTCATAACAGTTGTGGAGGCTTGGGTCGATAAACTCTTGGACTTCAAGAAGGAGGCCGAGGTGGTGTTTGAAGAGCTAGAGTCAGTAAACCTTGAGAAGCTGGGTTCGTTGGATATTGAGATGTTAGAGTCTGTAGAAGGGATCCGGGAGGATGTTCAATTGGCTCTTAATGAATTGGATGTGAAGGTGTCTGAGCGTGGCGATTCCTTAGAGGCTGCAGTGGAAACTCTAAGAGAAGAGGCCAAAAAGACCCGGAGTGTTGTGGAGTCACGTCTTGAAAAGTTAGAGTCCATGGAGGGCAAGTTCAATGACGAGACGCAACGCATCCTCAACGAATTGGAGGTAGTTCGAGAGAGTTGTGCTTGTGAAGCCAAGATGGTGGATTTGCAAAAAGCGGAGAGTTCTTCCAAGGAGGAAACCGCGAAGGAGATCCGAGAAGTTCTCAACTCGGTGTACGAGAAGTTGAACCAACAAGATAATTCCCTTCAAGATGCAGTGGAGGCAATGAAGGTGGAATTGGAGTCATTGGGAAAGAGGGTTTGTAGACTTGAGAAATCCGAGGATGAGGCCAAGCAGACCCAAGGTGTTTTCGAGTCCCGTCTTGACGAGGTAGAGTCCATAGATGACCAGTTCAAGGACGAGACACGAGAAGTTCTCAACAAGTTGGTGACTGTTCGAGGGAGTAATGCGAGTGAAGCTGAGATAGAAGCTTTGCGAAAAGAAGTGGATGAGCTCAAGAGGGAGCTGCTCAGTTGCAAGACGGCAATGAGCGAATGTGATGCGCTCAAGACCTTCTTAGAGGATTTAGACCGGGGCGAAGCTCGCGAGAGAGCGAGGAGATGCCCGAGAGACTTTCGAGGCTATCGTTGTTGCCGAACCTCGACCAAGCCCGCGAGAATGCAAGCGGCGAGTGTTGAGTCAACCAGGCCCGGTTCAAGAGACAAGGGAATGGTGAGGCTAAGTCCGTGCGGAGAAGAAGGAGAGCAAGAAGTTAAAGTGCTACTTCTGTAATGGTCCTCATTTGATAAGGGGATGTCCCGAGAAGAACCGCCTAGCTGCCATGGTGAAGACAGCAGACGAGTCAAAGGGAGAAGTAGCGAGACTTGGGGCGATTGCGAGTGTCAATGCCGCCAAGCGAAGTGAGAGCCGTGGTTCGACTACGAGTGCCAAAGTAGTCCAGCCAGCGATGAGACTTGGGGCGATTGTGAGTGTCAATGCCGCCAAGAAAAGGGAGAGCCGTGGTTCGACTACGAGTGCCAAAGTAGTTCAGCCAGTGGTGAGACTTGGTGCGATAGCAAGTGAGGAAGCTGTCAAGCCGAGGGTAAAGACGAGGCAATTGAGGTGTTACCGGTGTAAGGGACCTCATAAGTTGCGGAGATGCCCGTTTCGAGCCAAGTGGTCCGAGGGACAGGACAAGGCCAAGAGTAAAGAGCCTGTGAAACTTGGTTCCGAGTTATCTAGTTCTGCCAAGGTAAGCGGAGACCATGAGCAGAATGGGTTGAAGATGTCTGGGAAGGCTGGGAAAGAGCTTGCCGAGAATGTTCGAGCGAAGAACATTACTTTTGAGACCAGTCTGATGTCGAAGGGAGCTGAGCCGTCGAGGGACATAGCAACCGTTAAGATGCCACCTATGGGCAAGGTGGGAAAGAAGCGAAGGACTTCGAGGAAGAAGTGCCGACGCAAGTTGAAGCAACTAGAGTGTTACCAGTGTAAGGGGCCTCACAAATTACGAGATTGCCTGGATCGAGTCAAGCCATCCAAGGAGTTGGATGAGCCCGAAGAGAGCGAGGCTGCATCGCTTGATCCGATAACGTCGAGTTCTGCCAAGGCCAAGGGGGACCGGAAGCAGAAAGGGGTGACCATGTCCGAGAAGGCTACTGAGAAGCTTGCCGAGGATGTTCGGGAAAGAGCATCGCTTTTGAGACCATTGTAGAGTCGAAGGGGGCCAAGCCGTTAGGGGACATAGTAACCGTGGAGACACCACCAATGGGTAAGGTGGGAAGCGAGCGGCGAACTTCGGTGGGAAGTATCGAAGCAAGAGAAAGCACCGAACTTCAAGGAAGAAGGATCGATGCAAGAGAGCACCAAACTTCAAGTCGGAAGGCGGGTGCAACCCGGATGCAACGGACTTGGGGAAGAAGTGCCGATGCAGAGTAACGCAACGGACTTTGTGGCGAAAGTGCCGATGCATGCAAAGAACTTCGATGAGGAAGGTTCAATGCAGAGGGGGCCAGACTTCAAGGAGAAAGAAGGGCTGACCCATTTTAGAGTAAATGTGACCGAGGAAAAGGTACATCTCAAACACGTTCCTAGTGTTTTTGGTTTTGATTTGCCGTTGTTGATGAGCGTAGGTCAAGTGAGACCTAGTCTTGATCAAGGGGAAAAGAAGATTGGAAGAGACATTTGAGTTCAAAGGGCAAGCCAGAGTTGTCGACGAATCTGAGAGTTCAGTCTGTGTTCAATGTTGTGACGACTTCCAAGTCTTTGCCGCAGGACCAAGTGGGTCTGAGTCGAGGTAAATCAGAGTTTGTGGGAGAGTGCTCCTACAAGGGAGATGTATCAAGAGGCGTGTTAGCACGCGATGTTCAACAGCAGATTTGAGGCGAGACGAGCGATTCATATGGGGTGCACGCACGGCCGAGGCATCGACGAGTAATCAAGTTGACCACGCCGGGATCGTTGAGTGCAGCGACGACGGGGCGTCGCTAAGTCAAGTGGGGAGATTGTCACGGACCAAAGTTTTGGACCGAGACATTAGCGAGCAACAAATAGGGAGGTTGTGCGCAATGCAACGGGCGTGTCAAATGTTGCCCAACACTCGGAGAATGGCGAGGACCATACCTTTGGGACCGAGGCATTGGCGCAAGAATCAGCCAAAGAGAGTTTGCGCGGTGTAACGGGCTTGCCAAGACCATCACACTTGGCCCGGCACTTGAAGAATGCTAAAGAGCCCGCAAGCCCACAAGACTTAGCCAAATCCATGGAGGATTCAGGAGGGTAAATTGGTCAAAGCATTATCCATTTATTTGAATATAATGTATAGATAATGTTTGTGATAATTAGAGATTTGAATTTGAGATTTGATCAGATAAGATAAGATAAGATCAATCTCGACCGTCGATGTAATTTAAACTGAGCCGTTGGATGTAGGGGAGTTCAACTATAAATAGAGGCTCCCTCCTCACTTGTAAATCACTTCACTTCATTCATTCAGTTCACTTCACTTGAGTAATACAAGAAGCATTTACTCTAAAACTCTTTCTATTGTTCTTGGTTGTTCTTGAGTGTTCTTCATTGTTCTAGCTGCCAATCTCTTTCTGTTGTTCTTTGATTAGCTTTCGCTTAGAACGATCTTTCGTTCGAGGGCTTCGAGGAGTGTTCGATCTTCCGGAGCGAGAATCCTGGTTGAGTTAGGTGTTTGTCGAGAGATCTTCACCTAAGACCGTGTCAAGGTACTTCAGGGTGACTTAGTCGACGTTTCAACCGAGAAAGCGACTAAGGTCCGGCACGATTCGTCTGGCAAAGGTATAGCCCCGCGACACAAGTGGTGTCAGTGACGAGATCCATCGAGACCTGGAGTGCTGGTCGAAGCCGTTGTCGAGCAGGAGTACTCACAAGGCTGGTTGAAGGCTGACTTAGGCGTAGGAATCGACTGATTTGCGTCGAAGGCGTCTAAGGCCGCACGGATCAGCTAGAGTCAAAATCTAGCCCCGTGACATGTTGCTCAGCCCCTAAAGGCCCATTCCCAGGGTCACGTGTCACATAGATTTGTCCGTGAAAAAGCGCTTAAGCCCAGTCACGCGATTATGCCAAGGACCCACCGTCCGTACCTGACCGAAAGCGTGAGCGTGTCTCTACCCCACACCACCATCAAGCCATGACCCAATCATTTGATGAGTTCTATG
Organism: Hibiscus mutabilis; assembly: GCA_019671005.1. NCBI lineage: Eukaryota > Viridiplantae > Streptophyta > Magnoliopsida > Malvales > Malvaceae > Hibiscus > Hibiscus mutabilis. The sequence goes on from CM033711.1 coordinate 10,930,392, forward strand.
AATGGATGTCTGGTCAACCGCCCTCCCAGCCACATTCCGCCCCGGTTGTGAGTCGTACCTGCAATGAAGCTACGCAATGCCTCGTGCAGAAATAGAGCTCTACTTTCTTTGACATGGCGAAAGCTAAAAGGGCTTGCCCCACTCTTTCTGGCCACAAAGGCCCCTCTACGGCTGTCCCTCATAGTGGGACTTTATCGACTTCGACAACTCCTTCTTTACCTAAAGCTGGGATGAGCAACGTTACCAACTCTCCGGCGGAGGTTGCTTACCCTATGTTGGAACTGTCGTGGGTTGGGTAAGCCACATGTAGTTCGAAACCTTAGCCAAGATGTTGCCCATTTAGGTCCAGATTTTCTTTTCTTATGTGAAACGCGTCTGCGAACGCATAACAGAGATAAGATTCAGCTTTCTTTAGGGATGAACGGTTGTTTTGTGGTTGATAGTGGGATGGGCTGTTCCGGTCTCATGATTCTTTGGAATAATAATATTTCTGTTGATTTGCTCTCTTACTCTGTTATCCATATTGACGGTATCATTACTTGTGGCGCTGTCCAGTATCATTTTACAGGCATTCATGGCCGTTTTGAGCCTATTGAAAAGTAACGGACTTGGGACTTTTTACACCATCTCCGGACCGTTTCATCCCTACCCTGGTTAGTCGGTGGCGATTTTAATGAGATCTGACACGACAATAAGAAACAAGGAGATGACAGAAAATCCGTAATTACATGGAGAGTTTCCGCGACTGCCTTGCCCGCAACAATCTCTATGACTGCAAGCTTTTTAAGGGCTAGTTCACGTGGACCAAGTTTAGCCCACGCACCACACCGGTCTTTGAACGCATTGACCTTTTTGTTGCATACAACCACTAGCGTTTGACGTTCCCAGAATTTCGTACCTTCTCTAAATATAGTGCTGATTCGAATCATTGTTTCCTTATTCTTGATACTACTTGGACTCAAGGCTACTCTGCGACCCTACCTCGAGAAGATAATTTTTGTTTTGAGAATTGCTGGGCACAAGAGGATGGTTGCATCTCTACGGTTTAAACCACTTGGCAGCATACTCCTGGTTCTGTCCTAGACAAGCTTGCTGCCATAGGTGACGCATTCCAGTCTTGGCAAAACGACCACCGTGATTCTTCATGTGACCACATTGCTGAACTACAGCATCAGGTCAACTCCTGCCTTCATCGCCGTTTATCTGCCACTGAAATGGAAGTTTTCCTTACGGCCAAATGCGAGCTTAGACATCTCCTCAACCAGAAGGAAGCTTATTGGGCCCAATGCTCCCGAGTGACCTGGCTCACGTAGGGGGCCGTAATACGACCTATTTTTATGCTCGAGCCTCTGGACGTCGTCGATAGAACTTTCTCAAAGGGATGTATGATATGGAGGGTGTTTGGCATGAGAACACTAAGGAACTTATGCTAGTTGTTATCTCCTATTCTCAGAACCTTTTTGCCTCCTCTTCACCGATTGCGGACCCTAGGCTCTTGGACAACATTACTCCAGCTGTCACCCCTAATATGAATGCCCGTCTTTCTGCACCTTTTTCCACTAAGGAGATTGTTACAGCTTTTCAGGATATCAACCCCAAAAAAGCCCTTAGAATCGATGGTCTTCCGAGTGGTTTCTTCTGTCTGCATTGAGAGACGACCGTGCAAGCTTTACTCAACTTTGCCTTGATCTTCTTTATGGGGATGCCGATATAGCCTCTGTCAATGAAACTGTCATCGTTCTCCTCCTTAAGGTGGCCACGCCTTTTTCTATGAAACAACTACGACCAATTAGTCTGTGCACGGTCATCTACAAAACGGTTGCTAAGGTTCTTGTCAATCATATGAAGACTGTTCTCCCATTTTACATTAGCGAGAACCAGGTTGTTTTTGTTAAAGATCGGTCCATCTCTGATAATATTATTCTGGCCCATGAGCTGATCCATTCCTTACATGCGGGTCGTTCTGTTGCCTTTAAGGGGGCCGCCATAAAGCTAGATATGGAAAAGGCTTTTGATCGAGTGGAGTGGTCGTTCATTCGTGTGGTTATGCTGTGCTTGGGCTTTGCTACTTCTTGGGTGGATTTGATTATGCGCTGTATCACATCTGTCTCTTTTTCGGTGCGAGTGAATGGCTTTCTCTCGAAATCTTTCCGACCTCAGCGTGGATTACGGCAAGGGGACCCTCTCTCCCCTTTCCTTTTTCTTTTATGTACACAGGGCCTCGCTGCCCCTCTCTCTGCTGCTCAACATATAGGCAATCTTCGTGGTCTTCGTGCTAGTAAATATGGACCTACAGTTAACCATTTGCTCTATGCCAATGACAGCCTTATTTTTATCCTTAATGAGCTTCGTGAAGCCCAATGCCTCAAGGATATCTTGCATACCTATACCTCTTCCTCTAGACAATGCGTTAACTTTGACAAGTTCATGATCTTTTTAGCCCTGATACATCCTCATAGCATAAGGCGAATGTTTACGATCTCCTTGGTGTGCGTGAGGTGGATGACCTTGGGGTATATCTCGGCATACCCCTCCTCATTGACCAAAATAAGTCTGAGGCTCTGGGCTTTGTTCGTGACAGGGTTGGCACACGTGTCGCTAGTTGGACGAAGCATCTGCTCTTCTACAGTGGCCGATAAGTTTTTCTCAAGTCTGTGGCTCAGGCCCTCCCCCAATACGTTATGTCCTGCTACCTTTTGCCTCAAAATTTGATAAATGACATGGCTCTCTCTATGCGTTGCTATTGGTGGTTCGACCGTAATAATAAGTGTGGCTAACCCCTTATATCTTGGGCAACCATGTGTACACCCAAGTCAGCTGGTGGTCCAAGCTTTAGGGACCTGCACCGTTTCAATGTTTCCCTTCTTGGCAAGCAACTTTGGCATTTTATCTCGGAACCTAATTCTCTTATCTCCCGTGTTTTCATGGCTAAATATTTCCCCTCTGGGAATATTCTCCATGCTCCTTCTCCGCCAAGCCAATCTTCATTTGCCTAGAAGGGCCTCTTCCATGCTCTGTCTTTGTTCTGTAATGGTTATTTCTGGACCCTCAACATTGATAGTGCTTTCCGTCTGCATCAAGATCGCTGGTTAGTTCTTTCCATATATCCCTCTCGGGCGATTATCTTAACAATGAGAAACTTCTCACTCGCTGTCGTGCTTTTATGCTTCCGGGTCAACCTCTTTGGAACTCCACCCTTGTCCATAGCACATTCTCTGTTGACGATGCTGAGAAGATCCTCCATGTTCCTATCTCTGCTTCCAGGCCTAATACCCTACTATGGGGCGGTCATGACTCTGAAATCTGCACGGTGCATTCTGGGTACTTGTTCCTCCAACAACCACCTTTTTTTATCCTTCGACCGCCTCGAATTTGAAAATTGCTATCCAAGATGCCTACCATACCCACAGTTCGTACCTTTGGATGACATTTTGGCCGTGATGCCCTCCCGACTGGAAGCCGTCTCCTCGCTGCGGGCCTCTACCTTGGCACCTGCCTTATCTGTTGGCATGACTCTAAGACGACCCTGCATTCTATTCGTGACTACCTGGCTTCGTGTGAGGCCCTCCTGCTTGATGGCTTCCCGCGTAGTGTTGCCACCAGTTGCACACCCATTCCCGTTGCCTGGTTGGAAGAGTCCGCCATGACTCTTCCTCTAGAATCCTTTGGCCTATTTATCATGATTCTCTGGTCTCTGTGGCGACGCTGTAATGACTGGGTTCATGAGAAATATCTCCGACCGATCGGGGTCTTTGTCTCCAACGCCTGCATCGAGATCTCTCAACTACCTTAGGGACTACTCCCTCCACTCCTTTGTGCCCTGCAACTCTCTTCGATCGTGGATGGCTCATGCCTCATGCTGGCTTTGTTAAATTAAATGTTGATGGCGCTTTTGACCCCCTCACGCAGTTGGCTTCTATTGGCCTAATTGCCAGTGATGAGAGAGGTGCAGTTCTCGGGGGTTTTGCTCAGCCTGCCCCAGATTTCTCGTCCGCTTCGCTAGCTGAAGCCTCCGCCCTCATCGCTGGTTTGCAATTCGCACAAGACAAAGGCTGGACTTCTGTCGTCCTCGAATCAGACTCTGTTGTTGTGGTTAACAAAATCAACCGCTCTTCGAAAGACTTATCGCTTCTTCATGACCACCTCGCACTTGCCCGCACCATCCTCCAGCAGTATGGGCATAGATTTAGGGTCCTTTATATACCTCGTTCTGCGAATGTTGTTGCACACTTCCTCGCTACTTGGAGCCTTTGGTCCACCCCTTGTTTGTATTTCGACTCAGTTTGTCCCGAGATTATCTCCTCTCTTGTACGTGATGATTTATCATCCTCTTCATGATTAATACAATTTTGGGCACTCTTTTTCCACTCTTAGGCACCCTGCCGACCTTTGGTCCGGTCTGGGTTTAGTGGGGTTTTTTTAATGAGGTACATCTCCTTTTTCTTCAAAAAAGTACTAATATAACATATTTGCTTGATCAAATGTCTTTTAGGATATGAGCTTTCACTAAACTGAGGGATTTTTTTAGAGTGATTTTCTGTATATTTAGCAAAGTTAAGAGAAACAAAGAACTAAAAAAGTCTAGAGAAGCTACCATTGTATTCATCCATAGCTTCTAAGCTTCTTTTGATTGTTGTTATCATTCTTGATCTCATTGCCTTTGGTTTAGCTGTTGCAGCTGAGCAAAGAAGAAGCACTGTGAGTTCTCCTAAACCCTTCACTTTCTTTGATTCATTTTGTTTGTTCATCTTGTTTCTGGATTTGTCAAAAGTTTGCTGCGTTTTTGCTGGAAATGAAAAAAAGGTGAGATTTTCTGTTTGAAAATAGTTGCAAATATTGGTTTAATTTTTTGGGTTTTTCTTGTTTTATATATGAAGTTGCTGCTTTTGAAACTTATATTATTTGTGTGTGTATGAACTTACCAGATCTTATCTCATTTTCCATAAAAAATAGATCTTTTGTGACTAATTGTTGATTCAACTCAAAGCAACTAAATTATGGTGTATGTATATGTTTTGTTGCAGGCCAAGATTGATCAGGACAATGAAATTAATTACAACTATTGTTTATATGACTCGGACATAACCACTGGCTATGGTGTCAGTGCATTTTTGTTCCTCATGGCTAGCCAAGCCCTTGCAGTGGTGGCCACCCGGTGCTTCTGCCGTGGAAAGGCTTTGAACCCTACTGGCTCTAGGGCCTGGGAATTTTTTTTTACCAAAATAATGGTTTGAAACACACTCTGATTGTTAATGAAGAAGAAGAAATCATGCTATTTTAATGAGTTTATATAATATATTTGGTGTTTACTTGTACAATCAGGAGGTTGGTTTGGTGGTTAGGCACTAAGCTTTCCCCCCACTAGACTTAAGTTTGATCCCCAAGCCTCCTCATCATAATTTTTAAAGATTTGCTTTAAAACCAACAAGATGATGCCACGTATCATTATCTGATTAGTTAAAAATTTAATATAAAAATACATATAAAGAAATAATTATTTTTTTTAAAATATAATGTCACGTCAACAAAGTGACACATCAACATATCCATGCATGTGGCATCGTCACGTCAGCAAGTCCTGCCATACAGACATGCCACATCTGCAAAGGGTGTTGACCGTTAGTTGACTGACGATTTTTATCCATCGATGGTGAATTTTGAACGAAAATAAAACGTTGATGGTAGATCTGGACAAAAAAAATATGGGCTAAAGTGACCAAAAAGTCAAACGTTTGAGGCTATTTTTGACTTTATACCTATTAAAAATTTAAACGAACACGCATCAAACATGAACACATTTTAAAATAAATAAATGAGTAAAAATAGAACCTTATTCATTCAAATTCAGTTCGTTTATAGTACTTCGAGGCACCTCCGTTTACCAGACCGATGACATTACCGGGTAAATGACGTTACAACTTACAGTCAATGCAATAGAAAGCAATTGGGTTGCGTAAGTATTTACTGTTATATGTATTATCCGACGACAAAATTCTATTAATTCAATATTTAAACAATTTCATTTCATTTAAAGTTCGCATGTGCACAATCTAGTTGTAAAGAGTGGGAAAGTGGAAAAATGCTCTGAAGTGGTTTCTGATAGTTTTTAAAAAATTTATTTTTAATTTATATTTTATCTTTGTCACTGGCAACGGTTATTAGTCGTAAGTTAATTTTGAATTTTAAATAAAAAATATTTTTTGATGGATCTTTTCTTCTTAGTTTTAATTTTTTTCTTTTTTTTTTGTTTTACTTTGTCAAATTTCATATTTTATATGTTTTTTTATAGTTTTTTTGTCTGCTTTCAGAGTTTTTTTGTCTGTTTCAATGACAGTCTTAGTCTCTATTTGTGACAGTTTGCTTACGTTTTCAACAGTTTAACGTTTGAGTATCAGCGAGCGTTCTTCGCATTGAAGGTCGGTGTTCTGTTATGATCATGATCTCCTTTTGTGGTTTTGCCGATATGCCAAGAACTAGCAGCAGATAGATTTGCTTTCTACATAGAGCGTTCTGGTCAAAATATATAGTTGCTGGATTTCATTAAGAAGTTTGTGTAAATCTTCCTAAAAGTGATATGTTATGTTTTTCATGTCTTTTACACCATCTGAAATTTATTGTAGTTATTTTCTGCATTGAATTTTTAATGTTTGTGGTGTGATCATTTGTAACATTTTTCACTTTAAATATAATCTAATATACTTTTCTTGTTCAAAAAAAATTCGCGTGCGCAAAAGAAGATTACTCACTACACGATTGCTGTGCGGCAATTACTAAATCTCTTCTTTCTAATTCTCAAACTTCATTCTTTGTTGTATTTTTTTAATATCGACATCGGTCTTTGGTCATTTTGCTGGTTTGTATATAAATAAAATTTATTTATTTTTTATGAATGCTTCATTTTCAAGATTTTTTTATTTTTTGTTTTACTTTGATAGATCCATACCACATCTGCTTTTATGACCATCTTTTTTTTGTTTATGTAGCAGTTTTTTCGTCTGTTCTGTAGTAGTTTTGGTCTGTCTTTGTGATAGTTGTCTATCTTTTGACTTTATCGTTCATGTTACGAGTATCATTGAGTGTTTTGCCAGTAAAAGATGACGGTCTGTTTATGATTATGATTCCCTTTTGTGGTTTTGTCGATATGCCAAAAACGACAAAAAATTTTGCTTTTTTATAGAGCACTATGGTCAAAGTAGTTGATTGTTGGATTTCTTTCAGAAGATTGTACAAATTCTTCTTAAAGTGATGATTTTTGTTTTTTTATGTCTTTCACACCCTTTGAATTTTATTGAGCATTGAATTTTTAATGTTTGCGGCGTACTTCTTTTGTAATCCTATCACTTTGAATATAATTCAATAAATTTCTCTTGTTCAAAAAACATTATATGTGTTGTATATGTATATATTTATTTAAAATATTTTATTATATATATTGTACACATGACTCAATTACTAATAATAATAATAAAAAGACTTAAGGGTTATTTTTGCCCCTGTAATGTTCTAGTTTACCGATTTTGTCCATATAGTATTTTTACATAATTTGGAACCTAAAATAGTTAAATTACATCATCGTTTTTTCTTTGACTGTCACTCTAACCCTAATTTTTAAATTTCAAATTATAAATCTTAAACTTTAATCGAATATTTTATAAATATAAAATAATTATGAAACATGAAAGTATTCTAAAACCTTAAAAGGTGATACAATTTGACTAATTTAAAGACTAAATTGATACAAAAATATTATAAAGATAAAATCAATAAATTAAAATATTACAGAAAAAAAAGTAACACAAGCCGAAAAACAAAACAAATGGGGCCTCTATTCCAGAGTGTTATCTACTGGGCTGTAAAGGAACGAACTCAGACAAGCCCAACATCTGAGTTATTAACTTTGACTAAAGTTAATCTTACGGTTTTTTTTTTTAACTTTACTGCAGTTAAATGTATTGTTCTTACCCCTGCTTCGATTTCTCGCATGTCTCTCCCTTGCGTATTCTCCCTCCAAAAATTCGCAAACTCGTCCTTTATAAAAAAGAAAAAAAATCCCCTCTTTTAATCATTTTGTTTGGTTTCCGCTGCGCTAGGGTTTTTATCTCTTCTTCAAGGGATGGGGAGGCATCGGAGCCGGAGCGGAAGCTACAGTCCTCGCCGTCGTAGCCGCACTCCGACACGTGCTAGGAAGAGGTACGACGACGAACCTCGCGACCGCCACCGATCTCACCGTCGCGGATCCCCTCTTCCTTCCGGTTTGCTCATTCGCAATCTCCCTCTCGACGCGAGGTATTTATATCTCTCGCCCCTCCATTTATTCTTAACTGTAGCTATGTTTAGGGTTTTATTTATTCGAATTCTTTTCTTATGAGTACGTGTTAGAAGAGAGGAAATTCTAGTTATATTGTTCACGGCTTTTTAACTGAATTTGTGTCACAGGACCGTTCCTTGTCGAGGAATAGATTTAGAAAAAAGTTTAATTTTGTCGTTATCCGCAGGCCAGAAGATCTTAGGGTTCCATTTGAGCGGTATGGTCCGGTGAAGGATGTTTATCTGCCGAAAAATTATTATACAAGGTACGCTATTGCTCTGCCCTATATTATATGTCTGTGTTTGTTATTTGGTGTTTCAGCATTCAATTTTGGTTGTTTATTTGTTGACGTTTGTACTGCTTTGAATAGAGCTTGATAAGATTATAATGTCCTTTGCTGAAATTGTTTTTCTATCCATTTGATGGCCTGCTGGTATTTGTTTTTAGTACCAATAAAGGTTTCAGACTCTTTATTTATGCTTAGTAATGATTTGAATTTATAGGGAGCCACGGGGCTTTGGCTTTGTGAAGTTTCGGTATGGTGAAGATGCAGCTGAAGCAAAACAACGAATGAACCATCAAGTTATTGGTGGACGGGAGATAAGAATTGTTTTTGCTGAGGAGAATAGGAAAACTCCCCAAGAAATGCATTCTACAGCCCGAGTGAGGTGCCACAGCACATTTTTCTCTTATGTAGTCCTCTGGTTATTTTCCATTTTTCTTCCTCAGTGTTAGAATAAAATGCTGATGTGATCAATTGTTTTAAAGTGGTCGAGACAGGGGAAGCAGGAGAACACCACCTAGGTCCCCAAGACGCCGATATCGCTGTCAGTAAAAAAATTATGCCTCTTTTATTATCTTAGCCTTTTAATAGATCCCATTACTAGGTAATGGCTTTTGGAGGATAATTCTCCGTTTTAATGTGAGCTCAATTATTGTTTGTGGTCACAGCCTACTCTCGCTCACCTTCACCTGCTAGGCATGATTCAAGGTTTGAATTTTACTTATCTGAAATACTTTTTATGCTTTTCTTTTAATTCGTAATTAATGGCTCTTGTTGTTGCATGACTCTTTTATATATGTAATGTCTAAAATGTTTTTATCTATGAATTTCTCTTGTTCTTACTTTTGATTCGAATAATAGCTACCAGTTAGACATAATGCAATACCCTTCAGTGAATATATGCTGTGGTGGCCTTGTTTATGCAGATAGTAAAGTGAAAAGAGATTCCTAAAGACTTATGGATTAATAAAGATTAAAGAGATCATAAAGTGATGGACAACTTGATTTTCTATCAAAGCTTCTCCATAAGTACTATCCATAATCCCACCTTCACCAGCAATTGACTACAAATTGTATGAGGTCTTGTTTTTGACTTTCGGTTTGTGAGTCGTGCTGCCATTGAATGAACTGACCAGCTAAAATGTTTGTGAGACGATTAGTATCCCAGGAGTATCTTATCTTTTTCTTTTGCGTATGAGCTTCTAATTAGTGTTTTTCTTTTTGTTCTTTGCATGAGAATTTTTTTTAAGTTTGATGCCTTCTTTTCATATACTATCCAGTTAAGAAAGAATTTAGAGCTTATATTTGGTCAAAGAAAGAACCATCCTCAAACAAAGGAAGCCAATCAAAGTATTTACTGGTAGAGATTTGTTGGCATTGTACAAGAAAAAGATAATATGAGGTTTAGAAAGTTGGGGCAAAGAGAGCTATGAAGTTGTCAGATGCTGATTAAGTACAACATTATAGAGCCTAATTCTCAGTTTTTTGGATCCAAGTGTTATATTTTTGTTGAGAAACACTGGAAAGGTGCAGGTAAAGGTCAATATTTTAATCTGTTGATTTGTGCGAGGATGCTAGTAAAAATTGACATTGGAAGAAGGTTTGCCTTGGGAAGAATGGAAATACTCCTTCTATACTTGTTTTTTAATTTTGTTAATATGAACTGATTATATCTTTTTGCCTTGATAATCATCGTACGTGTTAATTATTAGTTTCTCATACATTCTGTTTTCACTTGCAACTGGAGCCAGGGATCAGAGAGGGAGAGATTATCACCGGTCCCCCTGGCGATCTAGATCAATTTCACAGGATCGTGCTGTGAGGGATGACTATCGGTCACCCAGTCGGTCCAGATCCATGTCAAGGGATCGTGGGGCAAAAGATGATCATCACTCTCCCAGGCGACCTAGATCTGTTTCACGGTCTCTTTCTCTACGTTCTCCACGTGGTGACAAGGAATACAGAACCAAGCAGAGGTCCCCAAGTTCTAGGGAGAATGGTCAGAGTCCACATGATGAGAGAGATCATGTGCGCAGCAGGTCAAAGAGTCCAAGACGTGTCAGTCGCAGTCCTTCAAGGTCTCGTTCATGACCCCTGAGGTAGGTGCTTTCCAACATTCTGGCATATTTCTTGAAGGCCTAGGGGCTATACATACTTGATTTGATACTTGCAATCCAAGTCCTTTGCAACAATTGAAGTTAGATTTTGTATGATTTCATTTATGCAGTCCTCGCTAGCAGCTTTGCAAGTGATCTCACGGTGTCCTGCATGTGGTTACTGCTGGAAACTGTAAGTGTGTTTGTGCGGTGCTTTATATAGTAGTATGAGGTAGTGTGGGTAGATTATGGGCACTGTTCAAAGTCTAGCAGTTTTTAATGATTTTGAAGAACGAATTTCCAGGTTCTGACTGATATTGTAATCTACCTTAATGTTGAAAGGATTTATCTCTACTCCTTAGCATGTTTGTATTTGATGTGAGTTGTCATTTCTGAGCACAGCCAGTTTTTTCAATGCTTCCATTTTTTTGTGCTTTGAGCTTGGGCTTGAAGAATCCAACAAAAGTTTTTGAAAAAGCTAATTCAAAAATTTACTTAAGAAGTGGTATTTGGTTTCAATTTCCAAATCCAGTGTTTTTACAACGCAACCAACTCACTTGTGTTTTCTTAAACGAAACTTCGGTATGAAGAAATTCAAGTTTGAATTTTAGTAAAAAAAATTATTATTCTAAATATTAACAATATTTATCTATATCTCTTCTTGTATAGCTTCTATATTAAAGGAATCCAAGTTTTTTTTCTTCAGATTATTCTATTATGAATTTAATTTTTTTTATTAAAAAGTATGTATTATTACTCAATTCATTTTCCCCAATATTCCGGGTAAAATATGAGAAAGGTAGTAGTGATTTATTTTTGGGAAAATTATTTCTCTCTTATATTTCAGTGTTGTGTTTAAATAATATTTTCTTATCAGTTAATATTTGGAAAATATTATTGAAAGAACATTGTTCTTGACAAACAGAAATTGAATGTGATATTCGAAAAAAATCAATCTGGGAGTTCAGTTAATCGAACATAAAGATTTTGGTTTTGGTGTGATATTTTAAAAATAACTATCTTGCGTTAATCGATCGATCAGTAATCTAAAATATTTATAAATTTTATTCAATAGAATATCATATTTATAAATTTTATGCGATAGAATAGTATTTAGTACATTGTTTTTTTTTCTCTTAGATTTTTTGATCTCGAATTCGATTGTTAGAAATTTTGAAACTTTTAATCTTTTACTTTTTAGTCGTTTTTGCATTCCCGCTACCAAATTATTATTAAAAGTATCGTATTATTAAATTTAAGATTTTAATAAGTGAAGTAAAATACCAATAACTTGAATCTAATTGAATATATTGATTAATCAATCAATCGATTATTTAATTTAGTTGGTATAATTTAAAGATTGAAAATTAAAGAATATAAATATAGCTGTTAACCCAAACGATTAGGAATATAAAATAGACTTGACTTTATGATTTAAAAAATTAAGAATATAGAATTAGATTATTAATAAAGAAATATAAAAATATCTAAAGCATACATAATTTAAAATTTTCAAAAAATACAATCCTCCTCGTCAACACTCTCGGTTCATCCTTCTATGGTGAAACCGGTTCACTCATTTCTAAGGAAGTGATTGTTTTCTTTAGACTATGGTTGTTATTTGGGTCATGCTGTATTTTTTTTTTTGGCACATAAGGGTCGTGTTGTAATTAGAGATGGCAATTGAGCGGAATTGTGCAAATAGTACTCTTTTCGAGTCTATTCCCATTAAGAATTTTTATCTCTATCCTTACTTAACGATCCGTTGCGAATACAAAGTTTAAAACTATCTTACCTAACTCTTCTTTACTTGCCCTGTAACCCTTTCATATAATATTTTTATAACTATTAGTTAAAAATATTAATCAAATTTGTTATGAAAAATATAAAATACTCATTATTCGGACACCCACCATATAGTGAAATTATTTTAATTATCACATTTTTTAAAAAATAATAATATACAAAATTAAAATTATACAACAAAAAAGTTTGGACTAAAAAGATACTAAACTCTATTGTAAAAGATCAAAAATATCACAAATAACATGTAAAATAATATTTAAATTACTTAACAAATAAACATTAGAGAAAAAAACTAAAACACATAACAATTAAAAAACAACCTTAAAAAATAAAAATAAATACCGATAGAATCTAAATAACATACAATATTAAGAAAATAAAATAAAAAAGTACAATAATATATATATATATATATGGTGAGATTAAAGAGAAGAAAAAACCTTAAAAAAAAACATAACGACAGACAACAATAAAAAAATAAACAATAAACATAATAAATTTTACATATATACATATATAAATTTTCATAAATATTTCAAGATAAGTCAATGTAAATTATATTAAATTTGACTCTGATTCAAATTGATATATTAAAAAAATATTTATAAATTTGATATGATCAATTTCAAACTCAATTATATACAGATATATAATATTTATCTTAAATTTGACTATGATCTAAACTAGTATTATATTTTTAATAACATTTATAATAACAATTTATAAGATCTATTGGAGCAGGTAAGGACGATGTGAGGTGGGTGGGAATAATGTGAGACGGGTGGGGATAGGGCGGGCACAAAGACATATTTATGCCTTCCCTACCACCTACGACGAATCTAATTTTTATTTTCGTCCTCGCCCCACAACCCGCGAAATTTGTAACCATCCCTACCCAATTGAATACGAAATGGGACGAATACCCGTAAAACTTGCCCCATTGACATCCCTAGTTGTATTTTGACCGAAGGTTAAAGAACGCTTCGACATGTTTGATCTAAGATTAAGAAGTTATTTGTCAAAAAAATACTCTTAAATAAGTAATTTTATTCAAAAATATTTTTGACAAAAAAAATCAAAATTTAATCCATTTGGTTTCTAAAAAATATTTTATATTTTCATTTTAATTTTTTAAAAATTTGAAAATCACGTTTATATAAATTAAAACTTGTTTACAAAATTAAAATAGTAAAAATATATTTTTTATATAATTTTTTAAAATAAAAATAAACAAGTAATTATTAAATAATTAAATTAAAATATATTTATTAAAAATGTTATAATAAAAAGGTAATTATTAAATAATTAAATTGGCATTATAAGAATTTAAACCCGGGTTAAGTAAACCTAAACTTAAAAAACCCTTTTTTCAACTTCTACAAAAAAGGTGAAAATATTTTTTTTTGTGTTTTCAAAATTTTACTATTTTTTGTTTTAATCATTTTTCTAATTTTACAATTAAACACTCTCAAGAAAATGAAAACAACCTATATTCTCTAGCGTTTTCTGTTTTACAAGAATTTTCATATTTTTAGAAAAAACTTTTCAATCCATATTAAAAAAACATTTTCAATTTAAAAAATTATGTATTTGCACTGTTTTATTTTATCCTAAAAAGTACTTTTAACTCCAAAAACATTTTTAAAAACCAAAACATGACTTGAGCGTTTCTCCTTTTGTTCCTTGTGCCTTTGGGTGTTTTTAAATGAAAAGAAAAACTTGATAGTGTAAATGCCACGAAAACACACACACACACACTTATCCATAAATATAAATAAATTTTATTTGAATTGTAAACAAGTTGTAAACCAACTTTGAACATTTTATTAAACAAGTTTTTTAAAATGGCTCTTAGGCAAACTTGATTATAACAAACAAAAAGCAAATTGCCGGCCTGTTTATTTCCGATCATTTTAGTTTTGTTGGCTGAAGCATATATTTCCTTCATTAGCCGATATAGAAAAAGAAAACGGCATGAACATGAATGAATCACGCACCTCATGAATGATGTCAAAAAAGCTTCAGTCTTTTATCCATACAAAAGGGGAGACAGTGCTGCTGAAAGCATATAATGGGACAGTTTCTGTTCGCCATGAACTGGACCTAACTTATTAATACTTCCAAGCTTGGAAGGCAAGAAGGCAAGGTTGTTCGACTTCGACCAGTGCCCAAGTCAGTCCAAAGGGCAAGCTTTCTCAAAGGCTTGCTGCTCTTTGCGACACAAATCAAACTCATTTGTGTGGTAATACATGCATCCCACATAAGCTTCCATGGGATCTTTGCATCTCTCATACAGATCTTTTAGCCTGCACCAGACATCACTCCAACATTCCATAATTCCAATATAATTAAGATAGAAAATGATAATGGTAATACTTCAAGTTCTATAGATGCTCCCTGTACTATGTGTTCTTGATTGATTTAATCCCTCTAATTTGATCATTTCTAGTCTTTTACATTTCAAAATGTATAGTTTCAGTCACGTGTTCAACTTTTTCCCCATTAGTTCCGTCAAATAATTAAAGAAAATAAGCCACTTCAAACCATCTAACAAAATTGATGATAAAAGTTAGCGTCAAGACTGAAAATACACATCTCAAAAAAGGAAAAAAAATGACTAGAAATGATCAAATTATAGTAGATGGACTAAATCTGCAAAAAAGAAAAAAGATGCATAGTACAAGGATCTCATGTAACAATTGTGTTTTAAAACATGCAAGTTTTGACCTATGTTACTCCCACTATTTTTCTTCAAATATGTTACTCAAAGTCTTTATTTTTCTTTGACATCCATTTTCGACGTTTATATGAATATTGATATCATGTAATGCTGCCATGAGCCCATGACCTTATTCTTTCAACCTAAGAACTTATTTATATGTGAATATGGAAATGGTAGTTTCCCATAACTAGAAAGAACAAAATAATGTCATTTTTCTTGAAGTACTCCATGTCTGATGCATGTTTGTACAATGGTAAAGATATAACCCTCCAAAGTTTCTCCAAATACATTGAAAATCATAAAAGAAAATTTGAACAATACGTATGTACGACACTCACACTCAAGTTCGAGTGACATAGAATAAGAACTGCAAAATGTTTAGCACCCGGGGCCGTTTTTAAGCCACAAAACGTAGCTATCCATAGAGAAACTGGCAAATAGCTGGTATCCTACAAACTGGGAATCTTCATTGTAACAATCAAAGACAAAGAAGAGGCCAAAACCTAATAAAACTTGGTTGCTTTTCAGTAAGTAGATCTAAATCAGATTCAAACTAACATAAATAGGAAGAACAAACAACCAATTATGTGGCTTGGATAAACTTGAATCTATTTTGTCTAATCATGCGGAGACTAACACGGACTTGTTTTAAGTTTCGACTGCTAATCATAAAACAAATTTAGATCGATCAACAACATGATACCAATGTTAAATTAGGCGAAGCAACACATTTTAGCTGCTTAACCAAAATGAGAGATGCTCATTTTCCTACAAGAATGAATGAGACCTATGTTTCTTGTATTTGGGTGTGGGTGAGTTCGGATTCGGATATATTATATTTTTAAAATTCTTTTTCATGTATTTGGATGATCATATACCAGTATGTATATCCAAATATATGTAAAAAATGGATACTTTTAGCCACACTTTCATGGTATAAAACCTCCACAAAGAAAACTAATTCCAAATTTTCTAACAATACTACATTTCCATTGAATAAATTCTAAACCTTAATCCTAATATCACATGATTATCCACTTAATGTCGTATTCCGGTTTGTTTCTTTTCCAATTCCAACATTATCTAATACGAAACAATTCAACAATAAACACCAACAAAGAAATTGGAAATTGAAAAGCTTACACTCCAAGCGCACATCGGGTAGCTTGGCGGCCCTTATCGAGACATTTCTCGGGGTTGGGATCTTTCTTCTTACACTTGAGGAACTCCACGTTTTCGGACATACATTTGATCTCAATGTGCTTTGCAGATGACATCAGCACCGACGATGTTGGGATCGGTTCCCCCGCCGCATCCACCACTTTCGTCGCCATTTTCCGCCGCCGAACTCAGAATAAAGATCGCTTATTTCTGCACCAATAAAGAAAACCCTAAAGAAAAGATCTCAAATTTTCAACACTTAAAAAGATGAAAAAGAGAAAATTCAATGGGAATTAATTTTTTTACCTTAATAAATTAGTGGGGTTTTGCTTAAACAGTGAGAGAGATGGGAGAATTTTGTTGTGGGTAGTGAAGACTCTTGAGGTTTTGCTTAAACAAATGCAGACGGTGGAGTTGGTTCGTAGTTCTATTTTGCTTTAAAGGGTATTTTCGTCGTTCCATATTTCTTCGAGGTTTTATGTTTTTAACTTTTTTTAAGCCCCAAAACCCTCGCTAAAATTCAGCCAATCATCATCAAAACCATCATTTTCTGAGACGAAAAAGCGGTAAGTTTAAAGTTTTATGTTTGATTTAATGCTTTGCTTGGTTTTATATATGTGTGTGTGTTTATTATGGTTTTGTTATGGAGATAGTGTTGAATTTGCTGCAAATTTTAGAGATATTCTAATTGATTTTAGCCTGGAAACGCCAAGTGTTTGAATCTAAGCAAAATATTATATTTTTCTTTTCCATTTCATTGTTGCAAAGGAAGTTTTCCTTTGTTCCGTTTTCCTTCTATTGGAGTGACTGTTCTTTATTCTATATATATATATATATGTGTGTGTGTGTGTGTGTTTTGATTGGTTATCAATGCTGAATTATTTCCAGAACCCATTTTTGTTCTGCTCGGTTGGGGTGGATATAATTAAGTAAATGCCTGATTGTTGAGTGATGTCCTTTGCATTCTGACTTAATTAGCCGGAGCTTGTAAACTTCGAAATGGTGATTGATTAGCAATAGGGTGATTAATCGTTACTACTTTTTCTCTGAGAGTGGGTGTTGGCAAGGCATTGTGCCTTAACACTATGCATCAAAAGCACAATAGACCCTTTTGGGTCAGGCGCATTTGATTGTGCGCATGCCTGGTGCAGCAATAGACCCTTTTGGGTCAGGCGCATTTGATTGTGCGCATACCTGGTGCAGTTCTTTGTAAGGTGATAGGTGCTAAGAGTGCCTTCCTGATTGATGTTCTGTTTTTTGGATAAGATTTTTATTTCATTATCCAAGAAAGCAGAAATCTACCACAACATTACACTTCTGTACAGTATCGTCAACACAGTAAACTGTACATCTATCTCATGCTCCAAACCGTATAAAGATTAATATTTACCCCATCATTCATGTTAATTATCTTCTTTGCTAGCCTGATACTAATGGTTTCGTTTATCAATCCTACTAATTCTAGCCCTGACTTCTGCTGGCTGCTATGCAACCCACTAGGCCACTATTTCTTCCTCTCCACACCCAATAAACCATAAAATTCCATGGCTGCTATGTAGCCATCCACTGTACTTCTTGCTGCCAACTTAATGGCTGTCTTGTCAGTCCACACAAACCCATGACACATTTCCGGATATCTCTGACATAAGAACATTTACTAAGCAAGTGATTTCTGGTTTCGATATCAGACTGGCAAAAAATGCAGCAACCATCTATATTCATTCCCTCTTCATAAACCTGGATTTGTAGGCAATTTACCGTATGACTGAAGTTCTTTTTTGATCTTTCATTTTGTTTTTTTAAACCTTTTCTATTAGTTGGGCCTTTATTAGTAGGAAAGGATGATATGCTCTCCATGCTTCAGCATTCAACAGCAGACATAGGATCATTAGGAAATTATTCATATCGTTAGTAAAAGAACATGAAAAATGTGATCACTCTTTTTATTATCATAATTATATATATATGTTGCGGACGCTTTTAGTGGTAAAACTGTGGCAATTGAAGAAATTAGTTAGAACTTGGCTTGAATACAATATTAATAAAGGAATCTTCTTTAAAGAATCCCTATAAATTACTAACATCCGTATGAATTATTAGGGAACTAATTTCTTAGTATCCTATTTTCTTAATTTCTTAGTATAAACATTATAAACCTCTTTTTAAGATAACTAATTTCCTATTAATGAAATAAGCAAAAATTACTCCAAAACCTATGAGATAGGATATCTCTCTTAATGAGGTCTAAGGTATTAGCATCCTTTTGATGAGTTGAAGCTTCTTACTAGATAGGTTACTCAAGAGAGTAGTACGAGGGAACGAACTCCTCATTCCAACATTATTTAATTGTGCACGTCTGATGACTTGATCCTTACCTAGGGAAATTGATAATTCTGGCGTCAAAGGTAGACAAGAATTTCGGACGGCGATTGATAAACTAAGCTAAGTGGCAGTAACAGTTGGGAACAATACCTCTCTTCACCAAGTTAGATTTTCAAACTTATGATGAGTCTGAGGACCCTAAGATTTTTCTTCATCAGTGAAAATATTTTTGACAACCAGTGAACACTTGCAACTAATCAAGTCATTCTAGCAACTTTCCACTTGGGGGAAGATCAATTGTGGTATTACAAACTCAAGTAAGAGGGGTCAACTATTAGTTAGGACAAATTTACCAAAGTATATATATGGGTAAAACTTTGATACACAGGCTGTGTAAAATTAATTTTACACAAGCATGTGTATTTACACTATAAAAACCCAAATCCTAAATTCTTAACCCTAACCCTAAAAGCTAAACACCACACTCTAAACCCTAAATTCTAAACACTAACATTAAATTTTAAACCCTACAACCTAAACCCCTAAACCTTAATTAAAACTCTAACCCCTAAAACTAAAAGACACGTGTAAACTAAAGTTTACACGGCCTGTGTATCAAAGTTTTTTCCTATATATACTGCATTTTCACCCTCCATTTTAGGTAATATGATACGGTTCCACTACTAAGCAAAGTCCCAACTACTTGGCCTATACAATTACCATGATCTACATGATGTTAAAGAGGGGTTGCAAGTCTTACCTTAACTCTTTATGTTTCCACAAATCCAGTTGTCATGTTCTCATTATCCCCTATTTTATAGGAATTTAGCTTTGTTTCCAACAAATAATGGTCTAGGTTGTTTATTATAAATATCCTAGGAGTTGTCTTGAGTTGTTAGACATAATTATTATCATTATTATTTGAATTCTCTAGATTATTGATTGTATTAGTGTCAATATTCTTCATTGCTACATTGAATAAAAATTATTGTTCTGTTGTTCACCATTTCCTTTCCTTAAAATTCTACTCCTATCATTTTTGGTATTCGAGCAGGCTCGATTCGAAATGGCGAAAACTTGCAACAACACTTCTCAAGACCACATGATCAACCATTCAACCGATCCCAACATTCACACCCACAATCTGCCACCCTTAATACTTACCTAATTGCATTACGATTTGCATCAATTGTTTCTCAACTTGATGACATTGATAATCTACGGGCTGGTGACAACTTTTAAAGCTCAAGTCAAGGGTGCACCACAAATGGAATCCATTTAGATTTGCCTAACATGGGCAAGGCCAAGGAAGGCCCCATTAGTACAAGAGAGTTTGGACGATCCGCTTGGTCTTAAGTTGAAGAAAACGATTCTGAAAACCCATGGCCACATCAAAATTTTCCAAGTCGACCGCATACAAAGATGGATTTTCTCAAATTTGAAGGTGATGACCCTTGAGGTTTTATTCTGAAAGCAAAAAAATAATAATTTTGTTACTACTAGACTCTAGATGAATTGAAAGTGGACATAGTGGCAATGTATCTTGAAGGTGATGCACTAGAATTATTTTCATGGCTCCATAATGAATAAACTTTAGTTCTTGGGATGAGCTTGTTCAGATACTCCAAGTAATTTTTGCCCCACTGAGTTTCAAAACTCATGATTACCTATGCGATATCCGCTAAACAAGGAGCATTCAAGAGTAGAGACAAGAGGTTGCAAGAAGATCAACAACAGTATCAAACTGGCCATACCATTGTTTGTTGGGAGTTTTTCTTCATGCGCTACGAGAGGACCTCAAAGCTGATGTAAGGATACATAAACCACACACTGTGTATCATGCGATGGGTTTTGCTATAGAATTTGAGTCTAATTTAGGTACAGACCAAAAGTCCAAGGGGCCTAGTTGGTCCACTTCCTTTCGGTCTCAAATGACAATATATGTTTCTTTTTTTTCACGTGAAAACCAAACTACTGGAAATAATTTCCCAATAGCCAAATGCACCCATCCATCATCCTCCCAACAAACCACTCACCCAAATACATCTTGTCCTTGGGCTGTTGAGCATCAAAAATCAAATTACCGACGGTTGTGTTTTCGCTGCAATGAGAAATTCAGTCCTGATCACTGATGCAAAACATGCAGTTTTGCCTTGTTGGAGTTCATAAACAATCACGAAGAAGATGGGAAGAAGGACAATTCCAATCCTTCATTTCGCCTTAATGACAAGCGGAGTGTTTAGGGGGGAAGCTTTACCCTAACTGCCTCTATGTTTCAGCAACTTCAGTTCTGCCATGTTCCCATTATCCCCTATTTTATAGGAATTTAGCTTCTTTTTTTCCTGCCAAGTAGTAGTTTAGGCTGTTTATTATAAATATTCTCGGAGTTGTTTTGAGTTGTTAGGCATAATTATTATTATTTGAATTCTCTAGATTATTAATAGTGTAAGATTCTTCATTGTTCTGTTCCTCACCATTTCCTTTCTTCGAAAATTTGGCTCCTATCATAATACTTTGGGAACCGGGTTAATTTAAGGCAAACATGCTATGTCCAAAGGCCAACGAGTGACAAGTAGATTTATTGACAGCTGGACTGGTTGACTGCTTTAGTTTGGATGTGATGATGCAGCAACCGACCAGCCTTGTGTAAGCCATGAGCTTTGCTAGGGATTTTGAGGAAAAAAGCAATAGAGCCTAGCAAGCCCGCGTTGCAATTTTTGAAAACATCCAATATGGTCACCAGAGCTAATAAATCAATAACTTTAGCCTAAGTTTCTAAGTTATAAAATTCATTATTTATGAGCCAACAAGAGTATGGCTTAGAGAATGAACAAACTTAGAAACTTTACCCTCTCAAAACATGAATTATTTTCATGGCTCAGAGAACGAAATTGTCCAGGTCTGGCTCAACTTGATTGAATTTGGTGGCCTAAATAGGCGACCAAACCCATAGAGACTTCTATACGTTTTGGCTGCTGCGTGATATAATGTTTGTAGTTCTTTATGTGCCATCTTTGGACCTATTTGATGTTCATGGTATGTATTTGGACTGTTGGCGGTTAGCCGCTTGATGCCATGTTTAAATTGTGTGCATCTAAAACTGTGTGGACAAATATAATAAGTACGGTTTTATTCATATGTATATACGGGATGGTAGGATCGATGTTTCGTGCTTCTTTTATGTTTCCACAAAAATAGGGGACGAGCAAATGAGTGTTGGGACCAAAGCGATGGTCACTTGGCGTGAAAATAGGGGACAAACGAACGTTAAAGACTCTGACCATAACTGAAAACATAAATTACTGTGTGAGTCTTGAATTGAATCCATCATTCCTTATCACTAAACCAAAACTTTTAAGTATATTGGTAAATGTATCTAAATCTATGTTAGCCATAATCAGGGGCAGATGTATTTAGGTAATGTTATATTTGAGTCATTTAATTTTTAAAAGTTATATTTGAGCCATTTAAATATAGGTAATGTTACATTTGATTCGCTCAAATGTGGGTAAGATTATATTTCGGTCACTCAATTATGGACAATGTTACATTTGGACCACCCTTCATACTTATAAAAAATTATTACTACAAAAGTTACATTTGGGTCAATCCTTAAATGCTCAAACTTTTGATAACATTTGTCTTTGAAACTCGGAAGAACTTTCATGATATCACACTCATCTCTTTAAATGCTCTATTTAACAAGAAAAAGGGTTCATCTCGAATTTCTCTAATCATCCCTTTATCAATTCAACTTTCTTGTCACTTTTATCAATTGAGGATTGATATTACTTTTTTAATTTTTTTCAAGTAGAGAGATTTCTTTAACAAAATGTACCATTTGATGCTTATTTAGTATGTTGTAGTCAAATTGATTGTCCGGAGGGATTTTGATGTATTGATCAATCGATGTACAAATGGCCAAGAAGGGGTGAATTGGCTTTTAAAAATTGGAGGGAGGAAATTGGTAAATAAAAAATGAAGGCACAAGAGATTTAGAGTGGTTCAAGCTTCGAACAAGCTCTACATCCACTACCTTAGCTCCCACTAAGGATTTTGAACCAATTTCACTAGAAATTCTTTCCCTTTTCACGGATTAGGAGGAAACCTTACAAAGCGATTAAGCTCTCTACTCAAAGCTTAATCAAGACTCACTATTTTACAAAAAAAAGATGACAAATAGAAATTAACCTCTCAAAGGTAGATATTTTACCCCAATTACAAGTTCACTCAACCCAACTTGAAAGAAAATGAATACAATAGAATTACACAAGTGGTTACAAAGATTTGACTCTATAAGGCACAAAGTGGTTGGATTTTTGCTTGATTGCTTTTCACTTGATCATTAGTTATTGTTGTAGCATTGGAGGCTTGCTTTTATACCTTCTCATTGAATTTAAACCGTTTGGGTGGTTGGCATCATTAATAGAGCCGTTGGACTCTATTTTTCCATCATAAATGCACTTTTACAACCAACCGTATTGGTACGCGAAAGGCCGTATCGATACATATCTCAAAAAATAAAGAGCCGTAGTGTATATAAGGGGCGTATCGATACACGGGGTAGTATATCGGTACGGTCTTAGTGTAAAATAAGGGGCGTATCGATACAGGATTTGCTCAATAAAATCAAGGATGAAAGTTTAGCAAAAAAAGTATCAGTACGCTTCTAGGGCGTATCGATACGGTTCAACGACCATTTAAACTCCACTAATTCCTATAACTGACAAGCAACGACTATAAAATTTAATGCAAAGATTTTTCAAATCTAACCAAACCGTATCGGTACAAGGTGAGTCGTATCGGTACTTCGAAGTGTGATCTTAAACTCAGATGAAACCGTATCGATACACTAAAGCCTAAATACAAGCCCAGATTGAATTCCGTATCAATACGGGGATAACTGTATCGGTACGCTTTGACGATTAAAATTCCAGTGTTAAAAATCTGTATCGGTATGCCTAAGGCGTATTAATACGCCTGGGCATAATTGTAAAATTTGGCTTTGAAACACTTAGAAAATTTTATTAGGTTTAAGGTTTTTGACTTAGAAACAATTTTGGTTCAAATACTTGTCATTTTGTGAGACTTTTGAGTACTTAAAAATTTATTTACTTTTGCAATTTAGTCCTTAAACAATTTATTATATCAAAATCAATCATAGGTTTTACAATTTTGAAATCTTAAACCTCTAAATAAGGTAAATAGGTAAACCATCAAACTTAAATTCTTGGATCTGCCCCTGGCCATAACCTAGTATATTTTTGATAAATTGTTCTATTGAACAAAAACATTAGTATTTAGATTTTCTTTTAAAAAATAGTTTTTCATCAAGAGTTTCGCTTAATACTAAGTTGTCTGATTTTTTTTCTTTCTATTTATGTTATCTTTCTTATTTGTAGTCTCAAATAAGTATATCTTTTTATTTTGTATTCCTTCAATTCACACTTCTTATTGTATTTATTCGTCTATCTCAGTGGCTCGGTTTTTGTCAATCTTTATTTAGTATGTTGTTTGTGTGGCGGTCATCACGATGTAGCTTATGATTAAGAAAAATAGAAAGGTCTAATATAGTTAGATCTTTTTTGTTATAGTTTTTCGAGGCAATCGAAACCGTTAGTGTAGCAATTTGTAAAATTTATTTTCTCGATCTCTATTCATACATCAATATAATATCTAGTTGGAAGAACATATAGATTTTCATGATGGTTGTTGGATTTTTTATAGGAGATGAACGACATATTTATTTAAGAGAATGCTCTATCATTTTTCTTCACGTCCTTTGAGTTACATATTTACCTTTCTTTTCTTTTTTCAAAATTTTTGGTAGATTTGTCTCCTAAGTCTTTTTTTTTTTAAATTGAGTGTGTTGTATTTATTGTACATTTCCTTATTTTCAATGAAAATCAGTTTTTTATACTTGTTAAAAAAATTATTATCAACATAAATGCTCATAAATTAACCATTTGTATATAAAGTTTACATTTTCGTATTATTTGTATTATATAGTCAAATCTAACTAATTAATAACAAGCAAATGCCAATATATGTTAAATACAAAATTTTCTTATACCAAATATTTGGCAACGAAATCTAAAAGTGTCACCTCTTATTATATTTGTGTAGGCTATAAATTTTCTTCCTTGTTCAACTCCCAATTGTGGAAATATAGAATTGCTTGGAACACGTTTTTCGACAAAAACAAAATGGAAAGACCAGCTCACAAAATGGTGCCTTAAGTCGGCTATTTGTATCTCTCACCAACCTGTCATTCGAATCCAACCTACCTCAATCAATTAATGCGTATGATTTTTTAAATTATTTTTGAAAAATATATTCTCAATAATGATTAAACACTTTATTTTGTTTTTTTTTTCTAAAATATTTCATATTATTAACAATAATAATGACCAATCCATGTTGTTAATAATATATTCTCAATCGATTGATTGATGGTGTGTCATTAATATATTTAAACGGGTAAAGGAAAGTCTAAAAACAAAGGCTTCATAGCCGCCGCAAGTTTTTCTTATCTCCTTTTTGTTTAATCGGTAACAACAATCAGTCTCAGTACTGGTTATTGACTATCAGTGTTCATTATTTTCTTGCTCTTTCATGTTTTTTTTTTCTTAATTTTGTTATATTTTGACTCAAATTCTAATTGGTAATTAAGTTGGTTCTATTGTAATTCTAGTGGTTGAAGATTACTTGGTAATTAAAATTTACTTTAATGAGCAAATATCTATTTTATGTATGAGATCTTATTGAATACGATTTCTTGATGATCAAGTATTTGGGTCTATAAATATAAACTATGTTTAACATTTTAAATTATGAGAGATACGCGGGAATTATTCTTTAGAGAGATGTAACAACTTTTAGATCTTTACAACTATTGTGACTACGTTGTAGAGATGGATATTGTAGGGATGTTGGGAAGAGTGTTTAGGTTCTAACGGGTCATAGGATTTGTACACCGAGTTTTGAGATTATATGGGTTATCATGTATTTGTACTCTTTGTGTTCTCTACGTTGATAGTGGATTGTTCGTTTCTCTCGTCTATGGATGTAGGCTATGCTGAACCACGCTAAATCTTGTCTCATGTGCATGTCTTGGTCTATGTTGTTATCGATTTGGTTATTTTACTGCATACTGTAAGCACTATTTTTTGTCCGAGTATTACTATTATTATTACTATATTATTATTATTATTTTTTAAAATATAAAAAATATATAAATAAAGAAAAAAGGTGATGGTAACCCATGCCTCTAACACCTACACTGTAACCCCTAAATTTGACCTAGAAGAAAAGATCGAATTTAGAAAGTTACAATTAAATATATATATATATATATATAACGCCAATTTAATAAATATTTTATAATAAATAAAACATAAATATCATAATCAATGTCTGAATGTTTGATAAAAATCTCTGGATCAAAACCAGAGTAAATGAATTCTAAAAAAAATCTCAAAAACATAAATAGCCCTAAAGTATGAAATTACATCCATGTCCCAAAATAATAAATAAATATCTGAATAAATGAAAAGAGTTTCATACTGAATGATAAAATGACCAGATAAAAGTGAGATCCTCCATGTACCACGTCGCCTAAAGTCCAAAGGTATCTGTAAGAGAAAACTATAGGGGAGTAAGCTAAAGAGCTTAGTGTGTCTCTAATGTGCAAGAAAACCATAGTCGTAAAATATAATAATATTTTCTTAAAATTCTTTAAAACATAAAACAAATGATACAATATCACAAGCGTAATGCAATGCACGCAACTACGTCCGCCAAAGATGAGGAAGGTTCCTATAACCTCCTCTCTACGTCTGCCATTCAAAGTGGAATTCAGCCCGAAGGGTTAAACCACTAAACTTCCCCGTATGAATCCCAACCCATGCTCATACATATATGATGTTTAAAACTCAAATTCATAAACATAGTCCATAAATCCGATATTCCATAAACATACTTCATAAATCATAGTCCATAAATCCATAAATCATAGTTCCGTAAATTCGATGTTTCATAAATCAATTGTTCCACAAATCCTAATTAAAACACATTCTGAAATCGTATACATGTGATGTCAACCATACAAGCCATAATGCATATAAATAATCACATAAGGTGTAAAACACCAACACATAGAAAAATATATATGTAGCACCGTAAGAAAACACACCTCAAGCAGCAATAGCTCTATCGTTGGGAAGAACGTCTCTCGCGTTCGGATCTAGCTGAATTGGAACCTACGATATCAAATTCTACATAAAAAATCTATCACTATGCCACCAAACTAAACATCACAATCACTAATCCTAATATGGAAGAATACTCACGCGTGGTCCTCATGGTACGTACACGGTTAGATCAAATAGGCGAAGGAGATGGTAATTCGTCTTCTTCAAAGTCAATGTCGTCTAAAACACATATATAAACTACATCAGATCTTATATCGAAATCCCCAAAATTACTAAGTACAAAATAATTTATAATTTGTAAAACTCGGTGATGTGTTTACCCACGAGAAAAAGAAAAAAAAATAATGATTATAGTTGTGCGATGCCAGAGACTCACCAAAATTTGATCGAAATAACAAACATAAAAAAAGATGGGGTGTTTAGTTCGAAAGAAAGAGGGAGGTTTAATCGAATGAGAGAGAGGGCCGCACAAAATCACTTCTGCCGAAAAAGGTAATTATACATTTAATTTAATAGGTAAATTACACGTGAAGCCACTAAATTAAATAAGGGTTTTCAAACGAGCACCCAAGCTTTTCTCACTTTACAGAATAACCACCAAATTTGATTTACCCAAACACCCCTTAAAATTAAAATTAAGGTTTCAATTTAGAAGTTCACAAATGTTAGGGTTTCTGAACTAGGGATTTCTGAATTAGAATTTCTGAATTTGGGAGAAAATTTTGGGGTGTTACATACACCACATACCTCTAACACCAACATCATGCCCCTATATTGTCAACTCCATACCATCATTATGCTCCTATGTTGGGATTCTCCTAGCCCTTCACCATCTCCCTTTATCATCTTTAAAACCAGATCCATGTCTCCATTTTTCCCCCTGGATCGTGCCTCACCCATTAATCCTCCTCACCCACACACTGCACCTATTTTCATTTTTTCCTTAGCTCACTCCCAAGCCGTCTCCATTTTTCACCCTCACTGCCTCTATAACCACGACAGAACCCACTGCCACTTTTCATTTTTTTAGCCATTCCCAGCTCACCTTTGGCAGACCCTAACACTCCCATTATTACCCATCCAAAAACCATCACCCACTAACTTTCCCCGACCCTCACCACCATTCGAACCACAGAAAATCCACACCCACTTGGAACACCCATTAAAACTATTTTTCATCGTCACCATTCCTATTGAACAGAGCTTCTCAACCCCAACAACAACTCGTGGAACTTAGTTGATCAAGCATAAATATTTAAGTTTTGGGTATATTCTTCTTTTTTTTTCATTTGCTGTGTAATCCATTCTTATGGTTTAATAGAAATGTTGATGAGTTTATTGGTAATTATTTTTGTTTATTTAAGTTTCATTCTTGTATGTTATTTTATTTATTTGTTAGTGTTTTGTGCCTTTTTATTCGATATGTGGTTTAATTTCGTTTTTGCTTGCATGTTTTTAGGATAGTCTAAGCCTTTGAGAATTTGTTTTAATTAATTTAAAACATACCCTTGTCTTAATGGGTTGTGTGTTTATATTAATCAAAATGAATTTAGGTTCTTTTTTAGAATAGTTGAAACCCTAGTTAGATTTTAGTTTAATTAATTAGATTAAAATACTTCATTGACTTAATGTGATGTATTTTAATTTAATCAAATTCATTCTTCCAATTACATTAGAATATGAGAAATTTAATTTAGACTATAACTTTAAAAGGTCTTAATTATCAATTTGATTCTTTTTTAAGTACTGTCCTTAACTTAATGGGGTACAACTTAAAATTAATCAAAGTAATTATTGAGATTTAAGATGATTCCATAAAATGTTAGATTTTGGGTTTCTATGTTTTAATGAATTTAGGGTTAAGATTAGAATATTTTAGATAATAATAGATCACTAATTACATTTCTCATAATTTGTGCCTTTTAGGTTAGAACTTTTAGTGGGCCTTTTGTGTGTATATTTAAAATTTTATGTGTCATGCATTTATTTGTCATTCATTTGACCTTAATATTTCAATGAATATTTTGGTAATCATTGAACCTTAAATTATAAAAAGGAGATATCTATTAGCTCGAATATTTGTGTCGTAATATCTTGACTTAATGGATATTGATCAAATATTTGAATTAACTCGTATTGTCTAAAGGTAAATTTTAAAACAAATAAAATTTGACAAGTCATAACATCATACTTAATTGTTTGCATCGTGCATAAAGGTGATGTACTTGATTTGAACCATAAATTAACACGACAGTCGTTCTTATTCGATGTCGGTTTAATCTATGGTTCGAATGTATAGTCACCCTTATTAATTAAAGGATTAATTAATTCAAGCCCATCAAATTTTCAAGCCCACTTAATTAAAGCCTATATTCAATTGAGAACATTTAATTAAATTTATTTTAAATTTTAATGATTTCCATTGATATAAAAGCAACGTGTGATTTGGTACCAATTTCGGGCGTTGTGGGGGTGCTAAACCTTCCCCACACGTAACCAACTCTTGAACCCATTTTTAAACGAATCTCTGGTTTTATGGTGTTCAGTCTACCTTATCCAAGTGACCGGTGGCGACTACAAGTTTTATTGTCAAAATACGAATTTTAAAAGAAATCCTTCCAAAATGAAATTTCAAAAACGTATGATGCCTTTGTATCGATGTATTTCAAAACGTCGCTACAACATGGTGACTCCGCTGGGGAGAGAATATTTGTTTTCTACAAAAAAACGAGTTAAGCCAAAAAAAATTATACGTTGCTTTTATCGATGGAAATTTTAAAATTTAATCTGACTTTAATTAATCCATTCTTTCTTGAAGATAATACTTTGATTAGTGGGCTTTGGTAATTGGTGGTTTTGCATTAAATGCTCATTTGATTTATAAGGAATCACCGACATGTGTTGCATCATAATCATCGAACTTTCTACCCATGTTCCATCCCTTGAGTGGGAGTGAAACGCCACATACCCACGTAAGCAGCCCTTCACGGGTCGGTAATTCACTCCCGAAATCCACACCTTTTGACATGTTAGCAACCCTCCACGTCAATAGGTCGTGCTTTCCCTCGAGCCGAATCCAATTCTCAAGCATGTAATGGGCCAGAATTAGGGTTCTCGTTACTTTAGTAGGTAATAAGATAGGTTCGAGTACCATTGTATAGAATCGAACCCACATGTGTGAGAATTTAAGAAACCATCCCATTAGATCCATGCGGATAACCATAACGAACTAGAATTTATGCCATTAGGCCTTTTTTGTTGTTAATCCGCTTTGTGTGGTATTTATTTGATTCATTTATTCAGTTCATTTTTATATTTATTCATTAATGATTTATTTATATATCTATTACTAACTCATTTAATTTTCTTGTCTTGTTTTGTTTGTTTATTTTTGTGCATAGGCATGATATTTTCATAATGAAGTGTTGATTCGAGAACAGTCCAAAGTTGAAGGCTTTCGTAATGGGAGAAAGAGTCTATAATAACGAGTTGAAGAATCCTGAAATTCAAGGTTGATCAGAAGAAAAGCAAAGGCTAACCCCGATTAATGGTGGAGAAGGAACCTAGGTTTTAGTTGTGCCTTATGTGGTACTTATTTTCTTTTCTCGTTGTAATGAGACTTGATCTCCGTTATGGAAAGTTGTTTAAATGAGGATGTTCGTCGATCAACACTTCTTTGCATTCATCCTTGCATTTTATATATTAATTGCTTGCCTTTAAATTATCTCATTATCATATATATGATACATTACATACATTAATCAATCATTAAAATTAATTACGAGAAATATCATGGCAGAAAGTGAAATTTTAATATGCAATTATTTCTCATTTATATGGTACCCGTTTGTAAACACATGTAATGGAAAAAAGAATGGCCAAAGTAGAACAAGGTCAAAAGGACCTCGAAGTTCGTTTGGATAGGATTGAACAGAACATTAGAGATCAAATCACACAGTCGCAAGCTTCTATTATTGCTCAGATAACCGCTTTTCTAGTAAAGATGAATGGCAAGGAAGGAGTTTCTATTGATAGCTCGAATGTTGAGAGAATAAAAGAGACCGCATCTCATGTGAAGGTTCAACCAGAAATACCGAAGAAGTGTACATCAATCTCGCAGGGGCATCCGCTAATCACCCTATGAGGGTATTTGTTAACCACCATGTGGGAGCCTCTGCTAGCCAACCCATTGATTTAGGGGCAAGCCTTGAGAATGAAGCATCAGATCTAAGCATGATGGACGAGGTGGAGAAGAGGATTAGAGCCGATGTGGAAAAGAAGTATGAGGAGAGGTTTCACTTTTTTAAAGAAATGTTTAAGACCATGCAAGGGATAAATGATCAAGGAAATGACGCCAGTAACTTAAGCCTCGTTCTAGATCTAGTCATTCTGCCAAAATTCAAAGTACCCGACTTTGAAAAGTACGACGTAACTACTTGCCCATTTGCTCATATCACTATGTATTAATGGAATATGACAGCTTTTGTGAAAAATAAGAAGCTGTTAATCCATTACTTTCAAGATAGCCTGGTGGGGCCCGCTATGAGGTGGTATAATCGGTTAACTCATGTTCAGATCAAGTCATAGAAGCATTTGCCTAAGGCTTTCATGGATCAATATAAACACATAACCGATATGACTTCGAATTGACTCATGCTATAAGGTTTGGAACAAAAGCGCAATGAGAGTTTCGAGAGTATGCTTAACGTTGGAGGGATATGGTAGCTCAGGTACAACCCACACTTCTTGAAAGCGAAATTAATCCCATGTTTGTGGACACTCTAAGAGGAGTATTGTATGATAGCTTGATAAGCAATCCCGCTAATAGCTTTGCGAATATGGTCATGACGGGAGAACATATTGAAGATGCCATCAAGAAAGAGAAGATAATAGTTCTTAATAGCACAATCGCCCAGAAGGGGCATGATCTTCATGTTCATATGGTGGGTTCTCACCCAACCAACCCGTCTTAAGGTCGTTCATGTAATCAACCATCATGGTTTACAAAGCCTCCAAAGGTTATTTATCTAATTCCGATGACGTACATAGATTTGCTTCCAAAACTTGTTGAAAAGAAGCTTCTGACCCTAGTTCAGTCCAAATCAAAAGATCCTCCATATCCCGAAGGTTATGATGTTAATGCAGTATGTGACTATCATGTGGGGAGTACGGGTCACACCACGGAGGATTGTAGAGCTCTAAAAAACAAAGTCCAAATTCTAATTGAGACCGATCTTTTGAAGTTTTAAAAAGAAAGAACGATGAGCATGACTTTTGGGAGGTACTGGTTCTCGGTTTTCCTTCTTAGGAATTCCTTTGTTTAGATTTCCTTGCATTTTTCATTTTCTCTTGAAGTAATGTATGGAATCAACTTTGCTACTCTTTGCCCGAAAGTAGCAAAAATCTTTTTGTAAGGGAATATGTTATGTTTGTGGATTCTCATTCCAATGAAAAGATGTATTTTTGCTTAGTATACAATGACCTTGAAACCGTATATGTATATCTCTTCTTACCTCCGTAGGTCCCTGGATCTCACGTGCATGGTGTGACATTAATTCTAATGCAAAGATTAGTCGAATGTTGTGATAACGATGAAGTGTGATTTCTTACTCAGCCTACTTTGGTCGGCAAAGCACGATAAGCAAGAATACTACTCTTTTGACGATGTTTGATGATGAAAGGAAAAATTTCCAAAATTCATAAAAAGTGAAGTGAACCAGGCAAGTTTAACTAAGTGGAGTTGCTAGAAATTGAAGTTCTAAGCATAGTCTTCTATGCCCTAAAAAGAACACTTGGATTGTAACTAGAGCCCAAGATATAAATGAATATAAAAGCTAAAAATTGAGGAAAAATGAAAAATGGAAAAATGATGAATGGGTGAATTAATTAATGAATGAACAATTGAATAAGTCTCAGAGCACTCTGATGAAGCTGTGTGAGAGTGACAAATCTAATAAGGAGCTATGCTCCAGCTGTCAAATACCCTTGCGTCAGAGATGTATCTTTGAAGACATGTGCATAATAATAATATAATAATTATTGGTTACAATCAAAAGCACACACATGCACTTAGAATTTTATTCTTAGATAATATTTTTGCGCTCCACTAGTTAAACAAGTTCAGGAAGCTTGAACACATTTATGAATGGAGAAAATAATGAGAACTGAAAATGAGTAATTTTCAACGAGATCAATCGATGCGGTAATCATGAGGATGAACCAAGCGATCTATGAGGAATTTCACAACTTCAAATATCACCACAACATTCAAAATCTTCATAGACATAAGCTATGCTTGAATTTATCGTTGAAGGGTTGAATCTAAGACGCTCTTGCATCCGATATCCTGGGTATCCTATTTTGTTTTTTTATTTCTATTAAGATTTTTGGTTTCAAGGTCATGTATGTTAATCCAAAAGGACATCCTTCATTTAAAATGTCGATAAGCAAACGGACCTTTTTTGTGTGAACAAAAAGATTTCTTAGTATTGCTTTGGAGATAAATTTCAAAATGCAACACTATTAGTAAGGCCCAAAGATGAGGGGCACCGCATTATATGAGATGATGAAGTGCCTTTTGTGATCAATTTACAATAATATGGCAGCTTTGTTTGCGAAACAACAAGATCTTTTGTACATAATAAAGACAACGCAAATAACTTGATTAATGAATTTGATTTCGACCGAGATCACTTGACTTGAAGGTTCGAATAAAGAATGAGTAACAAAGTTTGGGAGTAGATTTTGTTGGGGCATGAGAATGATGAGCTTTTGTAGTCCAAAGATGAATAATACATACTCCAAATGAAGAAGACATGAGTCAATTTAAGAAGAGCTTAACAAGAATTTCATGCATCTTTGCATATTAAGAATACTATTTCCATGAACACGTGCATCTTTGCGTCATAGAATATGCTCATGCATCATATTTTTTGTGATATTATCCTAAAGCTTTCATACAGGAAGTTGGGCGGAAGTACCCGAGAAGATAACTTTGATAAGATTTCCATGCACCTGTACACTGACCAAGGAAACACGCCCTTGCGTGTTGTCTACATTGTTACATTTACCTTAATGGAGCTTGCAAGTCCATTGCTTAAAATCAAATTTCTTAATTCGATTCTTTCTTAAGGATGTTTTTTTCTTAAAACTCGAATTTCTTAATTCGATCATTTCTTAAGGATGTTTTTTCTTAAAACAAAGAGTTTCTCAATTCTATCATTTCTTAAGGATGTTTTTCTTAAAACTCGAATTTCTTAATTTGATCCTTTCTTAAGGATGTTTTTCTTAAAACAAAGAGTTTCTCAATTCTATCCTTTCTTAAGGATGTTTTTCTTAAAACTCGAATTTCTTAATTTGATCTTTTCTTAAGGATACTTTTCTTAAAATAAAGAATTTCTCAATTCTATCATTTCTTAAAGGATGTTTTTCTTAAACAAAGAGTTTCTCAATTCACTCCTATCATAAGGACTCTTTTCTTAAAACCAAAAGAATTTCTTAATTCGATCCTTTCATGAGGACATTTTCTCTAAAACATGAAAGAAGTTGTTAATTCTATCCTTGCTAAAGGACTTTTTCAAAAAAATAACATGATCCTTTCATAAGGATATTTCTTCACAAAACCAAATTCTTAATTTAGTCATTTCATAAGGACACGTTTTCATAAAACGAGAATTTCCTAATTCAATCCTTTCCTAAGTATGTTTTTTTTTCAAAACCAAAAGAATTTCTCGATTCGATCCTTTCATATAGACAAGTTTTCCACGAAGCAAAAAGTATTTTAACTCGATCCTTCCATAAGAATATTTAAAATAAAAATAACAACAAAGAATCAGCTTTTAATAAAATCCTTTCACAAGGATATTTAAATTCAATCTTTTCATAATGACTTGTTTTTCTTAAAACGATAATTTCCTAACTCAGCCATTCACAAGGATGTTTTTCTAAAAACTTTTCTATTTTTTTAATTTGAGTCCCCT
Source organism: Hibiscus mutabilis (assembly GCA_019671005.1). Lineage (NCBI taxonomy): Eukaryota > Viridiplantae > Streptophyta > Magnoliopsida > Malvales > Malvaceae > Hibiscus > Hibiscus mutabilis. Next base: position 10,965,282 of record CM033711.1, read on the forward strand.
CATAATGATATTATTTCTTAAGGTGACAACTCGAAAGAGCGCCTAAAAGAAAAAAAGAGAAATGAGAAATGAAAAGAAAAAAGAATAGAAAATGAAAGGGAAATGAAAAGGAAAAGGAAGAGGAAAAAAAGAAAAAACTAAAGTGAAAACTCGAAAAGACGCTTTGAGAAAAGCAAATTTAGAGTAAAAACCTGAACAAGCGCTTTAGAGCAAAGATTCGAAAGTTCGAAATGAAAGGGCTAAAATGATTGAACCCGAGTGTGAGATTGTGTACCACCACTACAAAGATTAAGAAGAAGGAAAAAAACAAGGAGAAGGTCAAGATCGATGAACCAAAAAAGTATTCAAAAACCAATAAATATTTTTATCTACAACTATGTGTTTGAAGGAGTAGAACCCAACAAAGATTTCAAACAACCACTTCGTCTGTGAAAAGGTGGATCCTAGCAAGGAATCAAGAGTTCTTGAACTCACCCAGTCTTTAAAAATCTTCTCGCCTCTAGATTTTCAGGAGTGATGAACATCTTTCCATGCTGACACAACAAGAAATCAGGGCATCACTTCAATGTTTTTCGGTCTTCAGCTTTTTAGAAGTAGTGAAAATCTTTCGGTATTTGCGTCATGAGAAAATGAGGTACCGTTTCAAAGAGAAGGATTTTATATATGAAGAACCCATAGATTTAGGATTTCAATGAAGGGTTTTATATAGGAAGAACTCGTAGCTCCAAGATTTCAAAGCGAAAGGTTTTATATAAGAAGGACTTGTAGCTCCAGGATCTCAAAAGCGAAGGCTTCGATATAAAAAGAATTTGTAGATCCAAGTCTCTGAATGAGGAGGATAATGAAGTTTTATATAGGAAGGATGTACAACTTGAAGAATTCGCCAATAACAAGCTAAAAGTTCTATATAAGAAGAATTTGCAGCCTCGAGGTTTCAGACATAGGAAGAGTGAATCATTTTCATATAGGAAGAACTCGTAGCTCTGAATATTCAGATAAGGAAATAGGATAAGATTAGTGCTTATAATCTTTGTTCTATTATTGTTTCACAAGAATGAACAAAGAAGGGTAACTGTAAACACTAATTTTTGTACGAGTATTACTATTATTATTACTATATTTTTATTATTTATTTTTAAAAAATATAAAAATATATAAATAAAAAAATAGGCGATGGTAACTCATGCCTCTAATACCTACACCCTATACCTCTAACACTAATACCATGCCCATGTATTGTCAACCTCATACCACCACCATGCCCATGTATTTATTTTTTTCCTTGGATCGTGCCTCACCCACACACTGCACCTATTTTCATTTTTTCCTTAGCTCACTCCCAAGCCGTCCCCATTTTCACCCTCACTGCCTCCATAACCACGAAGGAACCTATTGCCACTTTTCATTTTTTAGCCATTCCCAGCTCACCTTTGGCAGCCCCTAAAACTCCCACATTATTACCCATCCAAAAACCATCACTCGCTAACTTTCCCAATCTTCACCACCATTCGAACCATAAAAAACCCACACCCACTTGGAACACTCATTGAAACCATTTTCACCATCACTATTCCTATTGAACAGAGCTTCTCAACCCCAAAAACAACTCATGGAACTTAGTTGATCGAGTATAAATACTTAGGTTTTGGGTATATTCTTCTTTTTTCCATTTATTGTGTAATCCATTCTTATGGTTTAATGGAAATATTGATGAGTGTAATACCCTAATTTTGTCCGGCTACCTATCTATATACTATAATTCGCTATAAATAAAACCAAAATATATAACATATAAATACATTAAATAAATAAGTAAATAAATAAAATAGGTTCCAATAATCTGAAAATCCAATATGAATGTCCATTTATACAATATAATCCATTTTACAATCTCAAATCCTTTTACAAAACTGAAAGCCCAATTAAAAACAAAAATTACAATTAATCCATCTCTCTTTAATACCCAAAGAAACACAAATATGGTCCAAATCCCCTTATCCCGCCCAAATCTGGTATTGAAGGGACACATGTCAGCTGATGGTTGGTCTAAAACTCATAACCACAGATTGTGGAATTTCTCCTTGCTAATGTCAGCACTGTGATGTCATTTGTGAGGTCACTTCACATTACCTATAAAAGGGGAAAAGAAAGAGTGTCAGATTATTAATGAGCTATCATTAATTCCAAATAAAATAATAATAATAATAAAAGAAAGTATGAGAGAGAAAGTAGCTTACCTCAGGGAAACCAAATCACCTAGGGATTCGAACTACCATAGGAAAGCTGAACCGTTGCCAGAGAAGGTCGGTCGTCACCAGAGAAGCTGGTTTGACACCGTAAAAGGTCTCAAAAAGCTAATCGGACGCTAGGACGTCTCTAGAACCGCTATTAACGCCGTTGAGAAGGTAATATATTCTCATCTTTTCTGATTCATGCAAAATGGTAACACAAAATCAGTTCGCAAATACATATAAAAAGTAAAAATAAAGTAAAAATAGAGATCGGGAAATCAGAGCTCGTGTCTGTGGTTGCCGAAGTTCATCAAGAGTTGACGGAGTTGAAAATGAGATCCGATAGGGTAGATAGACACTAGGATGGCGAAGACGAGTTGCTCTATTGAGCCGGGTTCTAGATCTAGGAATTTAAGGCTCAAAACGGTAAAAATTGATAATTTTAGGTTCGAATAGTGGCTGAAACGGTGGTTGGAACGACGGCCGGAGTGGTAGCCGGCGTTCGCCTACGGCGGTCGGGTGAGGCGAGATTGTCGACTAACGACGGAGGGTCGTCGGAGTTTGGTGGCGGAAGATTTGAGCGGCGATAGTACGATGGTTCATGGCCGGAACATTTGATGTTCTTTAAGTTCTTCTTGAACCACGAAGAACACTAAGCAAAACACATAGGTTTTGATCTGACTTGAGGCTATTTTCTGGGTAAACTATGTTATGGGAGAGAGTGTTTAGAGATTGTGAGCTAGAGTGAGAGTGTAAAATTAAAAATAAGGAGAAATAGGGCAAAATCTGGATGATATGGGCTTTATATAGTTGACGCTATACAACGTCATTTTGAGGTGGGTCCACACAGGTTGATGGGCCAGGTCAAAAGGATACGCGCCCTTTTATTGGTTTTTCATGATTCGGGCGTTAAGTTTTGTAAATATTTTAATTTAGTTACCGTTTATTTGTAAATTGGCTCTCAGGCATGCAATTTAATTCAATTTAGTCCATGTTTCCTTGATTTGTTTAATTTATTTGCTTAATATTTGTTTAATTGTGTGATTATTGCATGATTTAAAATTGATCATTTAGTATACATTTGTTAGATAATATTAATCACTTTAGTAATTGTTTAGAGCCTTTTAATTTAGGTTCTTTAATTAATTTAAATAATTCAAATAGGTGAGATGATTTTAGAAAATAAATGATTATTAAAGGAAGCTTTAAAGTCCTAAGTTGATTAGTGTCTCATTGTAATGAGATGTTAATCAATGAGGCTTTTTAGTAGAACATTTATTATTTCATTTTAACCTAGAAAATGGAAATCACACATAGTTAGTTTAATTTAATTTAAGTGGAATTAGGTATAAATAATTAGTGTCATTAACAATTAGAAATATTATTAATTTAGGGCTTAATATGGGTAGTGCCTAATTATTTTGGTGTTATCACATAAACCCCAAACTTGATAATATTCATAGATTTTAATTAATTAACCGATTGGAGCCTTAATTAGGTTTGAACTTATAATTGACAAGAAAATAAATGGGCATGCATTTAAAACCTTTTGTGTTGAGATACATTTTTGAATATAAATTGGAGTATCCTAAAGTAACTGGATGTTTCAAAATTTATATTCGTTAAAGATGTATTTTCCTACAAAAGGATATCTCCATTCGGAACAAAATTCATTTAACAATTAAAGATTTAATTAAATTCAAATTATTGCTCGAAATGCCAAAATGCCACGTGAAATTGATGAGGTATTGATAACGGGCGTTTGTGGGGGTGCTAATCCTTCCCCACACGTAACCGACTCCCGAACCCTAATTTTAAAGAAACAAATCTCTAGTTGTTTTTATGGTGTATGGTCTACCAAAGTGACCGGTGGCGACTCCAAATTGATTTTTAAAATAAATAAAGGGAAAATCGAATTTATACGAAAATCCTAATTTCAAGATTTAATAAATTAAAATGAATAAAACCCCAATTTTCAAAAGAATCAATTGTCAAGCTATTTTTCCACACGTTGGTCCTAAAAACGTCCACGACAGCTTGGCGGCTCCGCTGGGGACATGAAAAAGAGAGTCAGGCCTAAATAATTAATTTTATGTGGCATTTCGGCATTCTGGCAATAATTGAATTTAATTTGTAGCTTTCTTGTATGATATATCTGTCATTCATGCATAATCCCTCGACCCGGGCTTTCCACCCTTAAGTGGGAGCGGGACATTATCCTACGTTGAGTTGTCCAGCTCTGTGATCGGATTTTTGTCTCTCTTCTGGTATACTAACCTTATGCACCGTGTGGTCTACGCCTCCGTTGTAAGGAATCTTTACCACTGAATCGATGTCTTGCTATCACAGTAGACAGTAACGACAGTTCGGGAACCTAGAGTTTAGAACAACACCCTCATGCTAAATATTAGAAACCTACCCCACTAGAGCCAAACAGGGACCTAGGACAAGTGCTGCGGATTTAAATACATTTCTCTGGTTATTTTCCTTGCTAAATATTATGTGCTATTATGTGTTAATAAATTTGTTTATTTGTTTTCCATATTAATTCACAATACTGACACTGCTTGTTTTTTGTTTGTTTTGTTTTCTTGTCTCTTTTTACATGGCATTATTTTTGCATTCATTAGAGGTATCGATTCGAGGATCAACCAAGTGGGGCAGTGTTCTAAATGGCCAATGGGTCTGATAAACAAGGAAAAGACCATATGAAGGTGTGGACTCAGTCAAAGAAGATTCAGTTCAAGGAAAGGATAATATTTAGGTCAGAACATGTCAGAATGCAAGGTGTTACAAGAAGACATTTAAATGGCAACGAGGAAGAAGAATCAAGGGTTAAAGATTTATCCAGTTGGACCAAATAGAAATTAGTGAAAAATTAAGCTCTCAGATCAGAATTGCCACCTCGAATTTCACAAATAGAGAAAATTACCAAAAGGGTATGATAATGAAAGAAAAGATGATATTGAATAAGAAAAGTAAGAGCCGAAAATGTGGATGGCAGAATTGGAAAGTATTGCACAACATTTGAAGGGTCAGTTTGCAAGTTTCTGAAGGGGCACTAGAAATGAAGAATAGGGCATTGAAAGGCATGTTTGAGACGACCATCCAAATTATCCAGGGGCAGAAGTATGAAATGATAAATTTCAGGAACCAGGTGCAGAGAATCGTCTAGTACATATAGATTTTGTCATGAACCTGTTACAGTACCTCGACATCAATATTAAGCTAGGACAAACGTCGACCTCGAAAGCATAATGAAGTGATAAATCTAGGGATAATGGCTAGCTACTTTCTATAATGAGATTGTCTATTTCTTGCATTATACCTTTTGGCTAATGGATGTTGCTCTAAAGACTAGTCTTTGAAATCGATACTTCGTGCATTCATACATTGCATCGCTTAAATGCTGTATTTCAGAAAAATTATTGCATTTTTAATAACATCATTACATTGCATTTTTTTAAATCATATTGCATTATTTTTCAAATGATAGTGTGAAAGCTGAAAACCAATACTTGGGCAATAGGCTTGTTAGGGTAAGGTAATCTCAAAAGGTTGTTGAGGATCGCTTGGGTAGCATGGAGCAAAGGATTGATCAGTCCCAGAATGAGGTGGTAAGTCGAGCTACCACGTTGCTTAGAATCATAGAGGTTGAGAAGGAAAAAGTCCCATATAGAAATACCAGTATTGGTGATCAAGATGAAAACTTATCTCATACAAGGGTTCAACCTGAATGATCAGTTTCAAAAAAGATTCAGAATAGCACAGTCAGAGTATCAGTCAATCTTTTAGAGAGTTAGAAAATAGATTTTGAAGACGATGTTCTTAGCCTCGGTGCGCTGACAGGATTTGATAGAGTTAAAGTGGATGTTATCAAGCACACCAATACATGAGGTTCAAGTAAAAGTCAGAATTTTGATGATTGCTCCCAACCTGTATTGTCTAGGGGATGTAAGACTGACAAAGAACAAGATGATTCCAACATATTTGCAAAACCGCATACATTTTCAAAATGTTTCTCCAAAGGGATGAAAGCCGAGGATTCAATTGATGCCAGAAATTTTCTTACAAAGGAATTGCCTGCGTCAAAGAAAAAAGGGACATCAATCACATAAACAGAAGGCAATGAGGTTGAATGGTTTAGCAAGAAAAGGGAGACAATTATTTCTATCCTAATACCATATTCGAATCTGTTGCCATACCTTGTACGAAATCGCTTGTTGATGACAGTTTCACCGAAGTTTTATAAGTCATTCTATGGCATAAGAAATGTTTATGGCTATTATTGTGGAGATTTCATTCACTCTGTGGAAGATTGTATGTTTCTGAAATAAATGGTCAGCAGCCTCATCAGGAATGGAAATTTATGTTTTGAGAATGAAGAACCTTGATTCTACAAAGACCAATATTTGCTAGAAGAATCGAGATAGAAAAGGGGGCAGAATTTAGAACAAGCCTTTGGGGGCAATCTGCCATAGTTTGGGGTTTACCAGAATATGAGTAATATCTGGACACCTACCTCCTCAAAGTTTCCTTTAATGAATAATACCTCAAAGTCAAATCTTCAAGGTACTCTTGTTAGTGGAAAATTAATGACTAAACTAGATCTCATTCATGTCTTTTATCGTGAGTTGTACTTCAAGTTGCGTGAAGCTTCATCGCATCATGACAGATTTTCAAAGTCGCATCATCCAAGTTGTTACAACATCGGGAATTATTGTGAATATCATAATAGATTCCATGATCATGACATTGAGAACTGTTACATTGTCAAGCGACAAGTCCAAAACTTTCTGGACCAAGGGATTTTGGAGGTTGATGCTGATGGTCAGTTCATTAAGATTTGTAACCCATAAGGTATTATCTGATTAAAGCCAATACAATTGGAATGCCTGAAAGTCAAGTTCTTAATGACGTTAAAAAAAGAAAAAAGAGGAAAGAGAAATGTGAAACCAATCGAGAACCAGCAACTGAAAATGAAGAAACCTTGAACAGACATGTCCACTGAAAACCTAAAGGCATCTAGCCAAGAACAGGAAAAACAGAGCTCATTTAGGCATCGACCAGAAGAAGTTTTCAATTTCCACATGCAAATGATTAAATATTCTACAGAAAAGAGCAAACAATTGATTGAAGAGACCATGAAACTCATTAATAAGATGATCTTAAATCAAAGCTCGATGAGAACAACATAGTAAACAAGATGAAGTATGTCATTGTGCTGGCAAGAGAAAGTGAAGAATTGTTGCAGCTGAAATTCACTCAAGTGTTACTTAAATGAAGACAGTTAGACCACAGGAGATTTGTCTACACTTTTAAGACCATTAAAGAATAATACCCTGAACCATCTCAATCGCTTTTGCCAGTGAACATTGAGTGTCATTTTTAAGGGAAACTGTTCAGTTTATTTGTATTAGATGCTTGTTTCCTACATAATTTTTCTCAAATGGAAAACATTTTGCATTCGTTGATTCTTTTAATATTTCATTTATTCTTTGTCATGGGCTAGTTTTTGTTCTCTCATGCATATACGTATATATCTTCATAATTGTTTTTATCAGGTCTTTGAATAACCGCTGCAAGAGTGACCAAGAATCAAATTCAAAGATCAAATTGCCTGGGGATTCGAACCATCGCGGGAAAGTTGAACCATTGCCGGAGAGGGTCGGTCGTCGCCGGAGAAGCTAGTTCGACGTTGGAAAAGGTCCCAAAAAGCTAATCAGATGCTAGGACGTCGTTGTAACCGCCATTAACGCCATTGAGAAGGTAATATCTTCTCATCTTTTCTAATTCCAGCAAAATGGTAACACAAAATCAGTTCGCAAATACATATAAAAAGTAAAAATAAAGTAAAAAGAGAGATCGGGAAATCGAAGCTCGTGTTTGTGGTTGTCGGAGTTCATCGAGAGTTGACGAAGTTGAAAATGAGATCCGAGAGGGTAGATAAACACTAGGATGGCGGAGACGGGTGGCTCTATCGAGCCAGGTTCTAGATCTATTAATTTAAGGCTTAAAACGGTGAAAATTGGTAATTTTGGGTTCGAACGGTGGCTGGAACGGTGGTTGGAACGACGGCTGGAATGGTTGCCGGCGTTCGCCTGCAGTGGTCGGGCAAGGCACGGTTGTCGGCTAACGGCGGAGGGCTGTAGGAGTTTGGTGGCGAAAGATTTGAGCGGCGGTGGTACGATGGTTCATTGCAGGAACGTTTGATGTTCTTCAAGTTTTTCTTGAACCACGAAGAACACCAAGCAAAACACATGGGTTTGATATGGTTTGAGGCTATTTTCTGGGTAAACTATGTTATGGGAGAGAGTGTTTAGAGAGATAGAGAGCTAGAGTGATAGTGTAAAATTAAAAATGAGGAGAAATGGGGCAAAATCTGGATGATGTGGGCTTTATATAGTTGACTCTATACGGCGTCGTTTTGAGGTGGATCCACACGGGTTGATGGGTCGGGTCAAAAGGATCGCGCCCTTCTATTGGTTTTTTATGATTTGGGCGTTAAGTTTTGTAAATATTTCAATTTAATCACTGTTTCTTTGTAAATTGGCTCTGAAACATGCAATTTAATTTAGTCCATGTTTCCTTGATTTGCTTAATTTATTTGCTTAATATTTGTTTAATTGTGTGATTATTGCATGATTTAAAATTGATCATTTAATATACATTTGTTAGATAATATTAATCACTTAATTAATTGTTTAGAGCCTTTTAATTTAGGTTCTTTAATTAATTTAAATAATTCAAATAGGCGAGATAATTTTAGAAAATAAATGATTATTAAATGGAAACTTTAAAGTCCTAAGTTGATTAGTGTCTCATTGTAATGATATGTTAATCAATGGGGCTTTTTAGTAGAACATTTATTATGTCATTTTAACCTAGAAAATGGAAATCACACATAGTTAGTTTAATTTAATTTAAATGGAATTAGGTATAAATAATTAGTGTCATTAACAATTAGGAATATTAGTAATTTAGGGCTTAATATGGGTAGTGCCCAATTATTTGGGTGTTATCACATAAATCCCAAACTTGATAATACTCATAGATTTTAATTAATTAATTAATCGATTGGAGCCTTAATTAGGTTTGAACTTAAAATTGACAAGAAAATAAATGGACATACATTTAAAACCTTTTGTTTTGAGATACATTTTTGAATATAAATTGGAGTATCCTAAAGTAACTGGATGTTTCAAAATTTATATTCGTTAAAGATGTATTTTCCTACAAAAGGATATCTCCATTCGGAACGAAATTCATTTAACAATTAAAGATTTAATTAAATTCAAATTATTGCTCGAAATGCCAAAATGCCACGTGAAATTGATGAGGTACTGATAACGGGCATTTGTGGGGGTGCTAATCCTTCCCCACACGTAACCGACTCCCGAACCCTAATTTTAAAGAAACGAATCTCTGGTTGTTTTTATGATGTCCGGTCTACCAAAGTGACTGGTGGCGACTCCAAATTGATTTTTAAAATAAATAAAGGGAAAATCTAATTTAATACAAAAAATCCTAATTTCAAGATTTAATAAATTAAAATGAATAAAACCCTGATTTTCAAAAGAATCAATCGTCAAGCTATTTTTCCACACGTTGGTCCCAAAAACGGTCGCGACAATAAGCTTGTTGGTAATCCTTTTTGTTTATTTAAGTTTCATTCTTGTATGTTATTTTTATTTCATTTATTATTTAGTATTTTGTGCCTTTTTATTCGATATGTGGTTTAATTTCGTTTTTGCTTGCATGTTTTTAGGATAGTCTTAGCCTTTTAAAATTTGTTTTAATTAATTTAAAACATACCCTTGGCTTAATGGGGTGTGTGTTTATATTAATCAAAATGAATTTAGGTATTTTTTAGAATAGTTGAAACCTAGTTAGATATTAGTTGAATTAATTAGATTAAAATACTTCATTGACTTAATGTGATGTATTTTAATTTAATCAAATTCATTCTTCTAATTACATTAGAATATGGGAAATTTAATTTAGACTATAACTTTAAAAGGTCTTAATTATCAATTTGATTTTTTTTAAGTAGTGTCCTTAACTTAATGGGGTGCAACTTAAAATTAATCAAAGTAATTATTGAGATTTAAGATGATTCCATAAAATGTTAGATTTTGAGTTTCTAGGTTTTAATGAATTTAGGGTTAATATTATAATATTTTAGATAATAATAGATCATTAATTATATTTCTCATAATTTGTGCCTTTCAGGTTAGAACTTTTAGTGGGCCTTTTGTGTGTTTATTTAAAGCTTTATGTGTCATATATTTATTTGTCATTCATTTGACCTTAATATTTCAATGAGTATTTCGGTAACCAATGAACCTTAAACTATAAAAAGGAGATACCTATTAGCTCGAATATTTGTGTCGTAATATCTTGACTTAATGGATATTGATCAAATATTTGAATTAATTCGTATTGTCTAAAGGTAAATTTCAAAATAAATAAAATTTGACAAGTCATAACATCATACTTAATTGTTTGCATCATGCATAAAAGGTGATGTACTTGATTTGAACCATAAATTAACACGACAGTCGTTCTTATTCGATGTCGGTTTAATCTATGGTCTGAATGTATAGTCACCCTTATTAATTAAAGGATTAATTAATTCAAGCCCATCAAATTTTATGGTGTTCGGTCTACCTTATCCAAGTGACTGGTGGCGATTCCTAGTCTTATTTTCAAAATACGAATTTTAAAAGAAATTCCTCCAAAATGAAATTTCAAAAACGTGGGATGCCTTCGTATCAATGTATTTCAAAACGTCGCTACACATACCAAATTCCTAACAAATTTTAATAAAAATCTCTACTCTTGTGGCACACGCTTTCTCTGCTTCTATGGCACGCTTTTCATTGACTTTTGTGGTTTGTTCATCTGTCGTTTGGCACGATTTCAACATATCTTAGCGGTCGTTTGGTGCTTGTATAAAGATCCTTACGACGCTAGCTTTCTGATTTGATTTTGTCGGTGGTCATAATTGATCCCCGCTCTTTTGATGAGCCGATGTAATCAGAACTGTGTAGCAGAATAATCTGCCTGATAGTTTGGTTCACTCACCACTCCTTTTTCATCATGTAAAGCGTCTTGTTTGACTAAAGACAAGGAGATTCATGAAGGTTTCTAGGTTTTTGATAGTATGCTAATCTCCATGGAAGGATTTGTTTTTCTTTGCACCTTTGTTTGAGATTTTTAGTGGACTAGTCTTTTTTTCTCTATTTTTGATGCATTGTGTTTGTAATATTTTTCGTGGAGTTTAATAAAATTCAGATGTCATTGTTAAAAAAATAAATGTATAAACCACCTATAATTATTACAAATTATTATACATATTAATTTGGTTATTTAGCACGCAACAATGAGCCAGTTGAATAGGGAATGGATGTACAATTTTACGCAGAGGTGTGGATTTTTATGGAGTGATATTATAAATTTGAAGTTTGAAATTATAAAATTTTAAGGGTAGTAAAATTATATTATAAAAAAATATGAATATTTAATATTTAAAATATATAAAAAAATTTAAATAATGCGGTCGCACCTTCTCGATCGATCCATGAGTTGAACTTATCTCAACTAGAAATGACCATTTTATAGATTGATGTTTTATAAATTTAACATACATATTTAAAATAAACCAATTGATTTCATCAAATTGGGTAAAAGAAAGTCTAGAAATAAAGCAAGTGAAATAAACCACCTATAATTATTTTCAAATAGAGGAAAACATCATAGCACTAAATAGACAAAACATAAAATAATAGAAACAAACAAGCCAATTTATCTAGTTCTTTCCCAGACTCAACTACAACCGAAAAGCTCATCGTTCAGTAGAAACTTCATTGAAATCTCTCTACTAATTTTTATTTTTAAATCACTAAATTTATTATCCATTTTTATTTACATTACAAATCTTTAATTAATAAAATGACATAATTTTATTTTTATTATTATAAATTTACTTATATTGAAATCATTAAATAACACTAATAAAAAATTTATACTTTTATTTAATTTGTTTTCACATATCACCGATAAATAATGTTTAATTAATAATTTAAATATTTTTATAGAGTTTATAAGAAATTTAGTTATTTTTCTTTTAAATTTATTTGAATGAAAAGTTTCAGAAAACTAATAAAATTATTAATTGAACTTTATTTGACTGACACATGAAAAATATGTTAAATAAAAATGTCAATTTTCGTTTTTTATTATAATTATTTAATAATTCAATATAAATATTTTATTTTTTAAATAATAAAAATTGAATAATATTTGATTAAATTAAAAATTTATAATGTAAATAAAAATAAATATTAAATTCAGTAATCTAAATTGTAAATCATCAAAACCTATTCGAAGAGCAAAACAAATGTGCACACGGAAATTGGTTCAAGCATGCATATATGTCCCCGTGGGTCACGACTATTCATAAGAAGAAATCTTGACCATCTAATCCATCAGATCCAACCACTAGCGATCAGATTCAGCCTTCATTAGTAATTCCTCGAGTAGCTCTTTATATGTTTATAAACGAGCACGAACGAGAGTATGTTTATATTTTTTTATTAATTTTAACTGAACAAACGAACGAACGCGAACAAATAAACGAACACAATTTTTTATTCGTGTTCGTTCGTTAAAAAAATAAGCTTGTTTGTATTTATTCATGTCCATTCGTTAAAATAATAAACGAACACAAATAGATATTGAGTATTGTTTAATTATTTTCTATAGAGGTCTGAAGTCTCGTACATTGAGTATTGTTTAATTTTTTTATTTTATATTTTTAATATATGTTTTTTAAATTTTTTTAAATATAATCTTTTTGTTATGAAAAATAATAAATACAAATAGAGTCATGTGAATAAACATAAACGAAAAGATTATTGAACATTCACGAACGTAAATGAACAAAAGAGTCATTTGTTCATGTTCGTTTATTTAATTAATGAACATAAAATCCTGTTAATGTTGATTCGTTTAATAAATAAACGAACTCTTAAAAAAAGTCAACAAGTATAATCATCATACATAATATTTTAATATATAAAATTTACCGATATTGTCTTTTTTAAACAATTTTTATTTAAAGAAAAGATAAAAGGAAAATTAATCATACTGTGACTAGAGCCTAAGACTTAAGGAAAGAAATTAGATGTCAACAAAAATTTTAAACCAAATATTGTAAGTTATATCTATTATTTAATTTTTTCCTAAAACTACAAAACGTAACCGAACAAAAAACAAGGGCCTCTGCAATGTTATTCACAACTCATGCACACATAGGTAAACCCTCAGAATCCCTCATTACAACAACTGCAATAAATTTAAATAGACTTACATTATGTGAGGCATCAAAATAAATTTTGACCAAGGGTTTCAAGGGAGGAGTCCACCGAGAATTATCCAAATGTCGTAATATCCTTAAATTTTCAAATTAGTTTTTTTTTTCGAGTCTGAAGATAAAAAATCTTTATAATGAATACTGTAGCAATATTTTTTTCTTTCTTTTTCAAATATGAGCGTGGTTTTCTTTTAAAAAATTTATCGATACGAATTATCTCATAAGTCATCTTTAAAATCTTAGTTTAAAGGGATTTCTTTTGAAATTTTGTTTCTTTTTTTTGAAAATAATAAAAACTTGGAGTAGCCACCGGCCACTTGGATAAGGTAGGCCGGACGCTACAAAACTAGAGATTTATTTTGAAAGGGTTCGGGAGTTGGTTACGTGTGGAAAAGGATTAGCACCCTCATCACGCCCAGAAATTGGTACCAAAATATTTGTTACTTTTAATCGAAGGAAATTGTCAAAATTTGAAATAAATTTAATTTGGTGACCTTAATTGAAAATTAACTTTAATTGAACGGGCTTTATCAAATTGGTGGGTTTAAATTAGTTGGACATTTAATTAATAAGGTTGACGATACATCGTACCATAGATTAAACCGACATCATATAAGCTTGACTGTCATGTTAATTTATGGTTCTAATCTCGTACGTCACCTTTATGCATGGTGCAAGCAGTTAAAATGATGTAATGATTTTATCATGTTTTAATCTTACTTGGGGACGGTAAGAATTAATTCAAATATTTGGTCAACATCCTTTAAGCTCGGACTGTTACGACACACATATTAGAATTAATGAATACCTCATTTTTACGATTTAAATTGATTAACTTAAAATAAATGAGTCATATAAATGACAATTAAAATGGATGGCAAGTGAAGGGTTAAAGATAAACACAAAGCCCACTCAAGGTCCTAACCTAAAAAACCCAAATTATGAGAGATCCAATTAGTGATCTAGTTAATAATTAGGTGAATCTAATATTAACCATAAATTAATTAGCCCTAAAAGACTAAAAAACCTAACAAATTATGATTTATCTTGTAACATGATAATTAATTTGATCGATTTTAAACTAATATTCCAATAAGGCAAGAATACTATTTAAAGTAAACCAAATTAACTAATCATGATTTTAATTTAAATGTCAATTTAATCTCCATGTTAATTTTATCTTAAAAGTAATTAAGAAATGTCCAACTAGTTTAATGAACTTAATATTTATCCCAATAAACTAAGGGTAAATTTAAATTCACTAAATCAATTTGAACCTTAATATATCTAAGGCTCTAAGCTAAGCTTAAATTAATCTAATTACTTTAAAGATTGTGCCCCTATGAGACGAGCACACGATTTTAAATTAATTAATTTAATTTTACCTAATTCTAATATAGAATTAATCTACCAAACCCAAAACCTATCTAAACTAAGCAAGCCCTAAATACAAGAAGGCCCAAACCACTAAGCCCAAAACATAAATTAAAAAAAAGACCACACACACATATATATATATATATATATATAAAGCATGCAATTTTAACTACATATTAAACTATATATATATATAACAAATATTATATATTTAAAACTACATTAGATATATTTTTTAAAAGATATATACTGTATACATTATGAAAACTTATATTATACATTAGATAAACTATATTATATATATATATTATAAAACCGTTTATTATACATATACATATATATCACAAAAACCATATAGAAAAAGCTATACATATTACTTTTACATAAATACTATATTATATATATACTATATTATATATATATCATAAAAAAAATAGACTGCATAAAAGGCATATACCATGTAATATCGTATACCATATAAAGAAGGATCACCACATAACAAAAACTTTCATCAACCACAAATCTAACAAATCAAGACATGAATAACAATATTTAACAAGTGAAAGGCTGGAAATTAAAAATGCATGAAAAGTGACTCCAATGCTGGAAAAGGGATCGAATTGAACAAAACAGAAATTAGGGGACCAGATTAAAAGAGCTGATTTGTTCAAAATGGGGGCAAAATTGCAAACACATAAAAAATTTTGAGGACCGAGGAAGTAATTACAAAACACGAAAACCCTTATATTGCCATTTACGAATGCGGGAGGACCGAAAAGGAGATTTAAAAAATGAAAGCCCTTACGGGGAGTAATTTTGATGGGGTAGAGGGGTTTATGGAGATATTAAGCCCATTTTTAAAATGGTCTGGGTATAAAACACAGTTTTAAAACAAAAAAAAAATGTTTTAACCTAAACTCTCTCCCACCCTCTCTCTTTTCTCTCCAAAACGGGGATGAACACCGTCTTGTATTCATCTCCAAACCTAAATTCTGGCTACCAGACCCAAAAATTGCTGCTAATCCCAGTTTTTGACGACTCCTTCACCGCACGCCGCTACGTCGGTCGCCGCTCGCCGGCGGTCGACAAACTCAGAAATGAACCAAAACCACTCCTTTCACATTCTAAACCCAAATTTGAAACCTTTTTCCCCAAAATTGAGACCTTTTTTCCTTGAAACCTCAAAACAAAAACGAAAACCCATATATCTAAGGCAAACAGAATCCTTAGAAGCCTCTTTTTGTTTTCTTACAACGGCTCACCCCTTCGTGTTCTCGAAGGAAAATAGAGCGGGCTTGTCACCGAAAGAAAAGGAATGGCAGAGGAAGCCGAAACGAAAAAGATAAAAAAGACTAAAAACCCTAAGCATTTCATTCCTTTTATGCTTCGAAATGAAATACAAAGAAATAGGAAATATACCTCATAAAGCTTTTGTTGTATTCCTTTGAATCTTTTTCCCTCTGTTTGCACTTAGGGTTTACAATTGATTGGGTTCAGTTTTTATAATCGAGTATTACATGTATTTAGAAATGAAATTAAATCGAATAGAAATTTCTTATTGGTTGCTCCTGATTTGTTTGTATTCATGCTACAATTCTGCCACCGTCGATTTGTTGGGGGAGTTGTTCTGATTTGTCTTATTTGCTTTGTTTTGCATGTGATATGAGAAAGGAGGAGGGGACCAGTGGGCGGCCGACGTGGAGCGATTCCAGCTGCTGATGAAGATCTGAACAGTCACGAGGGAGCTGAAGCATCGCGCGTGGGGTAGCCAAAAAGCCGCGCGTGGGGGATCTGGAAAGGTTGGCGGTGAGCTACAGCGCAGACCGGGGCAGATGGTGGGGCATTGTTATCTTGGATTTGGACCGTCGTATGAACCCTAGATCGAACGGTTGAGGCTTGACTGCACAAAAATGATGGAGATCACCAGCTTAGGGCTTTCTAATTTCGGGCCCTAATGGGCCAAATGTAATATAAATTTTGTTTTCTTGTTTTGGGCTTTTTATGTAAATGGACTACTGATATATTTATTTAAGTTGGACTTTTATTTTATTCAATTGTTATACATATACATATTGATCTTTAGTTTAATATATAATATTTATTTTGGCTTTCTTAATTTAGCTTAATAATAATAATAATAGAAGACGGCAATAAAAAGAAAAAGCAATAATAATAAAATAACATAATACATTAATAATGTTTTGAGTTTTTTTAAATGAGCAATAACATAGTAGATTATAACAACAACAACGTGTATGCAAGACACACTTAGTAATAGTAATAGTAACATTTTTTTGCTTTTTAAGTTTTTTAAAACATATCATATAATAAATAGTAAATAGTATAATATGATAGTAATCACAAAAAATACAACACACTACTAATATTTTTGGATTTTCTTTAACAAATAGCAACACACACATATCAAAAATTAAAAGTAACATTTCTTGGATTTTTTTTTATTTTAATGGTAAACACATTCATATATAGTGAGATAGTTAAAATTAAACAAAGCCCATAATAGTGTATATAAGCCCATTATTATAAAACGAAATAAAAAGGGTTCATTCCGAACAAAATTAGTGATTACAAATACAAAGTATGTTTTGATCATTGGAAAATGTGCTTAAATCGATTAAATTTATTGGGTTGAAGGTTGGTTTGATTCAGGATTAATTTGGAATTGGAAGTTTAATGACCAAATTGTAAAGAATGCAAAATTTATATTTTTGCATGGCTATTAGTTAAGTGCTTGAGTAGTGAATGTCGAGTTTGTCGATGTATGTATGTATGTATGTATGTATGTATGTATGTATAACCCTCAAACACTTAAACTAATTAAATTGCATGATATTGCATGTTTAAGTACAATCAAAACCATAACCTCTAGGTTAGGCAAAGCTAAGAATTTGTGTTAGTGGAATCAAGAAGATAAGATTATAAAATTTTGAAGGGACCAAAGCAAAGAATTTTGTGTAATTTATATTTTAGATCATTAAATTTACTATCACTTTCATTTACATCGCAAACTTTTTATTTAATTAAATTACATCATTTAACTTCTATTATTTATAAATTAAGTCACTTATTCTGACACCATTAAATAATTCATATGGAAAAAATAAATTAACACTTTTATTTAATATATTTTTCACAGATCATCAATAAATAATATTTAATTAATAATTAAATATTGTTGTGAGAATTTATCGAAAATTTAGTTATTTTTTAAAATTAATTTAAATTAAATATTTTAAAAATTCTTACAGAAAATCATTGAAATTATCAATTAAACCTTATTTGATGATGATACTTGAAAAATATGTCAAGTAAAATTATTAATTTTAGTTTTTTTGTTAAAAATATTTAATAATATTTGTATAAATCACTTAATTTACTACTAATAAAGTTTAATAATGTAATTTGTTACATTAAAAGTTTCTTATATAAATAATAGTAGATGTTATTGTCTACACCCTGCCGCTAGATTACTATAACATCAGTCGTGTCAATTATAAACCACCATTCAAATTCACAATCTTCCAACATTTTAAATTATTTATACCTAAATAAATACTTTAACCTTGGATTTATATTCAAATAAAGCCTACTATAAACCAACCTTAAACTTGAAATAAGAGCTTACTTCTGTACTAGGATTGTAAATAAAACAAGATAAATTGTGAGTTATTTGAGTCCGTCTTAGTTAAAGTTTGATTTGATTGGTCTTGATTCGAGCTTGAACTCGACTTGAGTTCTTAACGATTCGAGCTGAGCTACTAAATACCCGACTCAAAAAGATAGTGAGCTACTTGAAAATATAATATACTAAAATTTTTAATTTTTTAAAATTAGAGTGAACTAAAATGTATGTTATTGGATAATAATAATAATAATTAGTGTTATTATTATGAATATGATTGTAAATGAGGGGAGACATATCGCGAGCTACTCGAGTCTAATTCGGTTAAAGTTCAGTTAATACTTGACCCGATTGGACTCGAATTCTTAATGAACTGAGTCAAGCTCACATTTTTAGGACCGACTCGAGTTCTTAAT
Organism: Hibiscus mutabilis; assembly: GCA_019671005.1. Classification (NCBI taxonomy): domain Eukaryota; kingdom Viridiplantae; phylum Streptophyta; class Magnoliopsida; order Malvales; family Malvaceae; genus Hibiscus; species Hibiscus mutabilis. Next base: position 10,984,326 of record CM033711.1, read on the forward strand.
AAGTCAAATCGAGTTCAGTATTACTCGAACTCGACTCGACTCGTTTACAATCCTATTCAATACAAATCAAATTATAAGAGTTAAGGTGTTGGGGGTTAAAAAATTCATTTCACATCAAGCAATGAGGAGGAAGAAAAATAAGTAAGCCCACAATTATTATCTTCTCAGTTCTCAACATGATATAATCTATCCATTTGTGATTTTTCATCCACGTGGTCCAATCAAAAGAGACTTGCCACATCAACTTCAATCCTATAGCTTTGCTGCCCCCCTCCGTGTAGTAATATTTAAAACTGGCTCTATAAATCAAGAAAAATAGTTGATTTGGCCCAAATTACATAAAGGGCAAGCATATCAATAGTAATTAAACTATGAAAAAAATAAATATTTTGACTACTTTTATTTTAAATTTATAAAATTATCATTAAATTTATTAAATTTTTTGTAAAATTATCAGTGAGCTAATCGAAATTATCACACTATTCTATATTAACATTCAATGATCATTTTATAACAAAGATTTAATGACCATTTTATATACCTTATCCTTGAATAAATACTTTTTGGTTTCCCATTAATTGTTTTTCCTTTGTCTCCCCCACCCCCCTACATTTTGACTCGGGGTTTGCAACTCAGTCCTCCACTTACCATCGAGGAACAAACAGTGACAAAAACAGTGGCACAGTGAATAACCAATTTGTTTATAAATCTGCCTTCATTGGTTCAACATCTCTCATTCTTGCACTCACTTGGTGGATGCTTATTCTGGGTTCTTCTCGTTTTGAGCTCTTTCCCAATAGTTTATAAAAAATTACCCATTGCTCTTTGTAGATTGTTTAGTCCTTTTTAGCCATGGCTCTTTGTGCATGCTCATTTCCTGCCATTATTAGCTGCCGTGCTGCTGCTTCAGAACCTCAAAAGTCCTCTCCTTTTGCTTCCCATTTGCTTGCTGGATCAGATCTGGGTTTCCACCCATTGCTTAAGCTCATTCAGGTTCATATGAAGATTAAAAAAGCAGAAAAAAACTGGGTTTTGTTTGTTTTTTATTAGATTCTAAAGTTGTTCTCTGTTTGATATCTTTGTTTGAATAAAGTCTACACAAAATTCTCTCTTTTTTGGCTTTCTTTCTCGTTTTCTATTATCTAGTCTTTGTTTTGTGTTTTCTTTTGACTTGGATACAATTAATTTTTAGATTCCAGTTGAAAAATATGTATAAACTGAAAAAAATGGTTGTTTTTTGTTTTGATTTGTTTAAGGTGAAGAAAAGGCCAGGTGGGGTTTATGCATCACTATCAGAAGGAGCTGAATATTACTCCTCAAGATCAGCAACGCCTCTCTTGGACACTATAAACTATCCAATTCATATGAAAAATCTGTCCGTCAAGGCATAAAAACATCCAAAAAAATCATGTTTATGCGCTTGTTTTTTTTTTTATAATTTATTACGAGATCTTCATCTCTTTTATATTGTATATATGTATGGGAACTTTTCATGCAGGAACTGAAACAACTAGCTGATGAACTGCGGTCTGATGTGATTTTCAACGTTTCCAAAACTGGTGGTCACTTGGGGTCAAGCCTTGGCGTGGTTGAACTCACTGTGGCTCTTCATTATGTCTTTAATGCCCCTAGAGACAAGATATTATGGGATGTTGGTCATCAGGTTCGGTCCTTGCTTTGCTCAAGTTTCCTTTTATATGAATTTGTCCTTATTTGTTATAATTCCTCATTTGGTTTGCAGTCTTACCCTCATAAAATCTTGACTGGGAGAAGAGCTAAGATGCATACCATGAGGCAAACTAACGGATTGGCCGGATTCACGAAACGAGCAGAGAGTGAATATGATTCCTTTGGGACTGGTCACAGTTCAACCACAATTTCTGCTGGCTTGGGTATTAGTCTAGTCTTCTTGCATTCATTTTGCATATGTATGTAAGGTTAAAACATTGAAACGAGATAAATATTATCGAACCATCATCGTGTTCTTTGATGTTGCTTTTGGAAATGGGTTAGTTTGTATAGCTAATCTAAGCCTTGTTCATCTGCTAACATGTGATTTCTTCTGTAAATGGAATGAACTTTTTGTTTTAGATATGGTGAAATTTTATTTTTGATTCTGTTATGCAAATCGAGTTCCACTTGGCCTTTGGAGATTTAATTGTTTCAATGTTTTCGGGTGGGCAGGAATGGCTGTGGGAAGGGATCTGAAAGGGGAAAGGAATCATGTTGTTGCTGTCATAGGTGATGGTGCAATGACCGCGGGACAAGCTTACGAAGCAATGAACAATGCCGGATACCTGGATTCCGATATGATTGTTATTCTTAATGACAATAAACAAGTTTCTCTGCCAACTGCCACTCTCGACGGACCTATTCCTCCCGTGGGAGCTTTGAGCAGTGCTCTGAGTAGGCTGCAATCAAACAGGCCTCTTAGAGAACTGAGAGAGGTTGCAAAGGTAAATAGAAAGGAATAGAACCACAGAAACTAGTATAATTTTTCTCGCAAACTAAAATTAACTCGAACTGAATTTGGTTTTATTACAGGGAGTTACAAAGCAAATCGGTGGGCCCATGCACGAACTGGCCGCAAAAGTTGATGAGTATGCTCGTGGGATGATAAGTGGTTCCCGTTCAACACTTTTTGAAGAACTTGGACTATATTATATTGGACCTGTTGATGGTCACAACATCGATGATCTAGTTTCTATTCTCAAAGAGGTTAAGACTACTAAAACAACAGGTCCGGTCTTGATCCATGTTGTCACCGAGAAAGGCCGAGGTTATCCATATGCAGAGAGAGCTGATGACAAGTACCATGGTAACATGCACAATAAGCCATTTTTAGAAGAGATGTCATTTTATATGATTTAATGCACTGATTTCGGTTTATGACCTTAGTTTAGGGAACAAAAGAGAATAAATTATATCTGGCTTTCTTTTCTGAGGAGTGGTGAAGTTCGATCCTGCAACCGGAAAGCAATTCAAAGGCAGTTCTGTTACCCAGTCTTACACTACATATTTTGCTGAGGCTTTGATTGCAGAAGCGGAGGCAGACAAAAATATTGTTGCCATCCATGCTGCAATGGGAGGTGGAACTGGATTAAACCTCTTCCACCGCCGTTTCCCTCAAAGATGTTTTGATGTTGGGATTGCCGAACAACATGCGGTAACCTTTGCTGCAGGGTTAGCGTGTGAAGGCTTGAAACCTTTTTGTGCAATCTACTCATCGTTCATGCAAAGGGCTTATGACCAGGCAAGCTACCAAAGTTGCCACTGTTTTTACTATCTGTAAAAGATTAATATTCTGTGTATGTTAAACATCTGCATTTCAAATTCATAACGAATGTGTCGATTTGCTGCAACAGGTCGTACATGATGTTGACCTGCAGAAGCTGCCTGTAAGATTTGCTATGGATAGAGCTGGCCTTGTTGGTGCAGATGGTCCAACACATTGTGGGGCTTTTGATGTCACCTTCATGGCATGCCTCCCCAACATGGTCGTAATGGCTCCTTCCGATGAGGCTGAGCTTTTTCATATGGTTGCCACAGCTGCAGCCATAGATGACCGTCCTAGCTGTTTCCGTTACCCGAGAGGAAATGGGATTGGAGTTAAGTTGCCGCCAAGGAACAAAGGGGTTCCTCTCGAGGTGACTTCCGATCAAATATGCACATATTCTTATTCGTAAAGAAACAAAGACTAAATTAACCATACAGACAACTTAATCCAAAATGTGTATAATGTCCTTACAGATCGGCAAAGGAAGGGTACTGATTGAAGGGGAAAGAGTGGCACTATTAGGATATGGATCTGCAGTTCAAAGCTGCTTAGCAGCCACCTCGTTATTGGAATCCCACGGCTTAAAGCCAACTGTTGCGGATGCACGATTTTGTAAACCATTGGATGACTCCCTCATCCGAGGACTGGCAAAATCACATGAAGTTCTGATCACAGTGGAAGAAGGATCAATCGGGGGCTTCGGTTCTCATGTGGCACAGTTCCTAGCTCTTGATGGTCTTCTTGATGGCAAAGTAAAGGTATGCAAATCCGAAATCACGGACTTGAATGTTCATAATTGGAAGTTGATATAGCCGTAGAAGATCTTGTTTCTTTGCATTATTATTTTTTTTTATCTATTTGCAGTGGAGGCCGGTGGTTCTTCCCGATCGATATATCGACCATGGCTCGCCAGCCGACCAGTTGGCTGAAGCTGGTCTGACACCATCGCACATTGCTGCAACAGTGTTCAATGTGCTTGGACAAAAAAGAGAGGCTCTTAGGATCATGTCCTCGAGAAACTGAAGAAATTCTTCAGCTTAACTTTCATTTAATGAACAAAATTTTTCCTTTGGTTTTTCATTTCAAATGAATGGTAGTTAGTTTAAACATATATATATATATATATGTATACATTTGATCAATATATATATTAGCAATGATACAACTTTACCATAAATATTTAGTATGTAACCAAACAACTTTATATAGTTCTACAATGGCTATTTTATTTTGTTTAATAGAGGTAATAGCAATTGCTTCTCAAGTTCACTATTCTAGAGATGTAAAATACATATAGAAGAACACATTGAGTAGTTCCCAGCGGAAAAGGGAACATTGTTCTCCGTAAGAAATTCGAGTTTGAACAAATTTTTATACATGTATGTGCGTTTCCAAAGGATTAAGAGAAAAAAATAGATACCATCGTGTAATCATACCAAAATATTAAATAAATACACCTAAAAAGATATAGTAGCCCTCAAAATTAAAGTTACATAAATAAGTCTATATAACCCCAACTGAATCTAGATGTTTCTTTTCAAGAGGTATTGTGTCATCAGCTTGTCCTTAATATTTACGTACCTAAACTCCATATGAACCTAAGAGAAAATCGTTTACACAAAAAGATATGTATTTAACAAGAATTAAATTACTTTTTTTTTCTTGTGAGAGACTAATTTGACCAATTTGAAAATTAAGAGGCGCTTAAAAGATTTTTTGTGCCTTTAATACTTTCTGCAAATAAACAAGGATGAGAATACATGGGCTGGATTTGGATGTTTGCAAATATATGATTTGTTTTTCTAAAATTAGAGAGTGTGAATTTGGTAATATTCGAATTCAGGGAACATAAACATTATTAAAAGGATATGTAATGGATATTAACTATAATATATTTATTATCAGATCTCGTTTTACCTATGCAAATAAGGAATTTGAAAATTAATTAATGTTGGATGAATGACAAGACATATTATTTTTTAAGGAAAGTATCTAAGTTTAAATTTGGAGAAGATGTAATTGAAGAAGAAAGTCCGAATATCGAATATAGACTATAAAATAAATATGTACTGTACCAAAAAGTTGAGCAATTTAAACATTTAAATTCCCATCCATTTGTTATTTATAAAATATTAAAGGGCAAACTACTAGAATGGTCACTTAAGTCTAGGGTTTGTACACTTTTAGTCACTGGTTTTCAAATTCGACTGTTATGGTCACTTACATTTTCTATAAACTTATGGTCACTTGGACGTTTTTTGGGTTAAACGTTAACGAGAGGCTGATCTGGCACAATAAAAAGAAGAATAAATTACCTAAATAGTCCCTAAACTATTACTTCACTCCTATTTTAACCACTAAAATAAAAACAATTTTATAATTACACATTTATTCCTCTATATTTACTATTTTTATTTCTTCTCTCCACCATTTTCAATATTCTTCTTCATCTAACTCAATCCCTAATTTTCTACTATATTAATTCTCAATTCACATCGTATAATTTTTTTCTAGTTTCCTTTTTTATTCTATATTTCTTCATCACTTTCTTCTCATTTCTCTCAATCTACTTTTCGTCTTCCTACAAAATTGAAGAAGCCCCGAGCCTTTGATCACTTGACGTTAGCTTTCTAAAATAACTATTTTCATCTATTTTTAGTTTACAATTTGTCTTTGATTTTACACTTCCTTGTTTTAATCTCACTTTTTATGTATTTGGTAAACTAGGTTGCTTTTCTTTTTATATATATTTTAGATTTTGTTTTGTTTTTTTTTTAAATTTCCCATTTTTATGGGCACTAGTTTTTATGCCTTTGATTTAAATTTACTAACCATGATTTCGATAATATTTTTTAGTTTGGTTTCCTATTAATAGGGATTAAATATCTATGGTGATCTCAACTAATATTTAGTTTTAAAATTTTATGAATAAGATTAGTGATTACTGAATTCAGTTTTCATCTGAGTTGATCTTAAATTGTGCTTTTTATTGTGCTTTTGATTATAGGATTTGGTGGAAGCTGTTGAGGGCTTTTTATTCTAATGAAAAAAGGGTCAAAAAGCAACTGCAAGTCAACATCCCACAAAATCTTCAAGGACAAGGCAAAGAACCAGGTGAAAGATTTGCAGGGTATGTTCTTAGATTTGCAGTTTGCAAGGCAAGAAAGCCCCAACATTGATGTTGCAGTTCATCAGATGCTTCGTGAATGGAAAGCCGAGCTCAGAACCTTCTCCAGCTTCTTCATTGCAACAAATTAGGGCTGCCACTACTTCTCATTTCTTATTAATTGCATTTATATGCTCCGTTAATTAATTTTATTTAGTCGAAAAAAATATACGGTGTGAATTGGGAAATAATACAGTAGAAAATTAGAGATTATGTTAGATGAAGAAGAATATGGAAGGAGGTGCTCCTAGTGGGTCTAAATTCATGACCTAAAGAAAATGAGAGAATAAAAAAAATCAGCTTGGCCAATCAGCCAAATATGCTTGTTCAATTTAACCATTGATTTTAATTTTGATATGAAATTTAACTCTTAACTTTGACTTTTATTTGTAACTTAACACAAACATTTTTAAATATAAATTTATATTTAATTAAATATTTAAATAATACTTTATATAATTTTTAATTTATAAATAACAATTTTAATCATATTTTGAATTGTAAAAAATAGTGAGAGACTAAATTATAACTCAAAATCAAACTTAAAGGATAAACTATAACTCAAAGCCAAAGTCAAGATCGAAAAATCAAAGTTAGGTCAAAATTGCATTAACCGAGTTTACCATGTGCGTCGAATATCGCTGAACACTACTGATGCTGAATATTGCTGAACAACATAAAATTAATTAATAAAGATTAAAAATCTCAAGGACTCAACATACAATTATAAATTATTTAAAATAAAATTTTAATTAAATTATTTTTCATATATATTATATTTTTTAATTTTTTAAAAAATTAGATCAAATATCAACCATAGTCAATCTTTAAATTAAAAAAACCTAAATCTTTCCCCCAAATTAAAACCCTAAATTAAAAAATCCATTTCGCCAGCTTTGGTTTCCATCGTACCTGCAAGTCAGCAACCATATAAAGGATGGAAAAATAAAAGCAAAAATCTGAGATCATATGGCATCTTCATAGCAATAACAGAAGAATCCTTGGCCTGGGTTAACTTCATCATTTTATTAATTGTTAAATGATAATTCACCATGAATAATACTCATCTCGATTTCAACCTGTGGGGGAAAAATATTTTCTCTTGTCGACCAGCCGACTTTTTCCCTTCAAATTAAAACTCTAATTCCTAAATTAGAACTAATTATTTAGGGTTTTAATTTGGTAATTTGAGTTTTGATTTGAGAATTAGGGTTTTAATTTGGAAAAAAAGATTTAGGGTTTTTAAATTTAAAGATGGACTATGGTTGGTATTTAATCCAATTATTTGAAAAAATAAAATATATATAATATATATGAAAAATAATTTAATTAAAATTTAATTTTAAATAATTTATAATTGTATGTTGGGTCATTGAGATTTTTAATCTTTATTAATCAATTTAATGGTGTTCAGATGTGTTCGGTGTTAGCGTTGTTCGACGGTGTTCGACGCCCGTTGTAGAATTTTCTAACCCCAAAACATTAAATAATACATGATTAAATAAATTGGTAAGATGATAATGGGAGTAGGGCGTTTACGGTAGGTTAACTGTACTGTTTAGTTTAAATGGTCGGTTAATCGTTATAGCGGTTGTTGAATCCTAATTTAACTGTTAAGAAACGACTAATCGTTTTAACCACTAACGATTCGATTACATGTTAACATGTAATCTATTACAATGTTTTTCACATGTTCACTAGCTCGTTTGAGAATAATGAAATGATCTTTCCGATAAATATTACCCCCTCTGTCCCACTCAATATGTCCAATATTGGCTTTTTAAAAATTAATTTTTTTAACTTTGACCATAATTATTTTTAACATTTTAATTAATTAAATTTTATAAAAATATATATTTTTAAATTACTTGATTGAAGGTTTTTAAAACATATTTTTTCACGTTTTTATCAACAATGATTTTTAAGTAATAGTGAGGCAAAGTTTAAAAAATGACCCAAAAAAATCAATACTAAATATATTGAATAGGACGAATAAAGTATATTATAAGTACCTCAGGATTGACGTAACTAATTTTGTGAACAAAATCTATGTATAAATAATTTATTAACGGCTAATCTATAGATTAACTATTATTTTAATGATCCGATTAATCAAAATTGTTTAAACTTAATAATTCTATTAATCAACCTGTAAAATATAATAATTATATAGATTAACGGTTATAATTAACTGGTTACAATTTTAATTAATTATATTAATTAACGATTAACAAAAAATATTTAACTTTAACAATTCTATTAATTAATTATACATGGGAAGGAGCCACGTTAGGAAGAGACAAAATAGGGAGCTTTAGTTATTGAGGAATTTGTTGTGAAGTGTGCAAATGATGACACCTATTCTTCAACAAAGCATTAACCAAAAAGGTGAAGCATGGGAATGACATTCCGTGTCCCACTTTCAGATTCAATGAATTGAGTTTGGTTGCATTCCTAAATAACAAAGAGATACATAATAACTTTGTCCAAAAAAAAAGATCACATAAGAAAAAGATAGAGGGAGTTAGTTCATGAACCATGAAAATCGGTAGTGGGGAAGAAAAAAGCTTGAGCATGGCTAGGGATGTAAATTGGTTGCGAGGTGCGAAGAGTGCTCTCTTCACATTTATTTTTATATAAAATTTTTGTTTTTATTTTTGTTTTATGACTCGTTACGAATATAAAAAATTTAAAGTTATTTATATCATGTGATCCGTGAGATTAAAATTATCCCTACCTCATTACTTTTGTGGGCTTGAGACTCACTTAATTCTCTTTTTACTCTTCTCATGACCCATTTCATATGACATATTTGTAAATATTAGTTAAATAAATATAAATTAAATTTATTATGAAAAAAATATGAAATCATGTCATCTGAAATCTCACTACATCATTCCAATTGTCACTATTTAAAATAATAGTAATAATAATGTCTTCGCGACCATTTAATTAGCAAATTAAAATATAACTTTAACAGAAGTTTAAAAAATATTTAGGGTCGATGGCAACATTAGAGAAGAAATCGAAATTACTTTTACATTTTATATAAATATCTGAAGACAAGTCAATAGAAATTATTTTAAATTTAATTATGATCTAAATTGGTATTTATATATACATATTTGTTATGATCAATCTCAATCCAAATTATATATATTAAACTTTTCATAATATATATTTCAAGACTAGTCAATATGAATTACTTAAATTTTGATTCTGATCCAAATTAAAATTTTAAACATTATTTATATATTTTTAATAATATTTATAATAACTTGTTATAAGGTCGGTTGAGGCGAGTGGAAATGATGCGGGGCAGGCAAGGATGATGCGAGGCATGTGAAAATAGAGTGGGTACAAGGTCATATTCACGTCTGCCCTACCACCTATGACGAATCTAATTTTTATCTTCATCCCTATCTTACGACGCACAATTTATAACCATTCTTACACAATTAAATAAGAAATGAGACGAATCCTATAAAATTCGTCCCACTGACGCCCCTAAGCATGGCATTGGAGTCTATTGCTTTATAGCTTTTTCAAACCGATCTAAATAATACATTTCCTATCACACTCAATGTATAGATAATGGAGTCGTTTAAATTTCAATGGGTAATGGTCACACTTTGAGTCTTATCAATTAATTAAACATAAAAAGCAATGTAAATTTATTACTAATATTTTGATGGTAAAAGAAAAAGTGATCGATTCAGCTTAGTTTTCCGTTTAAAAATGATAATTTGACTTTTTTTTAAAATTTGACAATTATATTTGACTTTCATTGAAAGGTGAAGCTTATATTTAAATAAAAATGAGCTAAATTGATAAAGCTATAAACATTAAGGACTAACTTCATTATTACTTTTTGACTGTGGTCATTAATAAAGTCATTATCAATTTATGCCTCAAACTCGTAAAATTGTATTAATTTTATTATTGGCTTAAGTGTTCAACAAACTCTTAAATTTTTGCAAAAAAATTAATTAAGTCTCTAAGTTTTTTTACACTCAATTAAGCCCTTAAACTCAATAAAAAATTAATTTGGTCATTTGACCAATATTGACCGTTTTTTTAATTTTTTTTAAAAAAATTATAAAAACAGAAAAAAATATAAAATATAAAAAATACTGGAAAATTCAAAAATTATTTTAAAATATAAAATTGAGTATTTTTAGAATTCATTTCAAAATAATAAATAATTATTTTCAAAATTTTAAAAAAATTATTTTAAAAAAATTAAAAGATTAAAAATTTAAAAAGATTAATTATTATTATTACTCAATTATAAAAAATTATTTTAATTATTTTATATTTTTTAAATATAGTTTAAAAATCAAAATAAATTTTATTGTTTTATTTTTTTTCGAATTATATTTATAATTGTATAATAATATTTATTTTTTAAAATATTTTAGTCTTTGAAAAATTGTTATTTTTAATAAATTTTGAAATTAAAAAACATTTTTTATATTTTTAAAATTTTCCCGATTTTTTAAAAAATTTAGAATTTTTTATTTTTTAGATATTCTTTAAAAATTCCTAACAAGTGACATTATCATGTTGCAACATGCGTCAAAAGATTTTTTTTAAAAAATTATTAAATTTAAGGTCAAAGTTGGTCAAAGGGTCAAATTGATTTTTTTTTCTTGAGTTTGAGGGCTTAATTGAATGCAAAAAGTTCAGGGGCTTAATTAATTTTTTTACAAAAGTTTAGGGGCTTATTAAACCCTTAAGCCATGATTGTCGTTACGAAAAAAGTTATTATCACCAGTAGTTTTTTGTCATGTTAGTCACAATGATGTTAAATAATTTACAATGTCGAGCAAGTACATTTGGTTGGTCGACCAGGCTGCTCATCTTTGTTCCCTCATATTCCTGTAAATCATGAGTTTGAGGCTCACTAAGAGCACTTTCTTTTCTTCCCCTAGAGCTCCCATTCCCCTCTCTTCTAGGTAGGATTATGATTAGATTTAAAATTTATCAAAAAAAATAATTTACAATGTCTGAGTTAGCATATCCATATACCATTCTTTTAATAAATTAATGTCCTCTAATAAGATGATTACGAGCCAATTTTGATAATGTAATAGTACATATGGCATGGATTTTTCTCTCTCAAAATATGTAATTTTAAATTAGTAATTGAATTTAGAAGCCCTTAATTTTTACCGTCACACCATAAAAAATATATGCCATTGTTGACATAATAAAGCAATTTGTGATAACATCTGATGTGCAAGTAAACATTAATAATATGTATAAAAGTTAATGGTCGTATTAGTCAATGATTGTCAAATGCCGAAATTGATGTAATTCAGGAATTTTAAGTCAAAATTGATGAAAATAAAAATAAGAAGCAACATTATTGGTTTTGAAAGACTAGAAGAATTAAACAATTGAATTAAAAAAATATAAATAAAATTACTGATCTATAATTACTAACATGGACAAAATAACTCTTAAGTCTAAAAATATTACTCTATGAAATTAGATATCTAACTAATAATATTATATTTGTATTCTCATGTTAAGATAATAATGCTTAAATTTAACGGGAAATAAGAAATATCTAATTTGATAAGATATTTATGAAAAAAGAGGCAAATTGAGAAGAGCCAAAAGAGGGGTTTTAAATGTTAATAAGTTTGTTGTGAAATATGCAATTGACACCTATTCTTCAATAAAACATTAAACAAAAAGAAAGGTGGAAAAAGAAATTAAAAGCTAAAATAATTCTAAATAATAATAGAAATTTGACCCACGACTCTACTTTCAAACCCAATTAATTTTAACTTGTTTTCATTCATAAAGAAGTAAGAAATCACTAACAATATTACCAAATAGTTAGCCGCCACTGTTTTCTTTTTTTCTTTCTCAAAATACTTAACAGCGTCGTTCTCCTTTTCTTTAAATACCGACAATAGTATTGTTTTTAATAATAGTCGTCGATCGCTGGGATCTATCGTTTCGTTTTATTTTTTAGTTTTTAATAAATTATTTTGCTCTTGTGGTACGATTTTATTATGCCTTTTGATACGATTTTATTCTATCTTTTGGCACGTTTTTTTATTTTAATTTTCTATTAAGGTTAGATCTGACGACGTCACGACTGATCAAGATGATGCTCCTTTCTTTATGCTGCTGATCTCCTTGTCTCGGACCCTCGAACTGGATTTGGATACGCGATTACATCTACCGTTCTTTATTTGTGATTGAATTGTGGTAATGACCTTTTTGTCAACGTACGTTCATTGTAATATGCATTTTTATTAGGGATGACAAAATTACCCGACCCCGACCCGGTGTGCCCCGACCCGACCCAATCGAGTTTTTTCTTATGATTTTCGGGGTTTGGGTTAGGGCGGGTTCGGGTATAATATGAAAATTCCCCGCCCCGCCCCGCCCGGTTTTTTTTTTTATATTTATAAAAATATCACTATATATAAATACTTTTAGGGGTTTCAAGCTATATTTTAGTTTGTGTTTATCGTAAATTTTTGTTAGATATTGTTCGAATTTTAACATATCTGATTCTAAAAGTCAATGGTTCGAGTTTATTTTTTAATATGTATTATTTTCTTCATATGAGTAATTTAATTGGTTTTATTTTATTTTTTATATAGTTTAAAGTCTGTGAAATTTATATTTTGTAAATATAATGGTCGTTCGATCGAATCTAACATTTATCGTCTACGAAATTTAATATATTTTTTACATTTTCGGGTTTGGGTCGGGTTTAGAGTTTATAAATCGGGGCGGGGCGGGTAAATTATTATTTTATTCTTGGGGCGGGGCGGGGTCGGGTTTTAGGATTAATATATCGGGGCGGGTTCGGGGCGGCCAAAAACCCGTCCCGCCCCGCCCCGTTGCCATCCCTAATTTTTATGTTGTTTGTTGATAGTTTTACCTATTATCGTCACTTTTGGTAATGTTTGTATCCTTCTTTGTTTCGAGTTTTTGGGTTAGGTTCTTACCTTTTCTTTGTATGGTCTTCATTTGATTTCAAGACACTAGTTTTATTTATTAGAAATATATCTGGTTTTAGGTATTTTGTTTACTAAATTGTAAACTTTCATTATAATTTCAGATATTTTTTCGTTTAATAAAATTAACGAATTTCAATTAAAAAAATAAAAATCACTAAAAAAAAGGGACAAGAAAAATGATATGATATCAAAATGATGGTAGACAACATACAGTTGAGCATGGCATTAGAGTCAATTGGTATAATATTAAAGAAAAATCAAATTTAAATAATACATCTCTTATCTATCACAATCAAGCATGGCATTGGAGTCAATTGATATAATATTAAAAAGAAAAATCAATTTAAATAATTCATTTCTTATCTATCACAATCATCATATAAATAATGGTCACTTTGTTTTAAAAGTACGAAGATAACGGTCACTCTATTCCTTGAGAAGAAGAAAAAAATACAAATTCTAAAATATTTGTTTTTGAACGAGTAGAAAAAATATTTTGTAAAACTCAATAAGTGTATTAGTAAAAAAATAAATATCGTTTATTTTAAAAAATATGGATTCAGAATTTTTATATTTATATGGTGTATGCGCATTGTTAAAGTATTAAAAATATTTATAAACATATATTCTCTTGTAATCAACTTTAGACTATTAAAAAAAATCTTACGTAACTATTTGTCTTTTTAAAATGGTAGTGCGGTAGAATGTAAATATCTCTATTTAAATAAAAAGAATGGTATTATGATTTTTGCCCTTACTTTTACCGAAAAATATTTTATGCATTGACGATGAATTTTTTTACAAACGTCTAATTTTAGGATTTAAAGGTTAGTTTTTAGGTTTTTGTGTTAGAATTTTAGTGTTTGTGGTTAGGTTTTAAGGTTTAAGAATAAATTTTTATGGTTTAAAATTAAAGAGTTGAGATGTAGGGATTATAAAACTGATACGTGACAACTTTAAAAGTATGCTTATAAAAAAAAACTATTCACTAACGGGACATCAAATAATTACCCTAATTTACTGGCTTACTTGTTTAGCTTTCAAATTTTATTACATTTTTAAATTTTCCGACTTTTATTTTATTTATCAACAAATCTGAATATGACGAAATAGCAACAACACTTCTAAATTGATATCAATTATTTTTTTCCTTTTCGTTTACACCATTAATTTTTTTTTAAAAAAATTGTCCTTTCCAAAATTTTGGTATCAATTTCTTTTAGTTTTTATAATTTTTTTAAAATTTCTGATTACTTGACAAAAAATAAGGGTAAAGTACACTAATAGTCACCGAATTTTTAGGGTGCTTTCATTCTTGTCACTGAACTTTTAAAATTTTTATTGGGGTCATCTAATTTTTATTTCACTTTCATTTTGGTCCCTCTCATTACGTCCTGTTAAAAAATCTGACGTGGTCCGTTAGTTTTCCTTTTCTTCAAGGGTAAACTATATAAATGGTCACCGGAATTTTAAAAAGCTTTCATTTTGGTCACCGAAATTTTAACTTTCACCCAATACAAAGGCATCTATCAAAACAACACCAAACATGATGGCGAACAAGGACGAAGGGATGTATGAGTTGCCTCTCCTAGCGTTTGATCCTAACTCCATCTCTAATGGTAAAGTAAATTAATGTTTGAACTTAAAAATTGCTTGCATATTCTAGGAAATTTATGGTACAACTTGTGGATACAACTTTCAAAAGTAAACTAAAATGATATACTCTTGGTCAATAATTAACCTTAATGTCTTTTTTACCTCCATTGCACTTATTAACCTTGAAGTAGCTTGAAGATGAGGTTGCATACAATGTGATCAATAGATCAAAATAATAAATTTACATTAGGGATAATATTCAAGAATATGATATATAAAAAATATTTTATGTTGGTAAATACATCAATATACACAACTTTAAATATCGTCCATGATAATCATAAGGTAAAATCTACTTCTTACTTTTGTCTTTTTATACATTGAAATAGTTCTTTCTTAAACCAACGAGGTTGCTTTAAAGCAAAACAAAAGTTGGGTGACTCCAATGAAAGTTTTAAAATTTCGGTGACCAAAATGATAGTGTTTTAAAAGTTCGGTGATTTTACCCTTAAAAAGGAAAACTAACTGGTCGTCTCATATTTTTAACGGAAGATATCGGGAGGGACCAAAATGAAAGCGAAATAAAAGTTGGGTGACCCCAATGAAAATTTTAAAAATTCAGTGACCAAAATAAAAGCGCCCTAAAAGATCAGTAACCATTGATGTACTTTACCCAAAAAAATAAAATAGTTGATGTCATAATATTTTTAAAATTTTCTGATTATATCAAATTTTAATAAGAACAGATTAATGTCATTGTTCCATCACCATTAAGTAATATTTTTTTACATATAATTTTATATTTGTAAAAAAAAATTCTGGTGATAAGAAGTCACCGTATCTAAACCGCAAGATCTAAACTAAATGAGAATATTAAATTTTTGTCTTGGAGACTAAAGTTTCCAAGTTAACCAACTTCTGTTTATAACCTTTAATTTTCTTTTTCATTATGCGAAGTTTGCATTAAATGTTAACAGATGACTTGTTAAGAAGATTAATCCTTTGTTGATATCTTTCTATTCAAAAAAGAAGAAGAAAAGATTAATCCTTTGTTGATAAATAACACACTTACTGGTGAATAAGAGGCCAATCAACCCTCACAAAGGTCACATCTCAACATTTTCTTTGGTACATTTTTTTAACAAATTTTAAATTTAATTCTAATCCTACATAGGGAAAAAAGGAAGGAGATTTTAGGGGAAGAAAATAAAATGCTCATAGTGGGCCTAGAACCAATGACCTAAAGGAGTTTGAGGGAACAAAAATGACCAGCTTGACCAACAAGCTAAATATACTTATTATTTTTCTTTGTTCCATTCCTGAAATTAAAATATTATACAATTCATTATATTTTATCTATCTATGAAAACTCATCAGACCAACCAATTGATCGTATAAAATCTATAATCTTGTCCATTTCAAATACTAAACTGATTGACAGATACATGGTTTCGTCGAGTGTACGTGCCCTACTTGATATTTGGCACTACCTTCTCTTGTGGGTAGAAACAAGAACAAATTGTTCTCTTTCATTATGAGAGATTGGACAAGTGTGTATTGTGTTTTGGGGTCATAGTGGTTATTGATTGTGTTAATATGTAAATGATTCAATTGGAAGAAAATGGTTGCGAGGGGTCGAAATCAAAGGATTAAATTAGATAAAACACAACTTGGAGGACAAATTCGCAAAAACCTTGGTTTTACCAATAATATATGGGTAATTATTTCATACACTGACTGTGAGAACTAAAAATTTCCACAAATATTTTAGTTTTAGGGTTTAGGGATTTATTTTAGGGTCTAGGTTTAGAGGTTTTGAAATTAGGGATAGTTGTTAGAATTCACAATTTATGGTAAGAATTTGGGGTTTATAGGTTAAAACCTAAATCCTTACCACATACCCTAAAAACTAAATGTAAAATCCATATTTGATTTTGATATAACAAATTGTTTAAGGACCAAATTGCAAAAGTAAATAAATTTTTAAGTACTCAAAAGTCTCACAAAAATGACAAGCATTTGAACCAAAATTGTTTTCTAAGTCAAAAACTTTAAACCCAATAAAATTTTCTAAATGTTTCAAAGCCAAATTAGGCATTTACGCTCAGGCGTATCGATACGCCTTAAACGTACCAATACGAGTTTTCAACACTGAAATTTTAATCGACAAAAGTGTACCGATACGTTCATCCCCATATCGATACG
Organism: Hibiscus mutabilis; assembly: GCA_019671005.1. Lineage (NCBI taxonomy): Eukaryota > Viridiplantae > Streptophyta > Magnoliopsida > Malvales > Malvaceae > Hibiscus > Hibiscus mutabilis. The sequence goes on from CM033711.1 coordinate 11,001,562, forward strand.
GCTTTTAATCTGGGCTTGTAAATAGGCTTTAGTGTACTGATACGGTTGTCCTCGTATCGATACGGTCCTTCATCTGGGTTTAAGACTTTACTTCAGAGTACTGATACGGCTCACACCGTATCGATACGGTTTTGTCGGATTTACAAATCTTGGCATATAATTTTATAGCCGTTGCTTGTCAGTTATTGGAATCAATAGTTTGAAATGACCGTTGAACCGTATTGATACGCCCTAGAAGCGTACCGATACCATTTTTCCAAAACTTTCACCAAAGATTCCGGTGAGCAAATCTCGTACAGATACGGTCACTCCGTATCAATACGCCCCTCTTATTACACTATGACCATACCAATACGCTTCTCCACGTATCGATATGCCCTTGTATTTTGTACACAACGGCTCTTTTTATTTTGAGACAGGTATCGATACGGGCCTTTGTGTACCGATACAATTGGTTGGTGAAGAGCATTTATTACAGGAAAAATGTAGCCCAACGGCTCTATTGATGATCTCAACCACCCAAACAGCTAGAAATCAATGAAGGGGTATAAAAGTAAGCCTCAAAAGCAGCAACAACTATTGAAAGATTTTACAACATCCAAGCACAAATCCAATCCCTTTGAGTTCTTAGAGTCAAAACTTGTAACCCCACTTGTGTAATTTTTATTGTATTCATTTATTTCAAGTTTGGGGAGTGTTTGTTTGTTTGTAATTGGGCAACAAATCAACCTATTGAGGGTACTTTTCAGTTTGTCAAATCTTCTTTGTAAGAGAGAGAATATTGATTAAGCTTTGGGTAGAAAGTTTAATCGAATTGTAAGGTTTCCTCCTAATCCGAGAAAAGGGAAAGAATTTCTAGTAAAAATTGGTTCAAAAAACTTAATGGGAGCTAAGGTAGTGGATGTAGAGCTTGTTCGAAACTTAAATCACTATAAAATCGTGTGTTCTTCATTTTTATCATTTCAATTTCTTCCCTCCAAGTTTTAAAAGCAATTCACCCCTCTTGGCCATTTATCCATCGATTGATCCACACAACACTAAACTCTAATATTTAAACCCTAAATTCTAACTATAATTCCTAAATTCTAAACTACTACACTTAAACCCCTAAAACCTACACCCTAAATTAAATCTCTAAACCCTAAAACTAAAACGCTTATAAAATTTTTTGATACACTAATAATATATTGATAGATAAGATTAATTAAAGAAAAAATAAGGTGAATTTTGATACACTTCCGGTGTAAAAAATTTATATAAACATATATATTTTTGAGCTAAAATTTAAGTTTATAATCATAAAATCATAAATTTTAAACCTTGAGCGGTTAGAGTATGCTTTCTTCGTGTGGTGTTCGAATGACGCTTGCCTAGTGAGGAGAGGGTTTGTCGTTATTGCTGTTTGGGTCCTGCTTGGCGTGGTTTATGATTGATACTTACTTGGTGTGGAGAGGACTTGTTGAAGGGGTGTTTATTTTCGGGTATTCAGTTTTTTGGGTATTTAAAATATCATGTATCTGGTCTTTTTGATATTAAGTTTTTTAATTTGTAAAGTCTGTAATTATCAGGTACCCATAAAGTCGAGTACTGCGTACTGATTCATATTATTTATTTATTTTTAAATTTAGAAATTTTAAAAAATTACATAATAAACAAATAAAATTTAAAAGTATTCATAATACATAATTCAAACACAAATTAGCGATTGAAATTAGTTTTAAGATATATATATATATATATATCCACTTACATGGTGTAAAACTCAATTACTTTTACACTTTTTTTGGACCGTTAGATGATGGTAATTAATGGCTAAGATTGTTTCCTTATCTTTTTTTCCAAGCGATAATCTTCGCATTTTTTACTGTTAATCTCATCCATCCATTTTACTCATCCAATGATTATAGATTAGTGTAAAACTAAATGAGTTTTACACCGTGTAACTGGATCTCATCCCATATATATATATATATGGGTTAGGATCCACTTACAATGTGTAAAACTCAATTACTTTTACACAATTTTTGGACCGTTGAATGAGGGTAATAAATGGCTCAAGATTATTTCCTTATATTTTTTTTTTCAAGTGAAAATCTTCACATTTTCTACTGTTAATCTAATCCATCCATTTTACTCATCCAATGACAATGTATTAGTGTAAAACTAAATGAGTTTTACACCATGTAACTAGATCCCATCCCATATATATATATATATATATATATATATATATATATATATATATATATATATTAAAGTTTATCACCAAAAAGACATTAAAAATATTAATCTCTTTTTTTCTTTCAAATCTTGTACTAACAAATTAATACAAATATTTTTGAAAAATTTAAAACATAAAAGTACATATTACAATCATAGAAAGAATTTAGATATTTAATTTAGTTCTAGGGTAAAAATAAGAAGTAACTTAAAATAAAAAATATAATTTAAAACTAAAAAATATATATTAAAAGTACCGGGTCGGGTACCAGGTTATAAAAAACATTCAGCCCAGACCTGGCTCAATTATACAGAAAAAGTCTCGAGTCAAATATTTTTTTAAAGAATTACACGGTTTTTAAAGTTCGGGTCAACAAATTCATGGGCCGGTTAATCAAGTCAGATATTTTGAACACTCTTGCATGTTGTTGCGGTTTGGTAGTATCATGTTTTCCTGTTGCTGGTTGGTTTGTTTCATTTATGGTTTCATCTTCATGTTTTTTTGGATGGTTTCTGTTTATGGCACTGACATGTTATATTTATTTTTTTCGTATAAATTTTAAAGAGATTTTTTTATAAGGCTTGTACGTGTTGGTATCCCATCTCGTATAATTTCATCTTATTAATCATACTAATTTTCTTTCCAAAATATATCACTAAAATTTTACATTCAAGTTATGTCGAGTGATTTCCATTGGGCAATATTCACATGCTTTCAAGTTTCAATGGGCTTTTACATTTATTGGCCTCCAAAATCTGTCGTTTGCAAGCTGGGTTTACCCTTTAACGCCATTTTAGCGGATATACAAATATGGTATTAATTTCAAGTTTTTTTTTTCCCGTCTCTATAAAATGATAATACATACTTGCATAGTGTTTTTTTTTTTTTGAAAAAAAGGGAGAGGAGCAATATGCTCAGAAATAAAGTTAGTTAAACATCCTCATGCAAGAAAGGAAACCACTGAATCAGGTGGTACCGAAAATGAAAAAGTCTTTCGGGTATCAAATCGTACAAATTCGGCAAGCGCATCGGTCATTTTATTATCATTACGAAACATATACTGTAATCGAATAATCTAATTATGTTATCCCAATTCATTAAATTGCCATACCATTGAGCAGGATCCTTAACTATAAGATCTATTTCGGAGTATGCGTAGTGCATTTGATCTCGAAAACAATTTGTCGATAGCCTAAATTCGAAGCACACAATAAACTAATATACACATCTCAAAATTTCGCCTTCAACACAAAGTAATTAGTTTAGGGTTTAGGTTTCTAATGAATTTGAAAATCCAGCTTTTCAAGGGCTAGTGTTGTCACGCAACACTCCTCCACAGGTAGCCAAACTATCCTCCTCCAGTCTCGTCCCCATCCACAACAATCAAATAATACTCATCGACATTCTTTCAACAAAAAAGAATAATACTCATCGACAACTCAAATATTTCTTTAAAAACGTTTAAATATTAAGGAGAGTTTGTTAAAAAAATATATTAAGGAGAGAGTTCCAATTATATTATTGTAAACCTAAGTGAGTTGTACATACTTTCATAATATTTCTTACTATTAATATTTAAGAATTTAATCGTTGAATTTTATGTTTTATTCATGTGATTGTGTATGTTAAGTTTTGAGAAAATTTAAAATGTATTATTAATGCCATTACTTTAGATTGACCCGATATAGACATTGTATGAATTGAAAAATTAATTACATGTATAACAAGTAGAACTATATTTATAAATTGAACGATTGAATTGATAAAATTTCAATTATAAAAATATGGAAAATGTGTAAATAAAATATATATTTTAATATTTTATCATTATTTGAAAATCAAAATAGGCCAACGTGCCGAGCCAACCTTGAGTATAATTTGTTTAACAGAGCCCAACATTTCCGGGTACCTCTAAAAAATCATTTCCTGATTAATCTATATATATATATATATATTTATTGTATTTAAAAATCAAATTAGGTTTTGAGATTTATTAATTGGCTAAATGGCTAAGAATGCTCATTTTGCTCCATCTTGTATGAGTGTAAATTCTGACACAAAAATATAATACTTCTCTATTTAATAAAAAATCAAATTAAGTTTAGTGTTGTACATTGAAAGTTTTTGAACTCAGGGACGAATCTACCTATAGCTTGAGAACTGTGGTCCTCAAGTTTTTTTTTTTCTCTTAAAAACTACAATAGGAAATTTTCTATTCAAACCTCTATTTTTTATTTTTTAAAATTTTATCCCTTCATTTTATGATTAATTATATTTGCCTGCTTTATTAATCTTGATTCATACTTCTGTCCCCGATTGAATTACCTTTACTTACAGCTTTAATACATATTATTTTTCCAACATAAGTGTGATCAAATCCGATAATATATAAATTTACTCTCCATCGACGACATGTAATATATATATATATATATATATAGGATTAGGATCCACTTATATTGTGTAAAATTCAATTATTTTTATACTTTTTTGGACCGTCGGATGATGGTAATAAATGGCTAAGATTATCCCCTTATCTTTTTTTCCAAGTGATAATCTTCACATTTTTTACTGTTAATCATATACATCCATTTCACTCATCCAATGATCATGGATCGTGTAAAACTAAATGAGTTTTACACCATGTAAATGGATCCCCCATATATATATATGGTTATGATCCACTTACACTGTGTAAAACTTAATTACTTTTACACAGTTTTTGGACCGTTGGATGAGGGTAATAAATGGCTCAGATTATTTCCTTATCTTTTTTTCTCAAGTGATAATCATCACATTTTCTACTGTTAATCTCATCCATCATTTCACTCATCTAATGACTATGATTAGTGTAAAACTAAATGAGTTTTATACCATGTAACTGGATCCTATTCCATATATATATATATATATATAAATTCAATAGTAATAAATTCAATAGTAAAAGTAAAAACAACAAAAGTAAATATCCCAAAATACTGGAGTTTACATCAATAAATTTGTTTATCTCTAACTTAAAATGTGCCTTTCATAAAAATGTGTAAAATACAAAAACTGATACACTATAAATCTTTACATGACTGAGCATGCATTTGCATTTTCGTCACTAAATATCATAAAGGCTTCATTATCTACCGGTGACGAATTTTCATACATTGTAGAAACGTCACTAGTTTCTTCCTTCTCCTTTTCCTCTTCCTTAACTTCTACTTTCCCCACAATTTCTACTTTCTTACCCGTTTTCTTCCTCAAATTTTCCAAAACCTTTTGTGGATCAATCTTACCCGTAACAACAACTTTGTTTTTGTTCATGTCCGTCGTAAATTTTTCCACACCTATAGAAAAAGCAAATTGAAGGGAAAAATTTATCAAGGGAAAAATATGAGGGAACTAAGTTGAAAATTGATACCTTTCAATTTAGCAATGACTTTGGCGACGGATCTTTCACATGCATTGCAATGCATTGAAACTTCAAATTCTGTTACTATTACCTTTTAGCGACGAAATATAAAAAAAGGCATGAATTTGATCAAAATACCATAAAAAAATAAAATTCAAAGAATGGGAAAAATCATATTAGGCATGTTAAGAGTTATTCTTACTTGTTCGCCATCTTCTTTCTTCTCGTTTTCCATTGAGACTGTAAAAATGAATTGTAAGTATTCGTAGAAGAAAGAAAAGGCATGAGGAGAGAGGTAGAAGGGACTTGTGTTTTTATAGCAGTAAATTTGAAATTTTATGTTTGAGGCTTGCGGTTATAACTTGAAGAGGAACTTACCAACAGTAAGTTTGAATGAAGTCGGACCCAATTTATTATTCCCTTATTACCCTTGAATCTTAGTTTTCACCTTTTTTTAATTAAACATAGATATATTAGATTTTTATTCCAGGATTCGATACAAGATAGAACAAAATAAATATCCTTAGCCACTAGGTTAAATAGTGAATCTCATGGTTTTCACACTTTTATATCTAAAGTTCAAATTAAAGGTTGAAGTTGTTTATTATTATTATTATTATTATTATTAAGTGTAGATGTAAAATAGAGGTTTGGTTAATTAGATTTAGATGAATTGTCGTTTGAATTATACGAGAATTGTGCTATTCACTCAGTTAAAATGTATTGGTTTAATCAAACCCTACTTTTCTCTCCATCCCAAGTGCAGCGCCGCTATCTTCCTTCACTTTTGTCCACTTAACCGGCTACTACTAATTTACTATTGGTTGTCCACCACCGGATCTATTATTATTATTATTTTTATTTTTATCTTAACTTTTAATAAAAAAAAAACTTGTTTGATTCACATGTTTGCACATGTTCATTTGCCTTTGTGGCACACTTTCGTTTGCACTTGTGGCACGTCTCCTCTGCATTATGGCTTATTTTTCGCCTACTTCTACGGTAGATCTACAATCGTGTAAAAATTCTCACATCGCTCGTATCTGATTTGCGATTATCGGTGCTCTTTCAAAGGTTAAATTTTCTATCTATGGCTGTTTGTCGATGTATTCAGATTTGTTTTTATGAAGCAGCTGTAGTCACCTATTTTATCCGGCCTGTATTGTTTAGTTAGTTCTTGTATATACATTTATCTAAAAATAAAAAAAGTGATGAAAACCCAAAAATAGTATATATCAAAAAAATTGAGAACCCAATAATATATATGTGGTCCGAGAGCCCATTTTACAAGACCCAATTCGGCCTTAAAAAACCCTAAGGCTTATCTTTTCCTTTGAGCCGCCACCCCCCTCCCCACCGTTGGATCAAATTCGATCCAACGGTCCTGCTTAAAACCCTAAAGGGCCCTAATCCTTTAGCCTTGCGCCGCACAGCCCTACACTGTCGGATCTAGGAGATGATCAACGGTCCAGATTGAAGCGGATGAGATTCACGTGGACCGTCATTCGCGCGTGAGGACCACGCGCCCGACTTTTCGTCTTCCTTGGCCGTTTGGATCCAGCGCTGGTGGCCGTGCGCTGCCGTTTCTCGCCGCCGTTCGTTGAAGCTTTATCATTTCCTCCCGGCCGTGACGTGCATACAAAGAAAAGAGGATTAGTTTTCGAATCTAAACGAAAAGGAAAGGAAATGAATTCGTATCAAACAAATAAGTCAAAAACTCAATCAAATCGGATCAAAACGAAGCAAGCAAAGACAAGAGTTGGCTGGCGTGAAGACCAAGCAAAATCCAAGTATACAGGGCAAGAATCAAAGCATATCAGGCAAGAATCACACCCAAATCAGAAGAGTTTAATTTAGGGTTTTTAAATTCCTTGTATATACCACTTTGTAATGGCTATAAAAAGCCATAGATTCATCAGTTGTAACACACAATTTTTACAGAAGAAATACAAGCATATTCCCAGTCAGATTTCCAAGGTATTTTATACCTAAATTCTTGTTTTTTTTATACATATACATATAATGTTCGAGTAAAAGGAGGGCGCGGGTTACCGTTCAAATTGTTGGAGGAGGAATCTATTGTCACCAGTAGAGCCGCGAGTCAAAACGGGAGGGGGTTGCTGTCGACGAACAACCGCCGACGAGGATCCACGGCGGCGCGAGCAACGGCGCACGGTGGCGGCTGGCCAAGTTTTGGGTTGCTGGGGTGGTGTTCTTCATCCCACGAAGAACACTTAAGAACATTTTAGAGAATTTAATGGGGCTCAGGTTTGATTCATTTCACCAGGAGATAAAAAATGAAAGGTGCTGTTCACATTTGAGTTATATACTCGACCGTGGAGCGACCCGGATCTGACCCGCACGGAGGCACGACCCGCGTCCTTCTTTTGCCAAGTTCATACATCCGCCCCACTATTTGCAATTCTCTCACTTTAGTCATTTTTCTATTCAATTTCAGTTCTTTAATTTCGTACTACATTCAATTAAACATTTTTTTCTTTAATTTTTTTAATTTATTTGACAAACATCCATAAAAAATGTAGGATATAGAGACTATATACACTCTTTAATAATCTGATTTCTTGTAATTAAAAATTTGTTCACCCTTTAAAGTATATACTTTAGGCTTAGCAATTTTTATATATATATATATATATATAAAGATATAGAATAACATTAATTTCATTGTAAAAAATATATAGTAGTAAATTCCCTAAGTTTAGGATCTTTTCTCACATAACTCATTTTTTAAAACTAATTCGATAATCCCCACCAGACCATTAAATATACTTTAAAGTTAAAATTAATCAAGTAGAGCCTTTTAGGATTAGTCACTTTAATCACTTAATAATTGACATTATAGGGATAGAAACAAAAAAAGTAAATAAAATATCATTTATAAAAGATTTTTTCTTGCACCATGAAAACGAGATGTACTTTCAATTAGGGTTAATTCGGCCTTCCCCTAGCCGTTGTGGGAACTGTCAAAACTCCTATGCGAAAGTGCATTATAAAATTTTAAGGATTAATACCTTAATTCCTTTGTGTCTAAATTGATTTAGATTTTCTCAGCCGTGAGTGAGTTTGAGCCAATTCTAGAACTTTGTGGATTTTTGTATTAACCTTTGCATGCACGCATTCAGTTTACAAGGAAAATATTAATGATCAAGTAAGCGCCGTTTTACGGGCGTGATGAGGGTGCTAATCCTTCCTCACACGTAACCGTGGCCCCGAACCCTCGAGATTTCATAATCTCTGGTTTGTTTTTAGGTTTTTGGTCCACCTAATACAATAAAAGGGACTAGTGGCGACTCCGTTGTTATAGCTTGGTGACTCCGCTGGGGAATCTTAGAGGGCACAACTTTTACTTGATCACGAGCTATTTTCTTTAGTAGTCCTTTGCATTTTTGTGTGTGCATTTTTGGGGCTTTAAATTGTCATCACATCATAACATAAGCCTTCTACCCGGGCTTTATCAAACTTAAGTGGAAGAAAATAGCTATGCCTTCGTGAGTAACCCTCCGCATGGGCTAGTGAAAGTCTTCCGGGGTCTAGAGTACTTATGCTTTCGTGAGTAATCCTCCACACAGGCATAACGGAAATGCATTCCCTCGATCTGTGTTCGATTCGCAAGCCTGTGATGGGCTAGAATCAAACATCTTATCCACCTTGGAGTAGGGGATAGGGACGGTTCGAGAACCTTTTCTGGATCCAAACCTACATGAGTGAATGTTTTGGAAAGCCCACCCCATTAAACCATGTGAAGCCATAGGTTTTACTTTCCGTTTTATTTATCACTTTACTTTCTGAATTTTATCCTTGTGTTTTATCTCATTATTTGTACATACTAACACCTTTTTGATTCTTTTAGAGCACACATCACATTGCATCCAGTTGGTATTATGAGATACTGTTCAGTTAGAGATCATGAGTATTTAGGTCACATTATCTATTTCCGGAGTCTTCCATTCAAACACAGATATCCAAAGTGAGTCCACAGAGCTTCAACGCCAACATGGAGACAACGTGCAGAAAGGGACCACCATTGATTGATCTACCAAAACAAGTATATATGGGTTTGCCTCACAATCATCTGTTAGGATTGGTCACTGTATGGGAAAGCCTGGAAGCCCAGGATCGAGCCGTGTTCACCAAAAGATATGGGGATATAGCCCTTTTGCTCGAGATGGAAATAGACGAGCCGATGTTGCTGGCAGCCGTCAAATTTTAGGATCTGGCTTATCGTTGTTTCGTCTTCAATCAAGAGGAAATTGACTCCCACCATTGACGAATACATGGTCTTGTTGCACCTGGATCTAGAAAAGCCTGATAAAATATACTGGAAGAAGAAAAACTCAGGGTATCGGAAGAAATTTTCCAAGCTTGATGCTCTAAGTGTTGAAGAAATAGATGCCCATGTTGTCGAAAAGAATAAAAGCCCTTGCTTCACATGAGAGTTCATCTACGCCCAAATAATGAAGGATGTAAAGCACAGAAGAGTCGTCGACTTGCTCGCCTTGGCTATTTATGGGTTAGTAATATTTCCTAAAGTTCCGGGGCACATTGAGATAACCTTGGTGGACTTGCTAGCCCAAAAAATGTGAATCTAGTCCCGGTTGTTTTAGTAGAAACCTTTAGGTCCCTGAATTTTTGACGAACCCAAGAATAGGGATGCTTCACAAGGTGCTCACAACTTCTCTACCTGTGGTTGCGAAGTCACTTTTGGGACAACGAGAAGATAAGTAGACATCCCACATCCAGATATCTGGTCCCGATCAAAGAGGTCACCAGAAAGCAGTGGTCGCAAAATGGAAAGCAAAAACAGTGGATAACGTTCTTTAAAAACCTCACTGATGCCGACGTCACATGGAGAGCCCCGTGGATGTACAAGTGTCTATCTTGTACAAGTGCGGGAAGTTAGAGTGGGTTCCTCTCATAGGCATATGAGGAGCTACCAGTTATGCCCTTTTGCTCGTACAACGCCAGTACAGTTCTCGACAGTTCATTCTTGTTACCCGTGGGTTTCGTGAGGAAGAATTCTTCTACACAGAAGTTAATTCCACAAGACGAGTCACTGAGTTGGCTAAAAAGTGGAAGCAGACATTCTAAATGGAAATAACTCTATTTGCTGATGTTGTGCCTGAATATGCCAGTTGGAGAAAGCATAGGGTGGACGACATAGGTGTACCAGTTTTGACGAGTGCATCGGATAATCCTCAGCCCGGTATCCTGCTAACTGAGCTGGAGATTTACAAACAAGACTTCGAGAAGGAAAAAGAAAAGCTATGGGACAGGGTGACTGCACTTGAAGGTAAACTCCTTACAGAGCAAGTCTAAATAGAAGGCTACCAGAAGAAGGTGAAAACTCTATTGTGAAACCAAGAACTCTACCTAAAAGATGTTTAGGAATTGACGCAAGAAAACAATCACTTGAAAGCTCAAGGGGCACGAGTAGACAGTTCTAAGAACTTAAAGAAAGAAAAGGCACAGTTGGAGGAAATAAAGAAAGAATTAAAGGAATGACAGCGTGAAGCCTAAAAGCAGAAGGAAAAAGCAAATCGACTCACTAAAGAAAAGCAACATTTGGAGGAGCGATATTCAAATGCTCGACATAATCTCAGAAAGTACCGTGACCAGAATCAATAGCTCTAAGAGAAGTTAAAGAAAGAAGAGGCCAAGGGAGCTGAAGCTGAGTTACTCCGTTTGGGTATCGAAGACTTGAAGAAACAGCTGCAGGCATATAAAGACTATATCCATACTCTCATTGATGATTGGGACTATGAGAAGATTCAGTGGGCTTATACTAAGCGAGCTTTGGACGTCGCATGCTTAGGTCGGTATTTTTATATCGATCATCTGAAACAGCAAATCCAGAAAGCAGTCTCCAAGGCTCGAGAAATGAGGAATCGTGCTAGGGATCTGAGATCGAGATTCCTCCCAATAGGAGAGGATTGACAACACCTGTTGGATTTCCTGGATGAGGCGTTTGAGCAGTATCGGCATATCAGTCTTTTCTTTGGTAGGGTTCAGAAGGAAACAACACCGAGAGGAGAAGTTGAGCCACCAGCATCAAAACGACTCAAAGCAGCAGAATAGGAGATCGCTTTTATCTTTCTTTTGATTTAAAATAATGTGTACTCTAAACTTTATGATCTATGAAGTGTACTATATTTCGGAATACCACTAGTCTTTTGCATCGTTGGCATTTGCATTTAAGCATCCATTCCATATAACACCCTGCATTAAAATAAATAATTAACTATGGGAAGTTCAAACGCAGTTGACAAAATTACGCACCCGTACGAAACTTGATCTCAAATCTGCAAAATGGATATAGAAAATAGAATGTCCGCCATGGAAGCTGGCTTAAAGGGTACACAAGATAAGCTAGAGAAGATTGAAGGTGATTTGAAGAATGAGATTACCAACACCCCGGAAAATACAATACTACAGATAGCAGCCATGCTTCGCAAGAGCCCTGAAGTCATCAAGACCCTTAAGGATGCGAGAACAGCAGTACCCCCACATGAAATGAACCGCGAGGTCCTCAAGGGGAAGGTTCAGATCCACATTCCAGGAACTTCGACTAATTCCTTGGTGGAGTCCAGGGCAGGTCAAGGTGATGAACATGATTTTGAGGTGCCTGACCTTGATGAAATGGCAAGTAGGAGTCGCTAAGACAAGAAATTAGAAGACCGTTGCAAAAAACTTGAAGGAATTGTTAAGGCCCTACAAGGAGTTAGTATTCATCAAGGTCTAGATGCTAGAGATCTTAGCCTGGTGACAGACTTGGTCATTCCTCCAAAATTTAAAACGCCAGACTTTGAGAAATATGATGGAACTACATGCCCTTCAACACATCTGACAATGTACTATAGAAAAATGTCATATTATCTCGATAACGAAAAGTTGCTCATACATTGCTTCTATGACAACCTGTCTGGATTAGGTGCTCGCTGGTATACAAAATTAAATCAAACCAGCATAAAAAATGGTTGGATCTATCGAAAGCTTTCGTTGAGAAATACAAACACGTGACAGACATGGTCCCGAATAGTATGGTTCTACAGGGGATGGAACAAAGAACCAACGAGAGCTTCTGCCAATATGCCCAAAGGTGGCGAGACGTGGCGGCCCAGGTCCAGCCTCTGTTGCTGGAGAATGAAATCACGCCCATGTTTGTAGAAACATTGAAAGGGCATTTCTATGACCGTATGATAAATCATGCGACCAAGAGCTTCTCGGACATGCTGATGAACGATGAACTAATCTTAGCAGCCATAAAGAGCGAAAAGCTTGATAGAGGGGATTCAAAGAAACCTTACAGAAAAAGAGAAAAATAAGGTGAACATGACTTCAACATATAATCATAATTTCTCAAAATGGGTGGTGATTAACAAACCAAACGTGCCTAATACGAGTTCAGCAGCTCAAAACTCGCCGAGGTTTGAAACAAGAAATCAATCGAACAAGCTGAGCTTTACCCCTATACCAGTAACTTATGTAGAATTGTTTCCGTAATTGGTTGAGTCTCGGTTGGTGGTGCCACAACACCTCACCCCGATGTTGCCGCCATACCCCCATTGGTATGACCCAAATGCCAAGTACGAGTATCGTGCTGGGATAACATAACATACGATTAAAAAGTGTATAGCCTTCAAGAAGGTAGTGTGGAGAATCTGCAGAAGACAAGAATGTTGTCATTTGAAGCTATAGAGGAAAAAGGAAAACCCTTCCAAATCATCAGAGTGTTGGTGTGAATGCTATATTGGAGGAAGAAGGCAAGCATGTAAAGACACAGATAGCTGATGTTAAAATATCTCTACTGTGGGTGCGGTCGATAATGATGGATGCCAGAGTACTGATCAAGAATGCTAAAGTTCAATCCTCAAGAGACGAGCCTTACTGTGAGTATCATGGGGTAGAAGGCCATGAGATTCAATGGTGTTCAGAGTTTAGACAGCTGGTTCAGACTAAGATGGACAATGGTGAAGTAGAGTTCTTCGAAAAGAAGGGCGTAAACAACATACCCGAAATATGTGCATCAGATGAATCACCGATGAGGAATCTTGCTGAGATTAAGCCCTTGGTCATCAGAACCAAGGTAAAAGCTGATGAAGTAGAAAATAAGATGACCCCACGATTAGTGATAAGAGCACCAACACCCTTTCCCTACGACGATAGCAAAAGAGTACCTTGGAATTACACATGCACCATAGTGACACCGGAAGACCCAAGGCACGCCGAGGCTGTAATCACTAATTTTGTCCGAGAAAGACCCATTTCTTCTCGGTTGTTATAATAATGGGCTTATATGCTATATAAGTATACATATTGGGCTTTATTTTATCATTTATTAAAACTTTAAAAACCCTAAAAATTAGTTAACTATTAGTACCTTTTAATTAAGCTTTATATATGGTTATCATGTTATTATCCATTTGAAAAACCTAAATATTACTAAGTATATTATATGGTTTTATTGTTATTATATATGTTTTGTTTATATCATATTACCATTATTATGTATGTCTCCGTTATATGTATGTGTTGTTTGCATGTATGTATGTGATTATTAATATCTATTGTAAATATGAATGTGTGTAAATATTCCATGGATTATCTTGTTATTAAATATATGTGTCCTTATGTAATGTGTTTTTGTAATATGTAATATTCAAATGTGAATGTGTATGTAATATGTACTATTGTGTTTGTTTATATGTGTATGCATATTATATATGTTTGTTTATTATTAGTACTATCATTATTATTGTTATTACTTACATGTTTATTGTTATGGTCATATTATTATTGTTATTAGATAATTACTATTGCTTGTTATTATTATTATTATTATTTAAATATGAGCCTATGTATGAAAATGAATCAGAAATGAAAAATTATTATCCCAAGTTTATTAAGCCCAAAAATATTATAAAGGTATAAAAATAAATATAAAAGGCCCAAGTATATAAGTAAGAGTCCAGATACAAATAATCAGCCCATCTTATTACATAAACCCTAATATGATAATAGAACAAAAACCCTAATGCCCTTATCCTTTTGCAGCCGCCCAATCTCAACCGTCAGATCTAGATTAGATCTGGAGGTCCAGATTCAAGCAAGGAGGACCGTTTAGATCACCCACACACCGACACGCGGCTTTTGATATTCCCCATGCACGTGTATGGCTCATGCACGCCGACCCAACTTCTCCACGTGCAGCCTTCTAGTTCTTCCACGCGCCCGTGCGAGGATGCCGTGTCTAGCCTTCCAACCACCGGTGAGTGTGCCTTTCTCGTCCCAATCTCCATCATTTGATCAGCCCCGACAGCATGCATGCACAAAAAAGACAAAAAGAAAGTGATAGCCCAAAATAGCAAAAAGCAGAGAAAATTAAGCAAAGAGAATCAAGGCTAGGGTTATTCAAACAAGAAATCAGAAGCAATTAATAGATGTAACTTTGCATGTAATTCAAAATGGGTGTATATGGCTATATAACCAAAAGCTGAACCATTGTAAAATGGGTCATTTTTTCCGACTCCAGATTCAAGAGCAATAGAAAAAACAAGTTTACAAAGGTATTTCTTTAGCATTCGAAGCATGCATAAAATAGAAAGGGGGTTTCTAGTTGTGTTTACCTTTACCGATCCACCATCATTTGCAGTCTCCTCCTCGCCATTGACAAACCCCGACCTTCCAAAGGTTGTGCGTGGTGAAACAGAAAGGAAAGACTCTCTTTTTAGGGCTTAGGCCTTCCAAAGATCTCATTTTTTTCTATTTAGAAGTAAAAAGGGGTTTGATTCGGGTTCAAAAGGGAAAGTGATTCGGAAAAGCCTTTGTTTTAGGATTTTCGGTGCCAGCCAACGATGGCCGGAGCGGTGGCTTATGGTGGCTGGTCGCCAGAACCTAGGGAATGAGGCAGCGTTCGGCGGGGAAGAGGGAGAGAGAGCAAAGAGTTATAAAAAATTTTGGGGAATAAAGGTTTTTTCCTCTTTTTTGGTTAAATTTTATCTTATATACCATCTTTCGTTTTAAAAATGGGAAATCACATAATAAATCCTTCCTCCCCTTCAAATTACAGCCTTTGTCATCCCGCATTTTGAAATAACCTCCGTGGTCCCTGGATCTTTAAAATGTTTTATAATTTCGTCCACGTTTTAAACAAGTTCGTTTATTTTCCTGATTTTGCCGTTTGATTTGTCCCCTTGTTCAATTTGGTCCATTGCCCCAGCTTATCCCCTTTATTCATGCATTTTAATTTCGGCCCTGCATTTTATCTTTCTTTAATTTCAGTCATTGTTACATTTATTTATGTTATAATGTGGCCTTGTTGTAAATAATGGTATATTGGTGTAATATATGTTTTTCTAAAAAGTTAATGCATAGTTTTTTTAATAAGTAATACAATGTATAATATAAAGTTTTTTTTTTGTAAAATATAGGGTTTTAACATGTATAATCGATAGATTCACATATAGGTAATATATCACTCATATAAAGCATATGATATATAGTTTTTAGAAAGTATATAACATATAATTTTATACTGTATCTAATATAGGTAATAAATGTAGTTTTTTAATATATAGTATTAGTATAAAATATAACTTTTATATAAGGTTTTTTTTTATAATATATAGTATATACATAATATAGTTTTATGAAGTGTATATACTATATGGCTTTAAAATAAGCTATACATAGAATATATTATATAATATATATGTAATTTTTATAATGTTTATAATATGGCTTCCTTGTAATATGTGCTTAGATGTGGGATTTTGGAATTTTGTTGCTTTTATGCCTTTATGTATATTTATTATCATGTATGCTTAGTTAATGCATTATCAATTTGTCTTGCATTTAGAATATCATCTATTATGCGATGCCCTTTTATTCGGGAATGAACGAGGCCAGTACGAGTCGTAATGGTGGTGGTTCAGACGTTCCTTCTCGAATATTAGGGCCCTTAAAATATACTCGTTTGTATAACCATATTTCGATTAAATCGTCACTTTAACTTGCAAAATCTAATATCAAATAAGCGGAAAATTTTTGGTACCAATTTTGGGCGTACCCTTCCTCACATGTAACTAATTCCCGAGCCCTAGAATCTCTGGTTTTATTTTTCGGTGTCCGGTCTACCTAACCCAAGTGACCGGTGGCGACTCCTCCAGTTTTATCTCAAAAGCGCATTTTTAAAAGAAATCCCCCTTTAAATAAAATGTTCTCAATGAAAGTAGAAACCCCCGAACACCTTTATTTTTCAAAAAATGTCGCTACAACATGGCGACTCCGCTAGGGACACCTAATTTTTGTGTTTTTACAAAAAAAAGAGTCAGGCCTAAAAATTTACCACTTATCTAATATTGGAAATTGCGAATTAAAGTGACAATTATGTTGATATTTCTTTATAAATGCGAGTTTATTTTAACGCATTTAAAATCTGGCATCTAAACTCGTCCGTTTAAGTGGGGGGGAAACACTAGTGCTTTCGTGGGGATATTGTTCCTCCGTATGGGCTTAGTAAGTACCTTCGGGGCTCAATTACCCTATGCTTTCGTGGGAATATTGTTTCTCCGTATGGACATAGCAAAAGGGTCCCTCTAAATTGAACTCGGTTGAAATGAGCCTATAATGGGTGATGATCGGGGGCCCTGCTACCCTTAGTAGGGAACAACGAGGACAATTTGGGTTCCTTCTTAGTACCAAAATTGCATGTAGCGAACATAGAAAACCCATCCCTTTTAGAGCCATGTGATTAACCTAGGCGTTTTAGACGGGATGCAAATAGGGTTGTTTGTTTTCTAGCTCTTTTGTTTTCTCTGTTTTATAACTTTGTTATTTATTTACCCGCTACTAACTCATTTCTTTTGTGTTTGGTTTTTGTTTTGCTTTTCCTTCGTTTTGCATTCATTTCATGACATAGAGGTGTTGAATCAAGGTGGTTTGCCCGATCTGAGAGCTATCATTATGGATGAGAGGTTACTTAAAGAGAAAATCAACTCGCAAGTTCGACACTGGTCCGAGGTCAACCAAAGGGTTCAGGGTGACAGTTTTCCGAGTGAGCGCATAGTACCGGGGTATACTTACTTGAGTCTACAATAAAGTGATTTCTACGAGTTGAAGGAAATATGGGAATGTTGGGATCGAAGATTGAAGAATTTGTTCCGTGAGAATTATGGTGACATAGCCGACTTAATGTATGTCAGAATTAATGAACCTTTGCTCCGAGCTTTATTTGAATGTTGGAATCATGCCTTCTGTTGTTTCACCTTTAATGGGGAAGACATGATGCCCACAATCGAAGCATATACGGCGCAACTCCATTACAAAGGTGCCAAGAAGGATTGAATCTACTCTAAACACCCGAAGTCTCAGAATTACCCAGCCAAGCTCAAGGACATCGCTGGAATGAGTAAAGATTGGGTGAAAGGAATGATTTAACATCGAGGAGACAGTGTAGCCTTTTCGTGGGAATGCATTTGAGATTTAATACCCACACATCTGGATGAAGTCATGAAGATGGACTTGTTTGCCCTGGGAATATATGGATTGATTATTTTTCTGAGGGTTTTGAATAGTATTGGTATGACTGTTTTAGATGTGCTCGAGCGCTTGAAGAGGAGAGCAAACCCGGCATCAACAATCTTGGCCAAAACTTTCATTTCTTTAAATGCTGTCCGAAGGCATAAAGAATGGCATTTTAGAGGCTGCGCATAATTGTTTCAGGTCTGGATCGAAAGTCATTTTTGGGAAATGCCAAAAGGGGTTTTGCATGGCGTTTTGTTTGAGGATTTTTCTCCCTTGCAAGTGTATGTGGCCAAGGAGTGGTGATAAGACATCGAAAAGGTTAAATGGGTTACGATTCTCAAGAATCTCCAAGATAGTGATATAGTTTGGCGAGTACCCTGGTTAGGTAGTATCCCTTACTTCTTATATCGGTACAGAGATTACAATTGGTTGATGCCTCTAGTATTATACGGAGGGATTGGTTGCGCCCCTTTATTGGTATCCATGCAATTTGGGTCTCGACAGTTTATTCCTGTTACTTCAGGATTGAGCCGTACTGAATTTGCTTTCGAGGGTGAGTTCAAAGAGAAAGATCAGAATATATCTCGGGCTTGGGATCATTACTACTGTATAAGGGTTGAGGAAGATCGCACGTGTAGTTTCACTCCCGATTATGATTTTTGGAGACATTGGAGGATCAATGATGAGATTCCAAGGCAAGATCAATGACTAACCATGACATTAGAAGAACACATGAGGATATTCCCTTTTGAGGCTGACATTTTGAGAAGTGAGCTCGAAGAGGTTAAGAAGAAGATGGAAGCTTTGCAAACTGAGCATGCGAGCGAGCTCTATAACGTAAGTTTGGACGTGGACATACGTGGCGAAACAATCAAGGACCTAAGAAAAGAAAACATGGATCTAAAAGAAAGAAATACCCTTTACCAAAATAATCATGTCAAGCTTCAAGCTTTGGTACGAAACACCAACCGGAAAAGATTTATAGCGGTTAAGAATGAAAAATAAAATGGTTTACGTTTGATCAAGAAAGAAAAGAGGAAAGGCAAGCAAGAAGTTGAGAAAGAAAAGGAAAGTAACAAGTTGATCATCGAGAAAGAAAGAAAAGCCTTTACGAAAGCAATCAATTATTATGATTATAGATAATTTCGTTTATATATATATATATATATATTAATACTAGATAATTAATGTAGTTATCAGATACTATTAAAATATATATCCCTAAAGAAACCTAATAGAAGTAGAATCAGATTCTACATATTTAATTATATTTGGATAAATATAATGTATATTTAAAGATCCAAATTTAATTAAAATTAGGGTTTTAAATGTTATATAAAGGCATGAGGTCTAGCAACCAAAAATATGCTTTTTGGAAAACCTCTCTAACAGTTAGAGAAGAGAAAATATTGTTCGTTTTGTTTGGGTAGAATGCGTAGAGGTTGGAACGCTGCTGTGACGACTCGGATTCAATTCGAATTCTTCTATACTCTCTGCAGATTTCCAGATTTATTGAGGTAACGTTTCATCCTTTATCACCCCGAATTTGTCCCTTGAACATGGATCACTAGTGGATTACGTCGAATAATTTTTCCGTTGTGCCATGGGTTGTACCGGCATTTTCCAATAAACCCAACCCGATTTTGAACCGGTCCAACCCGACTTGAACTGAGTCAACTTAGTTGACCGAGTCAACTCGTCTGAGTTAACTCAATTGGCCTTGACCCTTTGACCGTTGACCCGTTGATCGCTGATGTCACCATTGACTTTGACCCAAAAAGTCAAATTTTCTGAAAACCCCTGTCTTATATTTTTTGAGGTCCTACATTCGTTTTTGAAGTTTGTTTTGCAAAATTTTGACCTGAAAGCCTCCAAATCTGACCTTGAACTCGAGAATGCATGTGTTTAGTTTTTTAGTTTAAAAGTTGTCATCAAGCTAAGTATTGATTATGGATTTTGTTTAATTGAAGGTATTCACATATCTTCGTATACGAGATGTTGATGTCGTCGAATTCAGGTTTGAGAGAGTTTGTCGTTTCAAAGGGTTGACCGATATACCAAGGATTCAAGGTAATACATTACTACCTCTTGTATGTTTTATGAACATATTGGTATTCGGCTAATGCATGCACACTTATGGTGAAGTGTACTGTTAAATCTGCTTAAGTCAATCAGATACGAAATATAAGTATGATAATTTAGATAAAATTGAAATACTCGAATGAGAAGGCTAATAAATCGGAAGGATCTAGAGTTCAATAAATAATTAAGAATGCAGTTAATCTCCAAACCCGACTAATAGTGTTAAAGGATTCAATGTCAAAAATATTTGGATGTGAAATTACAAAAATGCCTTTAAAGTATAAGAATAACTAAAATACCCTCTAACAATGAAAGTGGTCTGGAAATTTACACCAGATCTGGTAAAGCAACTGATTCATCTGAAAACCTCAAATTACTTGGAAAGTTTTGGTAGCAAGACTTAAACATTCGAGATTGTATAATACTTGGATTTTCTTGAATTCCGAATAAATCTCTAAAGATAAATTTATGTAAAGCGTTTCGTAAACCTGAATTAATCAAAGTGGCGTAAAGTATTGAATTGCTTGAAATACAAAAATGGATTTCAAATATTGATAAAGTTGAATTGATCAAAATGATCATAATGACCAAAAAGATGGATGTACCATCGGGCACCAAAATTTCCAAATTAACGGGAATGATGGATAAACCTTCGAGTACTGAAATGAATGAATTGATTGAAAATACCGAAAGTACCTAAACGATGAAAACACCATCGAGTACTTAAATGATTGAAATACATATGTGACTTAAGATAAATGGAAACTTGGAAAATCTTAAAATTTCTTATAGATTGCAAATGATTGTAATGCCTCTGTGGGTTTGAAGCCCGACTCAGGTATATAAGTCACTCATGATAATGCTACAACATTAGAAGAATACCGCTCGAACACATGGTTGACTACTTTGGGGTAGGTCCAATGATATCTTATGAAAGTGACTCGTTCAACTATATAATGCAATTAGTATTGAGAAATGTATACATATGAGATACATATGTTTGAATACTTGGTAATTACCACAATATTGGGATTTGTAAGTTCGACTAGATTTGGAAGCCTAATAAACCATAGAGATCTTCAAGTATGCAAATCACCAATTTGCCCTTATTAGGTGGGATTATGGAATCATCCTTGTTAGTTAAATGACCAAAATGCCCTCATTGGCCAAAATGATTGTAACATCCTTAATGTATCTAATATTTTGAATGATCTTAATATAGAAATTCTTGAATGCTTGGTTGGAGACGATGGTTACCAAGTCCCATTTTATAAGGACCTTGATTATTAAATTAGTTCAAAATTGTCAGAAGTTTAGTGTTTCTCTTTTTTTTCTTGTAAATATCAAGTATCTCCATGAAATAAGTTGTTCTATCTAGTGTGTTCCAAATGCACATGAATAATCTCTCCATTTTGAACCCAAGAATGTCTCATGATCCGAATCATGACTTTTATCTGTCTGAAATATACCTCCGTATCTAAACTGAAAAAAAGTGCTCTTTAGTTACTATTTCACTAAAAACTAAAATTTGCTTTATATCTACTATTATTACTGAATACTACTAATTACTGTTATTACCGATTACTACCACTTATTACTGATTACTGTTATTACTATTATTATTGTTCTTACTGCCTAGACTATTACTGAGGTACTTGGGATAGAGTTTGAAATTACCGTAGGTTCAGCACTGATCCAACTGGTAATTTCTACCATTTCAGGTTCCTATGCTTTGGCTAGGGTGATTCCTACCATACCTAAGGTATCCCTTAGGCTGGCACCTACGCCCAATAGGCCTGGGTTAATGCCCCTTATAGAAGTAGTTCCAGGGAACTACATATTGGAGTTCGATTATAGGGTAGATAAAGAATTAAAATGAACCTTACTGCTACTTGAATCATATGTTCTCAAAATAAAATGTTCATTGCACTGTTACATTGTATGTGTTAACTTTGTACTGTTGGAACACTGTAATATCCTCAAAACTAGTATAAAAGAAGTTACTACAATGCTTTTATTTGATCCCTAATTGATTGAAAACAAAATACTAGATCTAGTTAATAAGGACTAGAATGTTATAAATGAAAAAGTAGTAACCTAATGTATAAGTGACCAAACCAAAACAAACAACAAATTGAAGGAATGCATGCAAAATTCATACATTCCTAGAATGCCCTTACACATGTCATTAATTAGTGGATAATTAAGGACAAATTAGTCATTTTAGGGAGGAATTAATTGATGATCTATCATCATCTTCCTCATTTGGCCGAACTATATGAACAAAATAGAGAGAGAAAACTCCATGTTCATTGATGCAAGCTTAAAATTTGGAGAAATTGGAATTGCTAGCATTCATATTATCTTGTTAGAAAGGTAAAATCTCTTCTTTAATGCATTATAGATTCAAATGATGCATATAGATTTAGGGTTCTTGCTTGAATTACATGAAATTGATGAAGGATTAGTGAGTTGAGACTAAAAACTAGTTACGAAGTTCAATTGATTGATTATTCCATGAAATTGATATGCCATTCGAATGAGTAGGAGAAATTGATGTTGTCAATAACCAAATTGATGGTGAAATGTTATGTTAGATGCTGGAAAATTTGGATGATGGTTATAATGGATGATTGATATGTGAATTGAAATTATGGATGCTGGAAATTCTAGTGAATTGATGTCTTAATGAATCAAATTGAAAATATTGCTCAAATGCCCTGTTTTAATCACATTGATAAGTGAATTGGACTGACCTAGACATGTAGGAATATGAATATAAGTTGAATTATAATGTTACTGTATTAATTGGCAAAGGATTAAAATGCAAGGCCTATATGGCTAGAAAGACAATTAATTTATCTTTCTAACGGTGTAAACGGTTTAAAATTCTGACGTGCGGAATAAAAGATATGAATATTTAAGTAAGCAGTGCACATGCTGCCAGGCAGCAACAGTCTTGATATTTGTATTGAATTGAATGCTTGAGTATGGAGTCACATAATGACTCAATTGGTTGCTGGATTGTATCTAATACACTATGTATTGTATGAATGTTAGATCAAGTGGAAATTGAGGAAAAAGGGGCTCACTTAGATCATCAAGCTAGTAGAGGGAAAGGGATTACAATCCGGGATCGACAATAGCTCAGAAAATTCTTGTGAGTGTAGTTTAAAGTTTGGAGAGGGCGGTAACCTCTCCAAGTCTAATTCTGATTTGTATTTTTTATTGATTCTTAAGTATAAATTGTATAATGAGCTTGCTATGGAGCATTAGCAAGGTAAGTGCTCTTTCGAGTGGTTACTTGATTGTGAAGCATGCTTGAATTGCTATTGATTGAATGATATGCTTATTGCCTAATTGAACTATCTTGAAATGAAGCATGATGTTATAGATAGAAGTAATTCAATTTATTGTTTAATTACATATTGTTGACACACCTTCATTGAATATTGAAACATTGATATTGGTATTGGCTTGAGCCCTATTCGAATGAAAGGGGGATATTGGCACAAAATGTGCACATTGAATTGAATCATGCTTCTAGTTGATTGAAAGTGATAACTATTGTAAGTCTTGGTCTCAAGTTAGTCTTATATATAGTTGGCATGCCATAGAGTCTATAAAGCTCATTATCGGGGTGGACTACGGTCCGAAACATTGGTCCTTAATTGGCGACAGTAGGGGGAAGTATTGTTATTGGTCATTGGTGACAGTAGGAGAGATTTGACCAGGTACTTGGTACCATATTGACTATTGTTATTGGAGGCAGTTTGGTTAGAGACTCAAGTATCTAGACTGAGTAATCGATTTTCAAGGCTATACCTAAAATGAACTAATAACTCATGTACATTGAACCTATTACTGCATTGAATTGCATTGATTGATAGAAAAGGAAAAATTGAATGCCATAAACTATGGATATTGAAACATTGATTGAACACTACTTATGAGATTGCTTGATTGTAAAGAAAACATCAAATACCATGAACTACTGAACATTGCTTATGAGATTGCTTGTGTATTGAAACATTGATCGTGATCAAAGGATATGTTATGCCTAAAGTAGTCGAATTGGATGGTTAAACATGTCTAAACTTCTAGCCTTGTATTGATATTGGATTGAAAATTGAGCAATGCACCTAGTATTGTTTGCCTAGTTCGAATGGTTCCCTATTGATGGGGGAACCATACCATCCATTTGATGGTTCGTAGTTGAGACTTATTGTATTGTTTTCCTTGTAACTTTAACTCACTAAGCTTTGCTTATTCAAGTCTCATTTCTATGATACAAGTTGATATTGAATACTATCCCGAAGTCTAAGCTCGTACAAGTCACATTTTTCTTAAAAGAGTATGTTTCCATTTTGTTATAGTTCTCCTAGGATGGTGGCACCTAAGGCATGTATATTCATGATCAATTAGTTATGGTTTGTATAAATTAAGCCCATCTATGATCTATAAGAGTATGGTATGTATATATATGAGCATGTATGCACTTTATTAAACTTGTTTGGTTGTTAGCCGAATGTTAGGTTTCCATGGTTGAATTATGCATGAAATGGTTGAATAGATCTTTTGAAAATGGCTAGTTAACATCATTTAAATGTAGTAATCCACATGCTTTGACTTGAACCACTTTGGTCACATATAGAACTAGCCGAATGATGTATAAACATTGTAAGCACATATGTTTGATTAAGGTCACTTAAGTAAATCATGTAAATCACCTAATGTTATGCTCAATAGCTACATTGAATGGAAATTATCTATTAAGTTTCTCACTTAGTTCGAATGGATGCTTAAAGATCAAGTAAGTCTTAAATGGAGTTGATTATGATAACATATTGCATTATGAGTCCTCACCTACTCGAATTGTATCTTGATGTACAAGAAAGACTTAAAAAGAATTGAATTCTCTACCTTAAATTGAATGAATCATTGATTGTAATTATAGTAACTTACCTAATCCTACTAGGGTGGTTAGAGTATGTTACAATCACACATTAAACTCTATGGTTCAACTTCCGTAATCTGTCTCTCTTTAGATTTTCTGGTCTATATGTTTCTCATCTGATACTCAATGATTGAATAAAGAACAGCTCTGTTATCTTTAAACATATCGCTTTACTAAAATATTGAATCATAATTGGAGTTTGTTGTTGCCCGAAACATCATGGCAGTGTTATGATTGTCATATACCTGCACGTGCTTACAACATCTTTTGGTAGTTCTATATTACTGGGCTTTTTCCAAGCTCATGTTGTTTTTACCATCGCAGGTTGAAAAAATTTATCACGGTATAGTGACCGGCATCAGTATTTGGAGTTCTCTCGACGTTGCTTTTGGAGTACGGTACTGGTTCAGTTAGTGGGCATGTATGTCGTGTATTG
The DNA here is from genome assembly GCA_019671005.1 of Hibiscus mutabilis. NCBI lineage: Eukaryota > Viridiplantae > Streptophyta > Magnoliopsida > Malvales > Malvaceae > Hibiscus > Hibiscus mutabilis. Next base: position 11,027,201 of record CM033711.1, read on the forward strand.
TTTTACGTTAACGTCTGTAATATACTTTCTGAACTACTGTTATATGTTTAAGTGATTTTCTGAAATGGTATTTTAAACAGAAGTTTGTCTTACAATCTTTAATGTAATTAAAGAAAAATATTTTTATGTGGATTTTTATTCTGGGTCGCTCTCGAGACCCTAATTTGACCTCCTAGATTTAGGCGTGTCGCATAGCCGAGTCTATAGGGTTATATAAGGTTCTGGGTTTAAGGGTAAATGTGTCAAGTTGAGTGTTTAAGGTTATGGGATTAGTTTAGGGATTAGGCTTTTACTTTAATCGTTAATGATTGTAAGATTTAGGGGTTGAGTTTTAGGGTTTATGGGTATAATATATGTTTCAAGTTGAGTGTTTGAGGTTATAGGATTTGTTTAGGGATTACGTGATTTGAGGATTAGGCTTGTATTTTATTAGTGAATGTAAGATTTAGGGGTTTAGGTTTAGAGGTAAATGTATCAAGTTGAGTGGTTGGGGTTATGAGATTAGTTTAGGGATTCAATTTGCACTTTAATTATTATTGATTGTAAGATTTAGGGTTAAGGTTTAGGGTTTAGGGATTCGAATTCACCACTATTTATTTTAAAATTTTTAATCTAGTCTAGTGTTTTTAATATGATGATATTTTTGTTCAATATAGTCCCTAAAACTTTATTTTTAGTCCAAATTGACCCCTATTAATTGTTTTGATAATTTAGTCCAACGCTTTTAATTTTAATTTAATATTTTTGTTCAGTATAGTCTCTAAAACTTTATTTTTATTCCAAATTGATCCCTATTCATTTTTTTAATTTAGTCCAATGTTTTTAATATGATAATATTTTTATTCATGTTAGTCCCTAAAATTTTATTTTTCACCGAAATTGATCCTTATTAATTTTAATTTTTGTAATTTACTCCAATATTTTAGATATAAATCATTTGTTGATATTTTTGTTCATTCTAGTGCCTAATATTTATTTTTAATGTGATTCATGTTCGTGAAAGCCGAAAGGCGTTAAATAATTCACTCGAAATGACCCTACCCAAAGTCTATCGACTATTTGTACCATACTCAAACTTAATACGAATTGGAAACCCGAATTAACCCGACCTGAAATGAAACCAACTTGAAATTACTCGACTTGAAATGAACCCGACCTGAAATTAAACTGACCTGAAATGAACCCGACCTGAAGTCTATTCGAGTCTGAATTAACCCGTCAATTATCTGATTCGAACCTGAACTGTTTTGACCCGACCTGAAATGAACCCGACCTAAAATGAAATCGACCCGAAATGAACCCGACCTGAAACTGACCCGCACCCGATCCGAATCGAGTCGAAACATCAAATCAACCTGAAATGACCTGTATCCAATTTGACCCGACCTGAAATCCATTCGGTTATCTGTTTTTACATCCCTAATTTTTATATGCATTTAAAAAAAACTGAAACTGAATCTGAATCTCAATAAACAAAGGGAGTGATTACAAAAAACAAAAACAAACACAGCCTAACCATGAATATCCATGAAGTGTAAAAAATAATACAAGGTCGTTTTAAAGAAAATAAGATTTACTAGCGTAATTTTAACTCTTTCCTTATATAATCTTTAGATTTTTTTACGGGAAAAGAATTCTTTAGTTGTGTTTCTTTGGATGATCTTATTTGATTCTTTAATATTTAGTTTGTGCACTTTGACCTTGTTAAAAAGTTTTGCTTATGGTGTCTTATCTTCCCTCATAAGGACATTGCAACAGCTTTATAGTGACATAACTATTATTTAATAAAATGTTTGCTTTGCGAAAAAAAAATAAAACATATACGTACAAAAGTTATTGTTATCGACTATAAATTTCTAATAATAATTAAACTAATAATCGAATAGTGTAATTACATGAATAATATGTTAATTTTCATTCTTTTATTTAATTTTTTTTGACAAATCTTAATCCTAATACGGCCTAGAGGTTAAAGGAAAAAAGAACTCTAAGAAAAGGAAGCACCCCTAATAAGTATAATACTCATTACCTAAAAAAATTTGAGGAAACAAAAATAAACATCTAACTGACCAAATATGTTTACTTAAAAGATAATACACCTCTATCAGAAAATGCCAATGCACTAAAATATTATTGATAAAGTTATCGGTTATTACACAAAATAAGTGATAATGTTATAAATGATATCATAATATCGGCCATTAATGAAACTGTTCCTACATACATAGTAAATGATGCATAAAGATTAACGACATGGAGCTAAGTGCTAAAAATACAAAAAAATAAGTTTAAAGGTGATTATAAGATAGTATTTGTTCATATATATTTTAATTTTTTGACAATATACATATACTTTATAGACAAAACGATTTGTTTAGGTATTCATGTAAAAATTATACATCTATGGAATTTGAAAGAAAAATCCACTATATATTAGCTAAAGGAGGAATAGACCGCGCGTTGTGATTTGGAGTGGTGGCGTAATTGTGGGTGGAATTGCGTTGAAAGAGGGCTGTGTGCTGCTTCTTCGAGACGTTCAGTTGGTTCGTGGTTTCAGCGGATTATAATAGGTCAGTGGGAGTCTTGACCTGAAAATTTTAAAATTGTATTATTTAATTTTTTATATTTTAAAGAATTTTAATTTGATATTTTTTAAATTTTAAATATTCTTGTTATGTTTTAAAATTTTAGAATATTTTTAGTTAAGTATCATCCTTAAAATTCTTAAAAGTTTTGTTAAAGTTTTATTTTTGAAATATTTAATTAGACCCCAAATTTTTAAAAAATTTTAAATTAAATCCTTCAATTAATTTAAACGTCTAAATATTTTTGAAAATTTTAAGTAGGCTTTCCAAATTTCGGTCTCAAAATCCTCCTCTTGCGGTTCTGGTGTGGGGATTGTGTGCTACATGTTTTGTTTAACGCACTGTGTGTGGTGTCACCAAGAACGAAGGGACTAAGGCTCCGGGGGCCATACACACCCAACCCCCACAAATTTCATATATTTTTATCTTTGTTACATAGAATTTATTTTTTTAAAAATAAATTAATTGTATATTTTTTCCCTCACTTTTAAAATATTTATGTTTGTCCCTCAACCTCTAATCTTGATTTTGTCTCTAAGTGTTACTAGTCTAGATGCTTTGCTTTGATTGCTTTGTGACAAACACCATAATGTACTTTGTTTTCCGAATCGTTATCATGGGTCGCAACTTTATTTTTTTAATAAAATTCGTATTTGCTGATAAAAAATGAGAGACGTTTTAAGTGCAACTCCCCGCAAGTTACAAACACTCCAATATACAATATATTAAAGCTGTTCTATCCTTTTAAGTATTCCCCATTGAATGTTTAATTACAACATTGGTATATAAGTGAAAATCAAACCTCTCACGCAATATAATAATGCTTCTTACACAAACAAATTAGTGCAAACAATTTTGCTCAAGATAGATACAAACTCAAAAATTAAGACACATATATAGGCGTGTATTGGCCTAGGATGCGCTTGTTAGGATAGCTTTTAATCTCAATCACATCTTCCTTTCTATAGGTTAGAGCTGTCTCAAACATTTTTAGGGTCCTGATTGAAAACTAAAAGACGGTCCTTGTAAAACGAAAGCATATTTTATTAATTAATTAATAATATTAAAAATTATTATTTTTATTATTTTGTTGTGAAAATATCTTAAATACAACTAAAACAGAACAATCATTAACGTACAAGATTACCGTTTAAAAATTATTAAAATTATAAAAGTAGAAGGTGGAGCCTTGAGCGGTCGCTCATATTGTTCTCCCATACAAGACGACCCTGCCTATAAGAAAACATTTTTAGTGTTTAGAAGACCGACCGCTAGATTAAGTCAGTTTAGTTTTGACAGTTTGATCGCTTTTTTTAATTATGAGATTGGTTTTTTGATTTCTAAATTTTTTCTGACCCAACTAAAAAAATTAATATATATTTAATATTTTTAAATATATCAACAATATAAAAAATTAAAAGTTTAAAGGTGTAGAAAGTCCTTCAACTTTTTTTTAAAAATAATTAATTAAGCTCTTAATTTTTTTTTACACCCAATTAACCTTTAAACTAATAAATAGAATCAATGAAACTCTTGTACAATGGATTTTTATTTGTAACTCGCCTTTTAGGTATAAGATGAAACATTCTGAGTGCATTTTAAATGGTAACGGTTGCATTTGAATTTTTAAATCTAAAAAAGTAGAAGGATTAAATTCCCAAAATAAAAAGTAGTAGGACCAAATTCCAAAATGTATAAAAAGTACAAAGACTTGTAACATATTTTAACCTTTAAACTATTGCTCTACAATATGAATGGAATAAGAACTTTAGTATGCAAGAACATACCTTTAATACTAATCAATACATTCATTCGATCAAAATCAAGCAATTAAGTATATACATTACACGGATTGAATTTTTAACATATCTTGAGCTCCTAATACATCAAACAATCCCAACCTCCAGATTTTCTCGCGAGAGAAAAAGAAAACTAACATATGTAGGCAATAAAATCCTACTTTTTCCATGCATTTTCTTATCTTTTTCTCTAAGAAAGTTGCAGAAAGAAGATTTTCAGTTCATGGGGTATCCAACTGCCATTCAAGTCTCCCGAAACAGCCTATCTTCCATACCGTCCATTACTTTCCTGCATAAATTATATGATCCAATGGCTTCATCTATAGAACCAACATTGCCACTGCTCCAATGGCCACAATCAATGAAGTCTTGGTCATCTTCTTCTTCTTCATAAAAATCATCCAATGATCTCTCGGTCGTAATAGTGTCGTTAAAGCTACATGATTCCGCATCGTCTTCATCCGCAGTGCCGGCAACCGCTGCCATGGATGATCCACGATCGAGCTCCGAGTCTCCGCTATCTTCGACAAGGAAGAAGCTTGAAACATCCAATACCCCGTTCTTGTTTTCCATGGAAATTTATGATCTTTCTGTCTAGGGTTTATTCATATATATATATAATTTGTGTGTGTGTGAATGAATGAATATGTTATTTTCAAAAGTTACATATAGATGAGTATTGACTACAACCATTGGTTTTCAGGTCTTTTAATTAGAAGGGTGTTAGGTTTTATTGGGTGGGTTTCATGTCATCCATCCATTGATCTTTCCTTTTCTTTCTTTCTTTCTTCTTTCAAGTAGAAGACAACATGTCGTACGACAGTTTTTATATATATTCTAGAATTTGACTCCCGGAACCAATTCGATCGTCAAATGAGACTAAAGAGATGCTGTTTTTCTTTCTTCAAATTCATAAGTCACAAAATGCAATTATTAAAGCCGAAGATTTTGTATAACTGTGTCCATTATTTTATTTACATCACATGGTCATGTAATATGTTACCTAGGAGGCTATTCGCTGACGTAAAGATTATGGAATTTTGTTCGGTAAATGATAATCTGCTTTAGATGTGGAGATGGAACGTTTCTCTGAAGCATCCATATTTAACATCCTTTTTCGACTTACATTATCCATATTTTTCTTTGTATAGTTACATGTATCTAATCCAATGGTTGGTTAATCCAGATCGAATATTGTTGAGATATATTATGGGACGACCTGTAACCTAATTGCTCAATTCACAACCTTAGGACTCGAAAGTAAAATCCCTAACCTTACTTAAGGAATTTAGTATCTTATCTTACTAGATCAACTGATTGTTGGTTATATTATTCATATCGTACGCCTCACTCTTAATCTGCATTCAGAAAGTATAGTTTCAAAAACCATAGCAGCAAGAGTTTGATATGATGCGAGGATGAGTAAGGGTGACAAACAGGCTTAATTTGCATCACTATGGCTCCTAATTTAGCGACCTGTTTAAGGCACCAACCGTTAAGTTATATAGTTGAACAGTAACAGTGCATTTACAGTGATGTTTGAACTTCTCTGGAAGCAACCGACAAAGAGCTTCTAACCACTGGTCGAAATGCCAAAACTGCTTGGGATTTTAGGCACTTTTGTGGGAATTTTGAGACTCCAAGTTGATCAGTCTTTGCTTTTGCTGACGACAAAGGGTGAGAACAACATGGAATTGGGACATTATGCTCTTTAAAAAACACACACAATTGGTTCTACCGACACACATCATGTTCCGAGGGTTGAATGATGCTTTTGTTTTCAATGTGATGAGCACTCATTGTCTTTTCATGGGAAAGATTACCACTAACTTAGCCTTCTTTTTTTTTACTTTTTTCTTTTGAAATGACCCTTCTATCAATCAAGAGTCTAGGGTTCATACCTATGTTCCTCCATCTCTATTATCCGATATTTGTAGTCGGTGAATATTTAGAAATTTGAAAATATTTATATTTTGTACTTATATTTAGACATGTAATTTGGTCACTTTAAGCTAGGGTTGTGTTATGCACTTTGGAATCCAACGAGTGGCTCCAGTAAAAAAGAGGATGACATTCATCTTAAGAGACTCAAGTTCAAGCACATGTGTGTGTCAAAAAGTTACGAAAGTATGAACAGATATTACCATGTAATCACACTAGTATATTAAAAAATGTGTTATGCCCTTTGCCTATTCGAAATAGTTTCATAAAAGAGAAACCACATGATAGGCTACTCCGGTGTTATATCCCACAGTGCATTACTCACCTCCGGATCAATAGTCAATAAAATGAATAACCCTTTGTTGCCCATTTATCCTGTCGTAGAAGTCTAACGAGTTCATACATTAGGTCCATAGTGACTAATCACTTAACCCACCATGCATAAGGTTTTTCCTAATGAGAACCTCTCACATTTGTATAGGCTTATAGCCAAAAGAATCAGTGACAATTAGTGATGAACCTATGAGGGTCTTGGGTGGGGCTCTTGCCCCTCCATGAATCATTTTTTTTAATCTTTGTTTTAATATATTTTTTTGAAAAATGAATTAATTATGAATTTATCCTCTCCCTTACTTTTCAACATTTATATTTTGTTCCCCAACCTTCAATTTTGTTTCCATCTCCGGTGACAATGCCAAAAATCCAAGCATGCAATCTCATATCCATATTTACAGCTAGAATCAAAGTTGATCGACACAAGAAAAAGAACGACTACAACTAAACCCGATGGAACAATAGATGAACAATTCGAGGTAATATGCACTACAACAATTAGGATTTTTTGTGACAATCTTTGATGACGAGTAACTTCGTCACAAGTTTAAGATTTCTAGGGACGAATATTTTGCACGACATTATGATATAAATAATTGTGATGCATTTTTGTTTAGTCACTATAATTTTAGTTACTTCACGTGCTAATCTTTTTCACAAATAAATCGTCACTATTCAATACTAGTGACAAAATATAATTAGTCACAATAAATTTGTCATTGCAAGTGACGATTCATGAAGTAGTCAACGCCATCAAGGTCTACAGTGATAAAACTTTTGTGATGATAACTAAATTAATCAATAGTATTATGTTTTGCGAGAAGGTTGAGTTTAGGTGACATATACCGTCACACACTATTAACGTTATACATTATTAATTTTTAATGATTTATAAATAAATATTAAAATTCATAGAGACTTGACATACAATTAATCATATCTCAAAATAAAATTAAAATTTGATTTGGTTAACTTTCTCATCTGATTATTTTTATTCTTAATTTAAAATGCTAATATTAAATTCTTAGGAAAGAACTAGTTTCTGTTTCGGGCGATTCTAATCACTTGTAAAAAAACTAATTATGTCATAGGCAATTCTAAGTGGTTGATTGAATTAGTTTCTCAAGGCACAACTTACCTGGAGAATTTCCATCGGCGACAACGTAACGGGATGGAAGAGTTTAGAGATGAGTCCTGAGTTATTGGAGGATGGACAATTTAATATTAGCATTTTAGATTATATTTAAAAAAAAACTAAAACAAAAAGATGAAAGGGTTAATTAACCTATATTCTAACTTTGTTTTAAATATAATTAATTGTAGGTCGATACTCTAATAATAGTGTGTAACAGTTTATTGTCCGTCTAAATTTTTTTTATGATATCGACAACCTAGATAATTGTGACCGCAATTTATTTCATTATAAGTGATGCTATAACATTTTCACCAATAAATTGCTATTGTTTTTTAATTAGGTTAAAAATGTTCTAACTCAATTTTTATTGGTTTTTTTTTCTGGTTTTCAGGGCTTCACTCTGATTAATTTGAATCGATCCGTGTCGCACACTTGATTTTGGTGGGTGAGTCTACCAGCGGGGAACAAAAATTCTTTGCCCCCTAATATGCCTCTTTTATGTCATACACTAAAAATAAATTCTAAACCCTAACTCTAAATTTCATATCCTAAACCTTAAATACTACACCCTAAAAATTACAATATATGCATAATTCCCTAAACTCTAATCATAAACCCTAACTTTAAACCCTAAACCTACTTTTTAAAGTGGGTGCACTAAAAGGGGTATAATTAGGGGTAGACGATTTCTATCCACCAGCGGGGATTTTGTGCATACACAATATCAACGTCTCGAACTCGAGATCTATTTGAACGATACCAAACTGCTTACACAATACTAATTTTTTTTCTATTCACAACATTAGGATCAAATCTCTAACTTCTAAAGGACCTAACACCCCCATCTCGTTAGAGCAACCTTATATTGGTTTTTGGGTCATTCTTTTAATTCACAACATAGTACGAAATTAGTAATGATAAACTTGGAGCTTAACTTAACTGATTATACAATTTTTCTAAAGAAAATAATTATGAAATAAGTGCAAGATTCAGATTTCAACATCTGCAAACCGTTCTCCATCTATAAGCTTCAGACTCATTCCCCAAAAAGAAATATTTTAGCAACACCATGGGGAATTTCTTATATGCAAATTTTTAGGATCATTGGGGAAAAGAATAAGGCAATAGCCATCTCCCTTTTGATTATATTGTTCGTCATCAAGGTAAGACCTGTGATTTTGGAGTTGTTAGCATTGATCCGATTTCATATTTTATCATTTATTCAGATTCTTGTTTGTAATTGCCATAATCATGATTTTTTGTTATAATGTTGAATAATTTAGGGTAGGTTAGTGAAGAAATTACTCAAGGTTACATTAAACCTATTATGAAATGCAGGCAATTTTTCCATTATTAGAACTGCTTTTTCGAGACCTGAACCAAGAACAAAAATCCTCATGGATAGTTAGGGTTCCAATAAATGTTGATACCATGAAACTACAGACTCCTTAGGATACTTTTAAATACTTGCAAAAGTAAGCTAATAATGTTTTTATTTCAAACATAAACTTTCTGGTGGAGGTACTGCATCATCAGGAGGCTTCTAGCGTGCCTTGAGCTTCAAGAAAATAGGCATTAGTGTTATATCTGATGGGGAGTGAAGCTCGCTCCTCATGCCAGACAGCAAGATAAGTCCCAAAACTCCTAACATGGCTAGTTTCCGTTCCCCGTTTAATTGGAAAAGATGGTCGTCTCTTCCCGCATCGAATCTGTTCCGGTCCACGAATGTGCCTTCTTCAGAAAAATTATCCGATGAACAGATTAAATCAAATGTATGTATCATTTGGTTCTGACTACTTTATCAACTTCGAATCATAGTTTTGTCTGCTGCAGCCTGGAATTTTCTCTTTAGCAAAACATAATCATGGCTTTTTACTTCCCAATTTTTATGCAGAAAGAAGAGAAGGGTGCTGTTGTTTCAAGATCTCTATCAGTTCCCGGACGAAATATTGTTATAGTACGAACGGCTTCTTTTGATGCCCATAAAGAACATGTCCATGCAGCTAACTGTGATGGTACATACTCTTTGTGACTATTTTTCTGTTTCTTTATATTGATTATTTCAGTTTCCTTTTTGTTTCTTTGCTTCAACTCATCGGTCCTCACACTTCTCAGACATGCTATGTTGCTCTGACTCTTTTTTCTCATTTTGAAATACCTCTTCTCGACATATATTCGAACATGACTATGGGATAGGACCCTCGTGATGAGCACATACGTATATCGGATACTCTCGCTCAAGCTTAAGTAACATAACTGTCATGAATCATCTTTTAGCAAATGGTGATGATTGTAATTAAATTATCCTATAATTTGACTATGCAAATTGTTCCAAACTTGCAACTTGGAATTAATGAGGTTTCACTCAATCTATTGTTGGTCAGTTGGTCTTGGTTTCTGAGGTTGATTTTCCTGTTCCTATGGCGATGCAGATAAAGTTAATGTCGTTCATGTGGAAAGCAACGATGAGGAGATTCCTGAAGAGGAAGCTTTGTGCCGAATCTGTTTAGATGTATGCGAAGAAGGAAATATGCTCAAAATGGAATGCAGCTGCAAAGGTGCCCTTCAACTCGTGCATGAGACATGCGCTGTCAAATGGTTTAGCACGAAAGGAAACAAAAACTGCGAGGTATGCAGACAAGAAGTGCAGAACTTACCTGTAACTTTACTGTGGTTGCAGCCTAACTCTCAAATGAGTAATAGAGCTGCTCGAAGGGGAAATAGACCGAGTATTAATTCGCAGAACTTACCATCACAATCCGTGAGGCAATATCAACTATCTTGCGTCAAATGAGAATTAGCCTTTCTTTTCTCTTTAATTAAAAATCTTACCTCAAATCTACAGTTCCTGGCAGGATGTTGGACTGCTTGTGTTGATTAGCATAGTATGCTATTTCTTCTTCCTCGAGCAGCTACTGGTATGTTTTATGAGCCTATTAAATCCCCTTAACCACTCAACCTAGTTCGTAAACAAAGCTTGACGAGTGGAAAATGTTATGGGCCATCACCTGTTACATATTAGGTGATCTAGCTAAAACAGTAGGTTGACAGTGTCGATCTTAAACCTTGCCATTTTTGTAGATACATAACTTGAAGTCTCGAGCAATTTTGATCGCAGCACCCTTTGCGTTTATCCTTGGCCTCTTAGCATCTATCTTGGCAGTCACACTCGGTATGTTCGAGCATCAGAAATTACATTTCTGTCTGAGTTGTGACCTTTAAAGACTGCTCTTTTGGCTTGCAGCAATCAAGGATTGTATATGGACATACGCAGCTTTCCAGTTTGCACTTGTCGTATTAATTGCTCATATATTATATTTCATGGTGAGCCTCATTAACGGTATCAATAGAAATGTTTCTGAATCTTTGTACTAAAAGTACATATTGGCGAATAAATCTGGAAACTGAAACTCACCATCTTGTTTTCGGAGATAATTCAGACAAGAAGCATGAAATAGTTTTCTTTCTTCTCTTTCTTTTGCTGACTAATTGCGGTTGAGGCCTTTGAATGTCTTTGCAGCTCCATCTCAAGCCTGTTGTTGTGATACTGCTCTCAGGAGCGTTTAGTTTCGGGATAGCTATGACGATCAATGCAGTGTTTATGTTCTGTTGCAATATGCAAGCTCGGGATGTGGAGAATTCTAGCCCAGCATGATTGGATCTGGTGAAAATGAGGCATTCCTGCATTTCACGCTTATTTACCAAGGCCATGGTGTATATACATTTGAAGCTGAGATTTGAAGAGAGAACCATATGCTATTTTCATAGGATGATGCCATTGCCAAGGAAGAAGGGGTAAGTTTAGTGCTAAATACTGGACAATCCTTTTCATTTTGTTCTGCATAAGCAGGTTGATGTTGCTATGGAAGAGGAAGTTAAGTTTTCGTTGTGTTACAACGATAAATGTCTTTTTTTATGATGTTTTCCCTTAAATAAGCATTTTCAGTTCACTTTTACAACCTAATGTATAAATCCATATCCATAGCAACAAGTCCAGCTAAACAGTCTCCACTGAAGTCAGAGAAAAAAAAATATTTTGCACTCCAAACTAATAGTCCAATCCGGTTAGACTCGAACTTAATCCAGTTGATGTCATTTATGAACAATTTAAAGAAACCACTCACTAAACATTCAATACAGTATACATTTAAACTAATCCTGTGATAAATACAGATCACTTGGGTTCTAAATCCTATATCTAACGAAAAAGATCCTGTCCCTAGGAAAATTTTAAAAAGAAAAATGAAACCATCATTCACGCTTCATTACAGGGAGGAATCTATCATCCTTCCTTAGCCATATGGTGAAGCGTGTTCTTCTAACATGATCTGCAAAGAGACGATGCCTGCCAGTCGACATACAACCATGTTAGGATAGCAATAAACGAAAATCATTCATCAGCTCAGCCAATTCAGAACAATGGAAAAAGCCCATAGCGGAAAGAAAGAATCATTTGATGAATCGTTGACACAATTCTGACTCGTGAACAAGAAAATAACAGAGGAGGGTACTGGTCAAGAAGGCCTTGGATAACCATTTGAGTTTGCATGATGAAGCAAAAAGAGTCATATTTTAGTACCAACCTCTCATAATCCAATTTCTGAGTAACTATTCCATTCAGTAGTAACTCGGAACTATAAACTGCTGCCCCTGAAAGAATAAAGATGGCAAAAAGTTGTAACAAAAACCATATTTCGCAAAACATGTGCTGATTTAAGAACAAGTTTATAACCTTTTTCAAGAAAAGGAACACAGATTGCATAATCTTCTTCACATGATAGAACTAACAAATCATCTGGGACTTTGCCGTCCTTCATAGCAGACCTACAAATTCTCTCTATGGCCTGGAAACCGTGTCATTCAGAATCAAGATGGAAAGAAGTTAGTATTCTATCTAATAGGACCCGAAGCATCAAGTAAAAGCACCAAGGGTCTTTTCCATATGCCACTAGATGGAATTGTTTGGGAAACTGCAACATACCTGACCATGAACCGATGTAACCAAATGCACAATTGTTTCTTTACTCGGCTTTGTATTTGGGGTGATTAGAACTCTTCGACCCTGCATAATTTTCACTATAGTAAAGATCTCGATGGAATATGTGACCAATGCAACACGGTAAGCATAAAAACCTTTTACCTGTAATAAGGGTTGCTTGCACGCACGTGCTAAAGAAGCTGGCATGCAAAAGCCAAACTCTTTCTCCTTTTTAAGGTCCCTCAATACATAAGCTTCCTCATCCATATGAATATTAACTTGCCCAATGCTTTCAAGCCATAAATGTGTGACAACTGGTTTCCCAGAAGCAATTGCTTCCAACATATTCCTTGTGCGCATAAATTTATCCGCTATAAAGTGTGTCGCGGTTAGAATAGATGATGCCTCAGAGATGCCTAGGCGGGCCAAGATCTGGTGACAAAATTGAGGCATAAAGTTTAGTTAGAAGAGCTTGTATATCTTAAAGAGCTAACGATATCAGAAACTACTAGTACCTTTTTCTGCTGTTTAATTATATCTTCATCTAGGTGATTGCTGAACAAGACTCTAACATTGGCCAAATCCCTTCTCTTCCTCGTATCTTTCAAAGGAGAAATGGGTTCTGGCTCAATGGGGTTTAAACTTTGAAGTTCTTTGATGAGTGAAGGTTTTGAAAGGTTCTTCTTGCAGGTTTGTTTAAAATATTCTTCACCCATACAAACAGGTGATGCAGCATTGACGGGTGTCGGGCAGTTAACTGGCGTAGTGCATACAGAAACAAGTGATCTTGATTTTTCTTCCGTGGACTTGTCAGAAGCAATATTCACAGCTGAACTTTCTGCAATTGGTGAAGAAACTGCAACACAGTTTCCACTGGAGTGCTGTATTTCCTTTGCTGCTTCAAGTCCAATTATTCTGGTAGATTTCATCCTCCTATTCATCCCAGTAGAATTGCAATTAACTGCATCGTCCCTTGAACCTTGTTTATCTGAACTTTGATGTGATAATTTTCCTTCTGAATTCTGGTCTGAAAAATATGGAACAGTGCAACTATTCCGGGATGATCGTGTTATCCTCATAGTAGTTGAAGGAATACAAGTGTTCCTATTGTTTCTTCTGAACCTTTTTACCACAGGAATCAATTGTCCATTATCATCTGGCTGAGCTGATTTTTTGGACTGTGCTTCCAAGTTACCAGATTCACCAACATGAACAGACATTTTGCGGGAGGATCTTCTATGTTTGGGATAGTTCAATCCCCTGTTGTTATTCCCGGCAATCAACTCCAAATGCAATTGGTCATTATTACATGATTTGGCATTTCCATGTTCCCCAGATTGGTAGGAACTCAACTTAGGAAGTTGCCCTTCAGCATTTGACACTAACGACAACTCAGCAGCTGTAACATCTGTACTCCTGGTTCTATTTTCTTGAAGGAAAACATCTTTTTTAAATTTTTTACCTTTTCTATAATCACTAGCCGGATCTTCAGCCATTTGTGTATTCATGACCGAGAACTGCCTCGTTCGACGAGCGATGGGTGTAACAGTATGAACCTCCTCAGGGTGTTGTTTCTTTATTGAGCTGCCCCTAGTTGATCTTCCAGTACCATGAAGTTGACTCTTTGCCAAAGCTTTACCTGCCTTTCTTCGCTTGATACTCTCAGAGGGCATCTTGGTCGTATCAATGCCACCAGCAACTTGGTTCTCGTCAGTATTTGATTTAGCTTTCTTTGATTTCGGTTTAAGCAGCTCTGTATCACACTCCTTCCTAGCATTTTTAGAACATTTATTCTTCAAAACTGAAGACTCTTGAGTTCTCTTGGACTGCCTTGTAACTGGCGCAGCATCATAACAAGAAACACCCTTTCTCACCATGGATTCTCTACAAGAAACTCTCTTCTTGGATTTTCCACTAAACACGCCTTTTGAGGAACCCTTTGATGTGTTCTGGAAACCTTGATTACCATTCTGCTCAGTAGCCACCTCCCCATAGAACAAGGCTTCCATAGCCTCAGCAGCCATCTGAGTGTCAAAACCTGCATTTACTTCTTCAGCAGCAGCAGTTTCCAATTGTCCTTTTGAGGAGCCTGAGTTACACTGTTCATCGAACTCCTTCAAAAGATTCTTTCTAAAATCCATTTGACCTTCTCGTGCTGGCTTGGCAACACCTTTTGACTTGCACAACATTGATTTTGAATCAGAATCAACTATCCCTTTATCATGGGCATTTGGACAGTTTTCGTTGCAAGATTCATAAAGTTTCCTTCCTTTACAATTACGGAGATGGTTAGAAGTCTTCTGTGCGTGACTTCCACTACCAAAGAAATCTTCCTTTCTTTTACAATAAATATCACCCCCTCCTTCATCCTCCAAAGCATCATCCCAATCAAAAATCTGTGTTTTGTCAGCATTGCTTTTTTCAATTGTTTTCTTGGCCAAGTTTTGTGGCCCTATAATTGCACATGAAATAAGTTTTGATTTTCTCCTGGTACTCTTCCCGAGATCAAATTCAACATCAAGCTCCGCCATATTATCATTTACAAGCTTTTCCACAAAATTCAGTGCATTAGCTTGTGATAACTCCCCAGGTTCTTGGGAGTCAATATAACTTAAGCCTGCTAAAGAACCGTCATCGTCATGTGCAGCAAACTGAAGTACATCTTCCCTTGCATCTGCAATTTCACTGCAGCAAGGACTTACGGCAAAAAGTTTTCTCACAGCCGAACAACCAACCCTGGAATTGGTTCCATGCCTTAAACCGATTGAGTTCTCATCATTATTACCCTGATGATGTCCCTGATTTATCTTCTCCACAACATTAGAATTTAAACCATTAATATCGACTGTGCACTGTTCTGAAAACTGACTATTAGTCCGGACAAAACAAGGCTTGTCGTTCATTCCATGTAGTGCTGCATTTCGAGCTGCAAGACCAGATGCACGCAAGGATGCTGCACGAACTGAAGTAAATCTTGGAACAGAACCTATAGAAAATAATGAATGTTAGTACAGAAATGGAAGGACCATGTATAAGCCAAATTGACCATACATTATTTTCCAAGACTATGCTTCCAAACTCCAATTACTTACAGAAGTAAATTGCTTTAAAAAATGCTTTCAAAACAAACTGTTACTAATCAAAGCTAGTAGTTCATCATTGCAATCATTCAAGATTAAGGAGGAACAGTGTCCAAATGTTCATGAGATACAGTATCTATCTCATTTCCTCCATTTAATCCACTCATTTTCCGGAATCAAATGTGTATAGGTTTATGAAGGTAGCTTACACATAAATTTATGACAACATATGCAGCATGAGCACAAGGATATACAAAAAGTTCTTCAAAATTTAACCAGACACCTTTGTCAAATTCTCAGTAATAAGCCTCACCACTTCGGGTTGGACAATAATTAGTTGGTTCAAATAAAGCCAATCTTCTATTGAGAAATTCGTAGAAAACCTTGACAATAGTCATGCATTTTTAATCATGCAAAAGCTATTGAAGACATACCAGCTTTTGATTCGGACTCAGCTTTGACATCTGGTGTTGCTGTAGCACCACTGACTCCTGACATACACAACACATCTTAACTTCAATTCAGACACTAATGACAACATCCTAGCTAGAAAAGCATACAGATGTTTCTAGCCAAGACTTCAATATTTTCTAATGTTCATAAAGAAAATATACCCGAACTCAATTTTTCATCCTTAGAAGTGTTATATTGCTCCAAAGATTCCTTCTTCTCTATCTGACCCAAGGATCGACCACAGTCTCTGCTTACTATCTCATCATTCAGGACCTCACCACCGTGATCTAATATCTCAGTGCCTTCTGTTCCTTCCCCGTCACTATCGGCGACAATTTTGTCGTCAAATTCATCCAACAGTTGCGTCTCCATATTCTCAAAGCAATCTAAATCATCCAACACCCGTGTTTCACCATCTAAGTTCAACACTTGAGTTTCCCCACCAAGGTTGAGAAACTGGGTCTCGAATCCATCTTCCACCGGAGAAATGTTATCATCAAAAGGAACTGTACTTTGTAGATAGTTTAATTCTTCGTCATCCTCATCAGCTTTGTCACCTAATTGATTTTTCAAAAACGCATATTTAACACAAAAATCAGTATTTCGCATAAATTCAAATAATTTAAAGCATAAACATCTAACACTAAATTAGAAAAACGTCGAAAGAACAAAAAGATTGACAATGTCATGAGATGCTTCAAAAAGAAACATCAAAGTTAGAAGCAAACATACCCAAAAATGAGAATTGAGAACCAAATTCAAAGGGCTGAGTCTCAGGATGTGAAAAATCGGTGCTTGGGTTCATTCCAGACGATTTAACGTCGCCAGTGTCGTTTTCAAGAGAGCCCATCCTTTTCTTTTTGACTACCAACTCATCAGCGACTGCAAATCCCTGAAAAACAGAGATTTTTACCTATAAAGAGAGCAAAAAATTGGGGTCTAACAGCTAAGGAAACAAGAGTGTTGGAGGAGAGAACACACGGAGTTACCAAAGAGGGGATTAGGGTTTCAAAAGGCGAGGGAATAAGAGAAAAAGAGGGAAAATTTTTGGAGGGAAAAGTGAAAATGGGGGGAAAATAAGTACATTGAGCTTTGACAGTTGAAAAAAAAAAGGTGATTAATTGTTTAGCCAGGTTTAGGGTTTGATTGATGAAGAGTGAGAACTATCGTGCCTTATCACGTGTCCTGATTACTTATGTTTTATGTATTATTACATTAAATATTAAATATTTAGTAAAATTTTCAACAAATGGGCATTTAGTCTAGTGGTATGATTCTCGCTTAGGGTGGGAAAAGTCCCGAGTTCAATTCTCGGAATTCCCCTTTGGTTATATTTTTTTCCTCCTATAGGCTTAGCTGGAACATTTTAAAGAACCCAATTACATTTACATAATAACAAAAACAAAAAATAACTTATATATATATCGTTTTTAACCACCAAAATTATTCTTAATTGTTATTATTATATTGTGAAACAATTCTGAATTAAGAAATATGAATTCAATTTAAAAATATGGATATACAATTTATTTTTTATACAAATTGAATATTTGGAAAAAAAATGGATAATCGGATTCGATATAGATGGCACTATTTAAGTTTCAAATTATCTGAAAAATATAAAAATAAGTGTTTTGTTATATAGTGATTAATTTTTATCTTGGTTTTTTTTGTTGTTGTCTAAATTCGCATATTACTTACTATTATTTAGATTCATTTAAGTTCTATTTTTATTCAATTTGATCCCTCAACATGTCTTTTTTCTTTATTTTTTTCATTTGTTTCTTGTATTATATATTTATTACTATTATATTATTCTTTTATTATTATAAAACACCACTATTATTTTCTCGATAGTTAACATAATTTTTAATGATTATAATTATAACTATTATATGATATGATATATTTTCCTCCTATTTTATTGTATTTATTAATTATTATGACTATTTCTATTATTTTCATTATCACATACTATTAATATTTTACTATCATGATTTATTTATTGTTATTATTATTTTATTTTGATTTATTTTTAAAAAAAAAGTTAACTACTAGTAATTTGAAAAGTCAGATATTCAATTTAAAATTTTAATATTAAAAAATGAATATATGGTTTTTCTAGATGACTGATACAAATTGCTATTTTGTCGATTTGAAATACTAAAATCTGATATTTTCATATCAGATATGACATCTAAAAATACACAACTCTAGTTACTATGATGGGGCACTAATTTCATTAACATATATTACTAATAGGCGATTAGGGGTGCAATTTTAAATTTTAATCTAATTAAACAATCAAATCAAATTAATTCAATTAATCGGTAAGAGTTTTAGTCGGGATCGAATAAAGAGATTAAGAAATTCAGTATAAAATCAATTATTCAATCAAAATTTTAATATGTATCTAATATATTTTGAATTTTAAGCCCAAATCCATCAAAGATCCATAATATTTAAAATTCAACACTAAATTTAACCTGAAAGAAAATAAATAAATATTAAAATAAAAAATAGCTTACAAAAGAAATTCATTTTCAATTTATTTCTAATTGAATTTTTATTTTAGATATAAACTAAATATTTATTAAGTTTTTTTGTTAATTTAAAAATTAACCATTAACCGCAAGTATTTCAAATCGATTAAGGATTTTCGTAAATAATTCAGTTCAGTTAATAGTGAAATATTTTAAAAATGTAATTAATTTAGTTAATGTCTATTTGATTTGATTGTTAACCGAACCGATCATTTAAACCCCTTTTATTACTAATATTATTTTTTTCAATCAAAGTACCTAGACGAACCTTTTTCAAAATATAAAGGCTCGATTCGTCCATTCTTCAGTAGGAGGATTCGTTTACTCAATATAACGTAGTAGAGGGACTATCCAGGAACTTTCACTTTCTTTATTTTTCCAAAGCCTAGTTTAATTTTCTTAATTCACTTTTTTCTCAATTAATATTTTATATTTTTTAGAGTATTTATTTATATTTAATTCTTTTATGTAGATTCAACAATTAAGTTATTATTTGCTTAAATTCAAGAGCATTATAAAATAAAATAGGGCTAAATGTCTCTTTAGGACATGAGATATACTTATTTCTTCAATGTCATACATTTAGCTTTTCGTTCTCAATTTAATTCACGAACTATCTCGCTGTCAACCACTTTACTCATTTTCGTTCCGGAAAATACGTGGACCATGTGTAATTGGTGATTTTAGGCCGATTTGTTTCTTAATTCAGCTTAAAAAAAATCTCGGCGAAGGTGTTGGCGACACAATTTCAATTGGTGTTGGGGGATGTCATCAGTGACACTCAAACAACTTTTATCAAGCAACGTTAGATAGTAGATGGCATTTTGTTAGTAAATGAGGTTGTTCATTCTTTACGGCATAAGAAATCGGATGATGGGGGTGTTTTGTTGAAGCTTGACTTTGCCAAAGCTTATGATTGCATTAATTGGGAGTTTCTTGATCAGCTTTTGGCGCGATTTAGTTGTGAGGAGAAGTGGAGAGGATGGATGAAAACATGTGTGAGAACGGCACGATTGGCTATTTTGTTGAATGGTAATGCGGCGAAGGAGTTTGGCATACAACGTGGTGTGTGTCAGGGGGACCCTCTATCCCCGTTATTGTTTGTTGTGGTGGCAAAGGCATTACATCAGTTTATAGTCACGACAGAACAAAATGAGCTGATTAAAAGGGTTTTGGTGGCACCAGGGTTCTCTTTGTCCCATCTTCAGTTTGCTGACGATACCGTAATCTTCTTGCAGGGTGATGTAGAAGTTGCCCGAAATGTGAAAAGACTGCTTACTTGCTTTCAGTACTACTCGAGTTTGCAGATTAATTTCGTAATGTCCTGCTTATATTCAATTGGGGTTGAGGAAGATCGAGGTAGGGAGTTGGCGGATGAACTGGGGTATGAGCGAGGGGAATTACCCTTCAAGCATTTGGGATTGCCGATTGACGTTAATCCTAGGTGTAACTCGATGTGGGATCCATTGTTGCATTGAGTTCATACAACTTTGACGGGATGGAAGCAAGGGTCCCTCACATTTGCTGCAAGGTTAGTTCTTGTGAATTCGGTTATCTCTTCATTACCTATATATTATATGGAAATTTTTGTTGTTCCGAAAGGCGTGATCGTTAAGATTGATCGGAGGCGTCGAGCTTTTTTATGGGGGTTCTGACTTGAAGAGGAAGATGATCCGAGCTAATTGGGATTTGGTGTGTCGACCGAAGAAACTGGGTGTGGTTAATTTGCAGCTTCGTAACATGGTCCTTTTGGCTAAATGGGCATGGAGATATGTGCAGGATTCAAATTTTTTGTTGTCAACCTTGATTGTCGCAAAGTATGGCTTATTGGATGTGGTGACAAGGTTCTCTTTTGGCTTGATCTATGGTGCTCCCAGAACCTCTTAGCATGGCTTTCCCTTGCCTATATCGATTGGCTTAAAACAAGTTGGCATGGGTGGTGGATTAGACGAAGGAGGGCTTGTGGGATCATGCGGAGTGGAATGAGTTTTTTGGCCGGCAATTGAGGGTGGAACATATCCAAGAGCTACAGAAGTTGGTGTTGGGCAGTCCGCTTTGCTTAAGCCGTAAGGATAAATTGGTGTGGTGCCCAAACACTCGGGGTGAGTTCTCGAGGGGAGGGGAGAGATGACGCAATTGATGTCGTCTTTTGGCATCGAGAGTGATGGCCTTGATGCATTCTTGATATGAGAGTTTCCAATTCCACCAAAGATCCAATGCTTCTGGTTCGTTCGTCTATGGAAGTTGTCGACATTATGTATGTTTGAGGGATTGAGGAATCTCGTTGAGTGGAGTGGCGTGCTCTTGTGTGTGGTGTGAGGTAGGAGAGGATGAGATTGACCATATTTTGTATTCATGTCTATTTATTGGGGAGTTATGGTCCTTCTTCTTTAGCTGGTGGAATGTCGTGTTTGTGCGGCCGCAGTCCCTTGCAGACATGTTATGGAAATGCTTTCATGGAGGGTATGACTAGGGATTGGTGGCTCTCGAGATATGTCACGGTTCTTTGGTCAGCATGGTTAGCTCAAAAACGATGTGATTTTTAATCGGAAGAGGATGGAAATTGGGGAGATATTCTTCTTGGTTAAATTACGTACACTTTATTGGGCCAAGGCTAGTTTGACATCGCAATCGATCCCCGAGACAGTGTGTGTCGTCAATGTTGGTGCAAGCGCCGAGGCTTGGTGTTTCTTGGTGTCCACCGGTTATTGGTACTCTAAAATTTAATGTTGATGGATCAGCTCGTGGAAAGCCGGTCCGACTGGGTGTGGGGGTGTTGCGTGATGCTAAGAGATTAATTCTGGCATTATTTTCGGGACCACTAGGGATATCGAATTCTAATGTTGTCGAACTTAGGGCAGTAGCATATGCTATGGATATATTGGTAAATTTGCCTCGGGTGAAATATACGTCGATTTTTATTAAGCCGGACTCTCAGATTGCGATAGGATGGGTGTTACAGTCATCGAGGAGGCCTTGGCGTTTATAGTATAGGTTCTACCAAATTGATGAAGCTTATCGGATCTTGACTTGTGTGTGCTTTCATAACATTTTACGCGACGCTAATAACATAGCAGATGTGTTGGCTAAGGGTGGGGTGGAGCAGACGTCGTGGTTTCGTGTGATTTTGTGACGCTATGGTAGAGGTTGCGAGAGGCAGTGTTGTTTCCTGGTATTGGTGTGTTGATGTGAGGATTGGATATGCTTGCACACGAGTGTGGTTTCGGCCACAAAGGGAACTGTGCTGTCTTGGGAGTGTGGGAGTAAGTGCAGTGTGTGCGATGTGGTGCGAAAGTTTGGCTGGGTGGATGCGGTTCATGAGCTTGTCTGGACATAGGTCTGCGGCATTATTTTTCTTTTTTGTTCGTTTTATTTGGTCCCGTTTATGTCTCAAGTATCGTCGTTGGTATTCTTTTCCTCCAATTAGAATTAAAGAGGTTTTTAATGTAGCCTCGATGATATTCTTGTTTGATTTTTCCTCTATAATAAGAACCATACATGCTTTGATAAAATAAAAAAAACAAGATCAGTCCTCCATGTTTTATTGATTTTTATTAATTTCGCCCTTAAAATTTTAAAAATTAAAAATTCAAATATTAATTATTTATTTAAAAAATATTCGAATCAATCCCTCTTCCTAACAACCCCTTCTTCGCCGTTTTTATGTTCACCTGCTTGAGGTTTGTCGATTCCCTCCTTCGCCATTGTTGCCTTCCCCGAAATCGGATTGAAAGTTTCATTGAACAATATACAAACGGAGCTTACCATATAAGGGACCAACTCCTCAAAATTTCGAACCTACAAAAACAAATAATTTAACCAAAATTTTGATTAGATTTTTAAAAATAATTACTATTTATTTTGATTTGATTAAAATTTAAAAATAGTAAAATACTTTTTAGTTCTCAAATAAACATATTTACCTCCAAAGTATTTTTTTCTAATCGTGTAACTCATTTCATTTGGAAAAGCTCTTTTTGTTAAAACCATATTGAAACCTAAATCCCTCTACCTTTTTTGCGATAATTAGTTGTAATCGATTTGACTACATAAAACTTAAAATGATTTAGATTTCGTAATTTATTTGAAAAAACCTACAACTGTAAATCAATTTCAAAATATAAAACTCATGTTTGCTTACACAATAATTTTCACTAATCCATACTTAATTCCACTAGAGTAAGTTTTTATACTCTCTAAAACATAATTACACCAGTTGAAAATAGTTCTAAGCTCTCAGACATATTTATACAATATATGTTGGTTCTTCAACGTTAATAATTCTCTAATTATAAATCATGCTTGTTTGGATAACAATTACTCCTTATCAATACATTATTACACCAATATAGATTTATTCTAGACTATTACACCGGTCAATGAACTACAAAGTTTAAAATTATAGGTCCACCACTAAATATCACGTCATCAATAACTTCCGATAATGATCATGTGAGAACAAATATGAAACCTAAGCATTTCATAATAGGGAACAAACACATTTGGTTGGTTGACTAAGCTATTTATCTTTATTCCCTTATATTTCTTTAGGTCATGGGTTCTAGACTCATTGAGAGTATTTTACTTTCTTTCCTTAGAATCTCATTTTTCATTCTCTTTAAGTAGGATTAAAATTTATAAAAAAAAACATTTTATAACATGTGTTTGTTAGGCAGACGCTAGCATCTGAAGCCCTAATCGAATGGCTTATCATTTAAACTTGAAAAAACTTTAATGGTTATTATATCCATTTATTAAAAATAAGCCTACTTAGCGTAAAAATTTTAACATAATATTAAATCAGTGCAGTACTTTTCATGCTCATTTAATTAAAGATGAGCCTGAACATCCGGTTGTGAGTCGCAATTGGGGATGGGCACGGGTGGGTTTTTGGCCTACTTCAACTCGATTCGAAAATAATTATCTTAAATTTAAATTTGACCCAATTTAGTCTTATTCTTTAAAAACTCAATCTAATTTAAAAATAAATATCATAAACTTGACCTGACTTGACTTATAAAAAAATAATTTTAGAGACTCAATTGTAAAAAAATAATTTTAAGAGATTTAATTGTAAAAAACAATAATTTTAATGATTAAATTATAAATAAAAGTTTAATTTTAAGAACCTAATTATAAAAAATATATGTAAAGAGGAGTATTATTATAAATATCCCTAAAAATATTTAAGGGAAAATTATACTATTAGCCTCGAGTTGAGTCAGATATTTTTCACCTCAAACCTGACTCAACCCGAACTTTATTTTTAATTAAAAATTTGACCCGATCAGGTCGGATAAGAACCCGTCCTAGTCGGATAAAATGCTCGTCCTTAGTTGTGATCTGCCCTTCACCTTGTTTCAAGTTCAATATTCTATATTATCAAAAGAAATTATATTAAAAATTTAGAGTTGAATTTATATTTTAGCCTATAGGAAATAATTACGACAAAAAGCTGGGATTTAGGAATAAAAATCACGTCTCTTTTCGTGTCATTTTTATGTCCCAACATTAAAATTAAATTTAAAGCTATAATATTAAAATATAAATCATAAATTCTAAACCCTAAAAAATACATTCTACATCCAACACCAAATACCCTAATCATAAACTCTAACCTTAAACCTTAACCCTAAACCTAATTTTTTTAGTGTTGAGACATAAATAGGGCACCGAAAAGGGCAGATGATTTATATTCTTCAAATCGAACAAAAATCCTCTGCCTTTTCCGGTGTCCCTTTCATGCCCCAACACTAAAAAATTAAATTTTAATCCCAAACTCTAAATTCTAAATCCTAAACCATATAAATACACATGCATCCAATACCATAATCATAAACCCTAACCTTAAACCTTAACCTTAACCTAATTTTTTTAGTGTTGGACATAAATAGGAACATTAAAAAAGGGTGATGATTTATTATTCTTTAAATTGAACAAAAATCCTCTGACTATACGAAATGCAAGGTTAAATTAGAGATTTACTTTAGAGGAGCCAAAGATAAATCATAAAAATTTAAAATTCTTAATTATCGATGTTTTAGTTTAAAATTATAAAATCCAAATAAGATTAAATTAAAACCTACCAATTTGGGGGTTGGAAGGCAATTTTATTGTGATCTTAATTTCACTATTAAGTAGGCTTTGACCGCTCAATGGCAGAGTCAAGATTTTTATATATTGTAGTCAAAGTAAGGTACAGAGTTTGAAAAATTCTTATAACACTATTGTAAGTATGGTTGATCTCATATCCTAAAAAATCAAGCGAGGTTAAATCTTATATTTCCTATGGTTGCATGTTTTCATGAATTCAAGCAAAATTCTAGTAGCTTCTATTCTAGCTACGGGTGCATATGTTTCATCAAAATTAATTCCTTCTTCTTGAGTGTAACCTTGAGCAACAAGTCTGAAATTGTTTCTCACTATGTTACCACTTTCGTCTAGTTTGTTTCTAAAGACTTATTTAGTATCTATAGTAGATTTATTACTAGGCCTATCAACTAATGTCCAAACATTACTCCTCTCAAATTGATTTAAATCTTCTTGCATAACCATAATCCAATAATCATCATTTAGTACATATAGTGGTTACTCGTTGAATGGATCACCCAAAATCTCACCACCTTTGACAGAGTTGAACTCCCTTGGGTACGAGACCTCTCTTTCCTCCAGAGACATGTCCTTCAAGGCTTCTAGAGGTGGATCTTGTGGTTCTTCATTTGATAAGACTTCATATGCCTTTGATGATTGTTCTTAACCATCATTGGCATCTAAAATCCGCACATCATCATCACAAGTATTTTTCCTTAGAAGGTGGCTATCATCGAAAATAACATGTATCTTCAACCATTAAAGTTCTTTTATTAAATACATGATAATATTTAGAGTTTAAAGGGTGACCAAGAAAAATACATTCATCACTTTTTGCATCAAACTTGCCTAAATTGTCTTTTTCATTGCTTAAAACAAAACATTTACATCCAAAAGGATGAAAATAACTAATGTTAGCCTTTTATTTTTGAAAAGCTCATAAGGGATTTTCTTTAAAAGATGCCTAATCATTACTCAATTAACAATATAACAAGCGGTATTTGGGACTTCTGCCCAAAAATACTTTGGCAAATTATTTTCACAAAACATGGTTCTAGCCATTTCTTCTAAAGTTCTAGTTTTCCTCTCAACAACCCCATTTTGTTGAGGGGTGCAAGGAGCCAAAAAATTATGGCTAATTCCATTCGAGTTGCAAAATTCTTCAAAACTAAGATTTTGAAATTCAGTTCCATGGTCACTCCTAACATGTGAAATAGAGTAACCAACTTCATTATAGTTTTCTTTTGAAAATGTGATGAATTTTTCTAAAGCTTCATGTCCAGCAGAGTAGCAGTGTCGGAGAATGGATGTGTGAATGCTTGTGGTACACACATTGGTATTGAAATTTATTCATGTATGCATGCATTCAAGTACTTTACCATTCATCATTCAAGCAAACATTTAGTCATTCAAACATCCACACATTCATTCAAGCACTCATAAGTAGTTCGAGTATTCTTCTAGTATTGTACCAAGTTCCTAAAGTACCTAAGCAACCAGGGGTTTTCCCCGATACATGAAGGCTTGAGGGAGAAGAGGCATTTACGGGGAGTTAAACGTTACGCTAATTCCACTTTCCATTCCATTGTTGAAGAACCTCAATGTTTTCTTTAAATATGCACACATCGACAAATCAAAGGAAGAGGTTACCCTTTTAAATCACAAATTTTTTATATGTACATCGGAAAACATCTATTCCGGAGATGTCTACATTCTAAACCACCTAAGATGAAAAAAAACATTTTTCATGTAAAGATATTACAAAATGAATGGAAAGTCTTGACTCCTGGCACTTTTAATGCATGATAGGCTTGGTTGCCTACATAACTTCTAGACGCCCAACTAGTTTCCACAACTTCTATTGATGATTCTTCGTCCTCATGTCGGAGGCGTCTTTCACGAGGTTCAGAGGTTGAAACCCATTTTACTTTTACACCTCGCATACGTGTAAAATAAATTGTTGGTAAGTTATGCGAGGTGTCGCCACTAGCTTGCGTCGGCAGCCATGCCCAGGGGTTGGCCTTGTAGAGTTTGATGAGGAGCATCGCTTCTTTAAGTTAGCTCCACCCCTTGGGATCAAGTGGTTCCAAACATTCACCGGATAAAAAATCCTCACCGGCATCGGGCTTATCGTTGTCAACATATCTAGTGAGATATTACTATCTCATTGGTCCCACAGCGCTACCCTTGGATGTGTGTGGTGAGAAATTGCTAACCCATATTTTCTATTTTTTCATGGCTGAAATAGCTTAAAACGATAAAACTATCACGGTTAATTCTTTTGGTCGGAAAGATCTCTATACTCACCACAGTAAATGTTGATGTCAAAAGTGTCAGACGCTAAACAAAGTGGTGGAGACGAGGACTATGGAGAAAGTTGGTGGTGGTTCACACATTTTGGGATGAACGGAGAACCAAAGATGGTAATGTTGAGTGAAGTGGATGGCGTTGGCAGAAAATAAGGTGAGGGAGTTGGATTACCTGTCCTATTCAGCCCAACGGGTATTTATAGCTAAGTAGTATTGTTTGATGAGACAGGGTCAGGCCTAGTGATGGTTATTGATGGGTCGAAAAGATTAAGTATGGCTCTTAGTCGATAGGCTTTTCAGCCTGGTCACGTAGGTTGACAGAGTAGACTCAGCTGTCAGGCAATATGCTTAGCTGGCGTGTCAACAGACCTGATGGCTGTCATGTTGAAAGTAATAGGAAATGAGAGCTTAGGAGGCCCTGGTGCTTCTCATGCTGAGGAGTGGTGTGGAGACTACCGGTGTCCTAGAGGAATAGGTATCTTCTTGGAGACGGCAGATTCTGAAGGCATATGCCTCTTTTTCAGAAGCAGTGCTAGATTTAGGGCAAAGACATTGGCAGAGGTATAACAAGGTTCATCCTAACCTCTACCTCCACCTCTACCTCTGCCTTTGCCCTTTCTCGTACCTTCTCTGCCATCATTACCTTCCCTGAAACCGGATTGAAGTTTATTTGAACAATATACAATAGAGCTTACCATAAAAGGGACCAATGCTTCAAAATTTTGAACCTACAAAAACAAATAATTTAATGAAAAATTTGATAAGTTCTTTTTAAATAATTACTATTTAATTTGATTTGATTAAAATTTAAAAGTAGTAAAAAACTTTTTAGTTCTCAAATAAACATGTTTACCTCCAAAAGTATTTTTTAACCATATAACTCATTTCATTTGGAAAAGCTCTTTTGGTTGAACCCATTTTGAAACCTAAATTCTTCTTCGTTTTTTTTTTGTTTGCGATAAGTTGTAATCTATTTGAATACTTGAAACCTAAACCAATTTGAATTTTGTAATTAATTTGAAAAATACTAAAACTTTAAATCAAATTTGAAATATAAAACTTGTATTTTCTTGCACAATAATTTTCACTAACCGATACTTAATTTCACTAGAGTAAGTTTTTCTGCTCTCTAAAACATAAATACACGCATTTAAGATAGTTCTAAGCTCTCAACAATATTTACACAATATAGGTTGCTCCTTCAACGTCAATGTCTCTAACTATAATCCATGCTTGTTTACACAACAACTACCCCTTATTAATACATTATTACATTGTTTTTAGGGATGACAATGGGGCGAGGCGGGGGCAGTTTTACATTTTCCACTCCGTCCAAACACTTGTGAGTACAGTTTCAGGAAATCCCCATTAAATGTCTCATGATTTTTTGTCCCCATATCCATCCTTTATGGATCTCGTGATTTTTTTGTTAATCTCCATACCTAAAAAAATAAACAAAACTTCATACATTAAAACAAATACTCAACATTAAATCTCCAAAATTACAAACATAAATGATAAATTTAATTTTACCAACAACAAACAAACCATTTCAAAACTATAAAACTTGACTAAAATATTAACTATTAAAATATGGCAGCCTACACTACTCTATAATCTACAGTTCCAAATCATGATTCATTTGTTCTATAAATAATTAGATTCGATAATTTTTCCAATCATATAAATTATCTCTTTTGATTTTCTCGTACGATTTATGGCAAATTTCTGAAGTCACCGCCATTGTTGTTTTTGGAAATAGTCCGCAGTCTTTTCTTTTAATATTTGCTCACTGAAAAATTAATAACTCCTAATATATAACTCAAAACTAAGAACCGTTTGTTTCAAACAAATCTAGACTTCTGTATGGTTATAGAAATTTAAGGCTCACTTTCTGGTTTATCTTGTATGATTTTTGGTGGTTTTTTAAAGTCGCTGCTAAAACTATTTTTTGAGAAATCTACTATCAAATTTTTATGACCTTTCAACATTTAAATATTTATAGTTTTTAAAATACATATCGAAATTGGTCGCCATGTTTTTTAAACAATACTAAATTGAATAACGTTTACAATAATGTATAGACCACTTTCTAATTATTTTTATGAATTTACGGAGAATTTCCAAACTTACTCCAGCTGGCTGTACTCAGGTTATGGGAGATTAGATTTTTCTTGAAAATGGGTAAATTACCTTTGTGACCATCCAACTTTTTAAAAAATTGGGGATCCTTGCAGATATTTTTTCGGGGATCCCCACAATGATTTATACGGGTATAGTTTAGTTATCCTCATGGTTCGGATATAATAATCCCCTTCCCCATCCTTATTTAAACTTTGGTGATAAAACTTCTCTGTTTCCGTAGGTGAAGATTTCAATTATTCCCTATCCGATTGCCACCTTTAACCGGTATAGATTGATTTTAAACTATCACACCTATTAGTAAACTACTAAATTTAAAATTTTGGATCTGCCCCTAAATATTACATCATTAATTATAATTTTATATAATGATAATGAGAGAACAAATATGAAACCTAAGCATTTCATAACATGTGTTTGTTAGGCAGACGTTATATGTGCATCTGTAGCCCTTATCGAATGGCTTCGAAAAGATTCTATCCTAACTCACATAGGATCTGAAGGTTAGGCGTAAATTAAGCATTTAGGTTTCTATATTAAATATCTTATTTAAACTTCAAAAAAACTTCAATGGGGTATTATATCCATTTATTAAAAGTACGCCTACTCAACGTAAAAAATTTAACATAACATTAAATTAGGAGAAAAAGTTTGATACAGAGTTCGTGTAAACAAACGTTTACACGTGCTTTTTAAATTTAGGGGTTAGGGGTTTAGTTTAGGGTTAAAAGTTTAGGGGTTTAAGTTGTAGGGTTTAAAATTTAAGGTTAGTGTTTAGAATTTAGGGTTTAGGGTTGACAATTTAGAATTTGTGTTTTATAAGATAAAAACACATGCTTGTGTAAAATTAGTTTTACACAGCCTGTGTATCAAAGTTTTACCCTTAAACTAATGCAGTACTTTCTGCATGCTTATTTTATTAATGGTGAACCTGAACCTTTGGTAGTTAGGGGTATGCATTATTCGGTTTTTATCGAAATTAACCGACCGAGCCGAATTATTTTGGTTAATTAATCAATTAATTTTAGTTATAATCGGTTAACGGTTAAATGTTTTTTTCAAACTTTGATTATTGATTAATTCAGTTCGAAACCAGTTAATTAATCAAAATAATTATATATTAAATATTATATTTATTTATTTTTGTCATTGAACTTTTAAAAGATAAAATGATCATTAAATTTTTTATATATTATAAAATGTTCATTAAATTTTATCAAATTAGCACAAAATGAACATTAAATTTATTGAATTATTACAAAATGGTCATTAAACTTTCCAAAATTTATCAATAATTTATAACGGGAAATGAGTCAATGGCCATTTTGTAATAGTTTGATAAGTTTAATGATTGTTTTGTAACTTCATAAAGCTCAATGACTAAAAAGATCATTTTAGCAAATTTTAGTGACAATTTGTATAATTTACCAAAAATTTATAACGAATTTCGGTTAGATCAAAAACCGAACAAATTAACTAAACTTTTTTCGGTTCAGAAAAAAATCGATTAATGGGTTTAGAACAGTTCAGTTCTATCAGTTAACTGAACCGGCCGAATGCACATCCCTAGCGGCAGTGACATGATGATCACCTTGTTTCAAGTTCAATATTCAATATAATCAAAAGAAAAAATCTTTAAAATTGAGAGTTAAATATTTTTTTTTAGACTATAGGAAATAATTACTACAAAAGTTGGGATTCAGATCAGACCTATATGATGTGTAAGGTGAAATTAGAAATTTATTTTAGAGGAGCCAAAGATAAATTATAAAATTTTAGTTATCAATGTTCTAGTTTAAAATTATAGAAATCTATCAATTTGGGGGTTGTAAGGAAATTTTACTATGATCTAAATTTCATCATTAAAGAGGCCATGGCCACTCCAATTCTCTTGTATTCGCCTATGATGCTATGAAAATAATATGAATGCGTGTGAAAAATAAGATGAATTAACACGTGAAAAATTATATATAAATTAATAATAGTCATAACAGAAAAAAAAAAACACAAATGACATAAAAACATGAATACAATACGAATAATTTAAAAGGTAAAAATTTATATAAATTTATTGTGCTTTGAACACAAATCATATAAAAAAACAAGGGGTTAAGATCCACTTACATGGTGTAAAACTCAATTACTTTTACACTTTTTTGGACCGTTGGATGATGGTAATTAATGGCTAAAATTGTTTCCATTTTACTCATCAGATGGTCATAGATTAGTGTAAAACTAAATGAGTTTTACACCATGTAACTGGATCCCATCCCAAAAACAAGAATAAATATAAACACTTTTTTTACTTTCTTTAAAAATGTGAAAAAATTAAAATAAAAAAATTAGGGTATGTTCAATTTTAGAAACCATTTTCTATTTTTGTTTTTTTACTTTTAAAAATGATTTTCATTTTTAGTTTTTCAAAAACTAGAAAACACATTTAGTTAATAGAAATGAAAACTTATTTTCAAAAATAAAATAGAGAAAATGTGTTTGGTATCTAGTTTTTTAAAATAAAAATAAACAAATAGTTGCTTATTAAATAATTAAATTAAAATATAACTATTAGAAAAATATTATTATAATAAAAAATAAAGGTTTAGGATCCACTTACACAATGTAAAACTCAATTATCTCTCACATTTTTTATTGTTAATCTCATCTATCCATTTACCTTCATCCAACGGTCCAAAAAAGTGTAAAACTTTCCGTTTTACATAGTGTTGTAGACACTAAATTTTGTCCGAGTTTAAATTAAATGCTCGAAATAAAATAAATTCATATTATCCTTTTTTAATACCCAAAACCTTACCTTATACCCTAAGCCCAAAATTTTACGGCCCATTATATATGATTTTACATAGAAAAAAGTATAAAAAATAATAAAAATCTCAACTCCTTCCTCATTAAGGCTTAACTACCATTGGTTGAAAAATACTTGGTGCCCAAAATCTTAATTTTTATTGGTTCTCATTGTAAGGGGATAAACTAAAAATACCCTTCACCACACACATATATATATATACTCTTTTTTTATTCATATATATACCCTAAAATGAAAAAGGCACTCACCGTCGTTTTCTTCATTTTAAAGACCCCACACTGCCGATTTCTATTTTTTTTAGAAGACCACCAAAGAACCAAGCCCCCAACTCTTTCACCATTTAATTACCTTATCCACTATAATTTTCCCTATTCGAAACTATTTTCCACTATTACTAAACCTTTGAATCAAGCTTCTCAACCCTAACAACAATCCATGAAATTTGGTTGATCGAGCGTAAATATTTAGGTTTTGGGTACATTCTTCCCTTTTCTTTTTTCTTTTATGTATAATCCTTTTTTTATAGTTCAATAAAAATGTGGATGATTTTATCGGTAACCTTTGTTGTTTATTTTAGTCTCTTTTTTATTATATTTTATTTTATTTTATTTTTACTTGTGATATGTATGTTATTTCACTTGTTGAATGTTGTTTAATTTATTATTAGCTTGTTTACTTTATTATCATGATTTTATATTATCCCTTTTATAATATATTTTATTGTATATGGTATATAATATATAATTAAAGTATAGTTTCTTAAAAGTATATACATGTGGTTTTTTTATTTGGGTTTACTTTAAAAGTTTGGGCCTCTTGGTGCTTTGGGCTTAGTTTGCTTACTTAGATTTAGTTTGGGCTTTGTTCTTCGGGCCTTAGGCCTAGTTTAGATGGGTTTTGTGTTAGTTAAGGCTTTTGGATTAGTTTAGGAATTAATTTAATTAGTTTAAGCCGTGTGCTCGTCTTATAGGGGCACGTTTTAAATTGATTAGATTAATTTAGGATTAGTTTTAGAGTCGTAGTTAGTCTTAAGGTTCGAATCAGTTTAGTGAATTTAAATTTACCTTTGGCTTATTGGGGTAAATGTTAAATTCATTAAAATTGGTTGAACAACTCTTAATTATCTTTTAAGATAAAATTGACATGAAAATTAGCCTAACATTTTAATTTAAAGCTATGATTAATTAATTTGACTTATTTTAAATAGTATTCTTGGCTTATTGGAATACTAGTTTAAAATTAATCGAATTAATTATCATATCACAAGATAAATCATAATTTATTAGGGTTCTCTAGCCTTTTAGGATTAATTAATGTATGGCTAATATTAGATTCACCTAGTTATTAATTAGAACATTAATTGAATTCTCATAATTTAGGCCTTTTAGGTTAGGTCCTTGGGTGGGCTTTTGTGTGTTTATCTTTAAGCCTTTACTTGCCATGTAACACCCTTAACGTATACCCGTAGACCAAATATACATTAAATATGTTATGGAGTCGTTTAAAGAAATCCTGACTTATAATAATTTTTTTATACATATAAATCTTGTCTTTATTAATTTAACTCTTTTCTCGATTTTCTTGAAATCATAACTTATGTGTAGTTGGCTAATTTCGACCCTGAATTAGTTTGTAAAACATATTAGTTAGCTATTAAAACGATAATGCAATTCGGGGTGAAAAATAGGTTCATTGCCTAGGCCCTTTCTTGATTTTAAAATCTTTATGCGATTACCGATAAATAAAATTTAAACCGATTAAACACGTTTTACTACCTTTTTAAGCTTATCGATTATTCATATTAACAAAGTAAGCTTCCTTTCTACTTTAGTCCCCAAACTTTTCCAAAGTTTATACTTTAGGCATAAAATTTTCAAAATTTACATTTTGGTCACTACCTTTTTAAACTTCAATTCACATTCCAATTTTCCTTGGAATTCAACCAAACTTTAAGAATACCTTATTCAATTCACTATCTATTACATTAGACCTTTAAACCTTAGAAATTTCCTTTCCAAAACCCATAATTAAAGAAATTCCAACTTTTGCATTTTTGTCATTTTAGTCACTAAGTTATCTTTTAAGCTATTATCTTAGTACTAAATGACCCTTAATCAACTTAGTAAATTTTGGGGTATTACAATTCTCTCCCCCTTAAGAAAATCCGTCCTCAAATTTTCAATGCGTACTTGTTCCAAACACTTACGGATATTACTTCCTTATTTTCTTCTCACCCTCCCAAGTGGCTTCTTCGACCTTGTGATTACTCTTCAGAGCATCGACCAATGAGATTTTTATTCCTTAATTCTTTAATTTCATATACCAACATTTCTACTAACTCATTTTCATATCCAAATATCTTATACTTACTGTATTATCATTTTATTATGCAGATAGATTGTCCTAAACAGGAGTTAACTTACATGCTTATTTCACTGTATCGTATCTGCTATGGGTCCTTTCTTGACCTCCAAGATTCATTAACTGAAGAAATCTATTATCGTTTTACTTTCCTTATTCTAATCTCATTCCATCTTATACTAATAAGGAGCAACATGAAGTCATACAATAAGTACATCAGTAATATGATATTTGAGGGGCATGTATTTACTGACAAATTCATATGCAAACTCGGTTTAACATCCAGAACTGGCTAAACCTTTGCTCTGATACCATTAAATGTAACACCCTTAACGTATATCAGTAGACCGAATATACATTAAAGATGTTACAGAGTCGTTTAAAGAAATCCTGACTTATAATAATTTTTTTATACATATAAATCTTGTCTTTATTAATTTAACTCTTTTCTCGATTTTCTTGAAATCATAACTTATGTGTAGTTGGCTAATTTCGACCCTAAATTAGTTTGTAAAACATATTAGTCAGTTATTAAAATGATAATGCAATTCGAGGTGAAAAATAGGTTCACTGCCTAGGCCCTTTCATAATTTTAAAATCTTTATGCGATTACCGATAAATAAAATTTAAACCGATTAAACATGTTTTACTACCTTTTTAAGATTATTGATTATTCATATTAACAAAGTAAGCTTCTTTTCTATTTTAGTCCCTAAACTTTTCCAAAGTTTATACTTTAGGCATAAAATTTTCAAAATTTATATTTTGGTCACTACCTTTTTAAACTTCAATTCTCATTCCAATTTTCCTTGGAATTCAACCAAACTTTAAGAATACCTTATTCAATTCACTATCTATTACATGAGACCTTTAAACCTTAGAAATTTCCTTTCTAAAACCCATAATTAAAGAAATCCCAACTTCCGCATTTTTGTCATTTTAGTCACTAAGTTATCTTTTAAGCTATTATCTTAGTACTAAATGACCCTTAATCAACTTAGTAAATTTTGGGGTATTACATTCCATCCATTTTATTTGTCATCATTTGGCCCATTTGATTTACATGTTAATTAATTTAAATCATAAAAAAGAAGGTATTCATTAATTCCGATATTTGTGTCGTAACAGTTTGAGCTTAAAGGATGTTGACCAAATATTTGCATTAATCCTTACCGACCCAAGGTAGAATTAAAACTTGACAAAGTCATTACATCATTCTTTAACTGCTTGCACCATGCATAAAGGTGACGTGCGGGATTCGAACCATAAACTAACATGGCAGTCAGGCTTATATGATGTCGGTTTAGTCTATGGTCTGATGTATCGTCAACCTTATTAATTAAATGTCCAATTAAGTTGAACCCACCAATTTGATAAAGCCTATTCAATTAAGGTTAATTTTCAATTAAGGTCACCAAATTAAATTCCTTTTAAATTTTGACAATTTCTTTCGATTAAAAGCAACAAATATTTTGGTACCGATTACCGGGCGAGATGGGGGTGCTAATCCTTCCGCAAATGTAACCAACTCCCGAATTCTTTCAAAATAAATCTCTAGTTTTGTGGTGTCCGGCCTACCTCATCCAAGTGGCCGGTGGCAACTCCAAGTTTTCAATCATTTTTCAAAAGAAAACGAGTTTTCAAAAGAAATCCCCCTTTTAAACAATATTTGTTTCAAATGTGGGAAACTTCAAATTTAATTTAAAAAAATGTCGCTACAGCATGGCACTCAGCTGGGGACTGAATTTGTTTTTACAAAACAAAAAGAGAGTAGGCCAAGAAAATATTTTTTGTTTTTAATGATAGAAAATTGTCAGAATTTTAATCGATTCTAGTGAGGTTGATCCTTTCTTGAAAATGTAACTACGATTGAACGGGCTTTGACAATTGGTGGTCTTCGAATTAATTTTTCATTTAATTTCTAAGGAATCACCGACATATGTTGCATCATGATCATCAAGCTCTATACCCGAGCTTCATCCCTTAAGTGGGAGTGAAACGCCACATACCCACATGAGTAGCTCTCTACGGGTTGGTAATTCACTTTCGGAATCCATGCCTTTTGACATGTGAGCAGTCCTCCACGTCGTTAGGTTGTGCTTTCCCTTGAACCAAAACTAATTCGCAAGCTTGTAATGGGCCAGAATTGGGGTTCTTGTTGCCTTAGTAGGTCATTAGATAGGTTCGGGTACCCTTGTATTAGAACCGAACACATGTGTGAGAATTTAAGAAGCCCACCCTAATTAGAGCCATGCGGATAACCATAGCGAATTAGAATCCATGTTATTAGGAATCTGCTTTGGTTTTTTGTTTGCTTTATATTTGGTGTTCATTTTATCTGTTGCTAAACCATTTATTGTCATGTCTTGTTCTGTTTTTCATATCCATGACATTTCATAATGAAGTATTGATTCGAGAGCAGTACAAAATTTAAGGCTTTCATAATGGGAGAAAGAGTCTGTAATGACGAGTTAAAGAATCTTGAAATTTAAGATTGATCACAAGATGAGCAAAGGCCAACCTAGTCATTAGCGGAGAAGGAACTCTAGTCTCAGTTGTGCCCCCATGTGGTGGTTATGTTCTTTACTCATTGTAACGTGACTTGATCTTCATTATGAAAAGTTGTTAAATGAGAATGTTCGTCGAATCAATGCTTCTTTGCATTCATTTGTACATTTTAATTGATTATCTTCGATCATTTATCTCTATTGTGCATATAACACATTGCATGCATTCATTCATAAAACAAATAAAATTAACCGTCGGGGGGTTCGTGGCAATTCTTAGCCATCAAAGATTCTGCATCCGCACTTTACCCGACACCAAAAGAAGAAAATGGAGGAAAGTTTTGCTAAGCTGGAGACCAATTTGTGAGGTTAGTTGGATCAAACCCAACAAGTGTTAAGGGACACCATCGGCAAGTCCCGACAGGATATGATGAAGGAGATATCTCAAATGATACAATCATGCCTAAAAGGAAAAGTTGTTGTTGAAGTATTGATTCGAGAGCAGTTCAAAATTTAAGGATTTCTAACCGGAGAAAGAGTCTGTAATGATGAGTTAAAGAATCTCGAAATTTAAGATTGATCACAAGATGAGCAAAGGCCAACCCAGTTATTGGCGGAGAAGGAACTCTAGTCTCAGTTGTGCCCCATGTAGTGGTTATGTTCTTTACTCATTGTAACGGGACTTGATTTTTATTACGAAAAGTTGTTAAATGAGAATGTTCGTCGAATCAATGCTTCTTTGTATTCATTTGTACATTTTTAATTGATTATCTTTGATCATCTATCTCTGTTGTGCATATAATACATTTGCATGCATTCATTCATAAAACAAATAAAAATAATCGTCAGGGGGTTCGTGGCAGTTCTTAGCCATCAAAGATTCTACATCCGCACTTTACCTGACACCAAAAGAAGAAAATGGAAGAAAGTTTTGCTAAGCTAGAGGTCAGTTGGAGCAAACCCAACAAGAGTTAAGGGACACCATCGTCAAGTCCCGACAGGATATGATGAATGAGATATCTCAAATGATGCAATCACGCCCAAGAGGAAAAGCTATTGTTGAAAACCCAACCCAGGTCTCGACAGACCGTTTGGAGGCCTCGATCTTGAGGGCCCTCTTGTTATCAATCCCTCATCCAACCCTCTCCAAGGGGCGTCTTCTGCTCATCAGGATGGCGCCTCTGCCCAAGCTCAACCGAGCGTTGCCTTCGAAAATATACACAAGGTCGAAAGTAGTATCCCAAGTCTTGATGAATTAGAAAGGTTGAACCAAGTGAAGGTAGAATTCTTGAAGCAATTAGAAAACACCCTGAAAGATCTCGAGGAGAAATTTTGGATAGTGAAGGACGAAGAAGGTTCTTTTGGAATGAACGCTAGAAAGCTCAATTTAGTCCCGGATGTGGTAATCTCGTACAAGTTTAAGACTCTGGAATTCGAAAAATTTGATGGGAGGACTTTCCCCACTACGCATATAATCATGTTTTGTCGTAAGATGGTCGGGTTCATCACCAACGAGAAGCTTTTAGTTTACTGCTTCGAAGGTGGTACAACCAGTTAACTCGTGCCCAAATCAAGTCTTGGAATGATTTGACTGAAGCTTTCACAGATCAATATAAGCACATAACTGATATGGTCCCCAATCGGCTCTTGCTACAAAGTTTAGAACAAAAGCACAGTGAGAGCTTCTGAGAGTATGCCCAGCGTTGGCGAGACGTGACGGGTCAAGTTCGGCCCCCAATTTGAGAAAATAAAATTATCCACATGTTTGTGAACACTCTAAGAGGAGTCTTGTACGATCGTTTGATCAACAGTCCTATCAACAGCTTTGTGGATATGGTTGTGACGGGAAAGCGTATCGAAGATGCTATCAAGAATGGGAAAATAATAGACCCCTACAGTACAACCACCCACGAGGGTCATGATTCTCAAGTTCTTATGGTGGGGTCTCGCCCAAACAATCAGCCTAATGGCCGCTCCTATAATCAATCATCTTCTCCAGTGGTTCTTTATCCGGTTCATATGTCATACACCGATTTGGTCTCAATGCTTATCGAGAAGAAGCTTCTAACTCCGATTCAGTCCAAACCAAAGGATCCTCCTAATCCCAAAGGTTACGATATTGATGTCGTGTGTGACTACCATGTGGGAAGTACGGGGCACACCACGGATAATTGTAGGGCATTGAAGAACAAGGTTCAGGCTCTGATCGAGAACGGCATTTTGAGGTTTTGAAATGGAAAAAATGATAAGCGTGACTTTTAGGAAGTGTTGGCGCCCAGTCTTCTTTAAGAGTTTTTGCATTTAAGTTTTCTTGCTTGTTGCATTTTCTTTCAAAGTAATGCATGGAACCAACGTCGCTATCATTTGCCCGAAGATAGCAATGATCTTTTTGTAAGTGCGCTTGTTATGTTTGCGGATTTTTTATCTAATGAAAATGCATTTTTCTTAACATACAATGGCCTTGAAATCATATATATGTATATCCCCTCTTACCCTCGTAGGTCCTCGGATATCATATGCATGATATGGCATTGATTCTAATCGAATATTGTGATAACGATGAAGTGTGATTTCTCGCTCAGTCCGCTCTGGTCGGTAAAGCGTGAAAAGTAAGATTATTATTCCTTCAATGATGTTCGATGATAAGAAAGTATCCTAATAAGGCCTAATAGAGTTGCTTGAATATGCTTCGAAAAGGAAAATAGAGTGTTTCAAAACAAAACAAAAATCAATTAAAATTAAAGGGGTACTCTGCTATAGCAAAAAGGCTAAATAAGGATGCTTTGCTCCACTTACTCTAATTGGGTCAAAAGCCTTGGCTATATGAGTAAGTTTTCAAATCGTGACTATACCGAGTAACTCGGGGTATTTTTGTATGCTCCATCATTATTCCCGAGACAAAGGGCTGTGATGAGTTAAATTCCCCTAGGAAGAGAGAAATGAATGAACAGATTGAATAAGTCCCGAGGCATCCTGATGGAGCCATGGGAGGAGAACGAATCTAATAAGGAGCTACGCTTCACTGGTTCGATATCTTAGCGTCAAAGATGAATCTTTGAGGACACTGACACAATATTGATTACAATCAGAAACACACACTTACATTTAAAGTTCTTAGAGTGCATTTTTTGTCCTATGGCCTAAACAAAGTTGAAAAACTCGAACATACACATGAATGGAGAAAGATGATGAGAACTAGAAGGAATAGTAATCGAGCGAATCAAGCAAATATCATAATCATGAGGATGAACCGAGCGATATGGGAGGAGTTGCACAATTTCAAATATCGCCACAACATTCAAAGTCTTCATAGGCACAAGCTATGCTTGGAATGATCACCGCATAATTAAATCTAAGACGCTCTTGCATTTGATATCCAGGGCATCCTATTCTGTTTTTTTTTCTTTTTGGTTTTAAGGTTTTGTATGTTAACCTAAAAAGGCATTCTTCATTAGAATGACGACCAGCAAATTGATACATTTTAGACAAAAAAATTTCTTTGTATTACTTCAAAGATAAATGCATCAGTAAGGTCCAAAGTTGAGGGGCACTATGTGAAGTGGGATGACGAAGAACCTTTGAGGTTAGTTTTCCATGGTGGGGCATCATTGTCCAGAGAGGCAACAAGAGCCTTCTACCTAAGAATCCAGAACATATGAGAGATGGTGCAAGGCTTAAAAAAAACTTGGTTAATAATTCTGATTGCGACCATGGTCACT
Organism: Hibiscus mutabilis; assembly: GCA_019671005.1. NCBI lineage: Eukaryota > Viridiplantae > Streptophyta > Magnoliopsida > Malvales > Malvaceae > Hibiscus > Hibiscus mutabilis. The sequence goes on from CM033711.1 coordinate 11,068,000, forward strand.
TGACTCAAAGAATGAGCAACACAAGTTTGGGGGCAAGTTTTGTCAATACATGAAATGAGTGATTGTAGTCCCAAGATGACGACCACCGGCTCTAGAAAACAAAGACAAACTAAATTCATGCATCATTATATTCTCATGAACACATTCATCTTTGCATCATGAAATACGCTCATACAGCCAGACATCCCTATGTTAGAAGCATGCTAACCCATACCTTTATAGGTTTTTTTTTTTACTTTAAATAGGTATTTGAAGATTGATAAAATGATGGACCTACAATTCTACAAGAGGAGAAATAGATCTCATAAGAATCAAGAGTCCTTTGACTTGCATAATTAGGATTTCTAAAGGTCTTATGATCCCCGGTTTCTATCATCCTTAAAGATATTATTCTCAAAACCAAATTTCTCAATTATAGCCCTTCAAATGACGTTTTCCTCAAAGCTCAATTTCTCAATTATATCCCTTCGAATGACGTTTTTTCAAAATTAAAATTTCTTAATTTGCTTAAAAATTTTCTTAATTTAATCCTTTCACAAGGATGTTTTCCTTAAAGCTCAAATTTATGAATTTGATCATTTTATAAGGATGTTTTTCTTAAAACAAATTTCTTAATTTGATCCTTCTACAAGGATGTTTTTTCTTAAAACTTAAAATTTCTTAATTTGATCCTTCCATAAGGATATTTTTCTTAAAACCAAAATTTCTCAATTTGATCATTCCAAAAGGATGTTCTTCTCACCACCCCGTTTGTTTTTGCCGCTTCAGGAAAACAAGTTTTTTGGATTCATTCACTGCCGCTTCGGAGGAATAAGTCATTTAATGTCTAGTTTGTCCATTGCCGCTCTAGAATGACATACCAGCGTCACCCAATCATTTTCTCCGCTCTGGGAAAACAAGTTATTTGGATTTGTTCGTTGCCGCTTTGGAGGAATGAGTCGTCTGCTATCTGGTTTGTCCCTTGCCGCTCTAGGAGGACATGCTAGTGCTAACTAGTTTGTTTTCGCCATTTCGGGAAAATAAGTTATTCATATTTGTTCGCTGCCGCTTCAGAGGAATGAGTCATCTGCTACCTGGTCTGTCACTTGCCGCTCCATGAGGACATGCCAGTGCTAACCAGTTTGTTTTTGCCATTTTGGGAAAACAAGTTATTCAAATTTGTTCATTGCCTCTTCAGATGAATGAGTCGTCTGCTATCTAGTCTGTCTCTTGCCGCTCCAGGAGGACAAGCCAGTACAAACCAGTATGTTTTCGCCGTTTTGAGAAAATAAGTTATTCAGATTTGTTCGTTGCCGCTTCAGAGGAATGAGTCGTCTGCTATATAGTCCGTCCATTGTCGCTCCAGAAGGACGTGCCAGCGCTGCCTAGTTTGTTTTCGCCGTTTCGGGAAAACATGTTATTTGGATTTGTTCACTGCCGCTTCAAAAGAGCAAATCGTCAAACAAGGAAGCGAGACAAAATTTGTGTCTTTAGTCTTTGCTCTATTCTCGTTTTACAGCACTAAGCAAAGAGGGGTAGCTGTAGACACTAAATTTTGTCCGGGTTTAAATTAAATGCTCGAAATAAAATAAATCCACATTACCCTTTTTTAATACCAAAAACCTTACCTTATGCCCTAAGGCAAAAATTTCATGGCCCATTGTATATGATTTTACATAGAAAAAAGTATAAAAAATAATAACAATCCCAACTCCTTCCTCATTAAGGCTTGACTACCTTTGGTTGAAAAATACTTGGTGCCCAAAGTCTTACACACGCACGCGCACTAAAATGAAAATGGCACTCACTGCCGTTTTCTTCATTTTAAAGACTCCTCCAATGTCGATTTCTATTTTTTTAAAAAGACCACCAAAGACCTAAGCCCCCAACTTTTTCTCCATTCGATTCCTTTATCCACTATAATTTTCCTTAATCGAAACTATTTTCCACCATTACTAAACTCTTGAATCGAGATTCTCAACCCCGACAAAAATCCATGAAATTTGGTTGATCGAGCGTAAATATTTGGGTTTTGGGTACATTCTTCCCTTTTCTTTTTATTTTATGTATAATCCTTTTTTATAGTTCAATGAAAATGTGGATGGTTTTATTGGTAACCTTTGTTGTTTATTTTAGTCTCTTTTTTATGTATTTTATTTTATTTTATTTTTGCTTGTGATATGTATGTTATGTCACTTGTTGAATGTTGTTTAATTTATTATTAGCTTGTTTACTTTATTATCATGATTTCATATTATCCCTTTTATAATATATTTTCTTGTATATGATATATAATATATAATTATATTATATTTTCTTAAAAGTATATACATGTGGTTTTTTCATTTGGGTTTAGTTTAGAAGTTTGGGCATCTTGGTGCTTTGGGCTTAGTTTGCTTACTTAGATTTAGTTTGAGCTTTGTTTTTCAGGCCTTAGGCCTAGTTTAGATGGGTTTTGTGTTAGTTAAGGCCTTTAGATTAGTTTAAGAATTAATTTAATTAATTTAAGCCGTGTGCTCGTCTCATAGGGGCACGATTTTAAATTAATTAGATTAATTTAGGATTAGTTTTAGAGCCGTAGTTAGTCTTAAGGTTCGAATCAGCTTAGTGAATTTAAATTTGCCTTTGGCTTATTGGGGTAAATGTTAAATTTATTAAAATTGGTTGAACAACTCTTAATTATCTTTTAAGATAAAATTGACACGAAAATTAGACTAACATTTTAATTTAAAGCTATGATTAATTAATTTGGCTTATTTTAATTAATATTCTTGGCTTATTGGAATACTAGTTTAAAATTAATCAAATTAATTATCATATCACAAGATAACTCATAATTTATTAGAGTTCTCTAGCCTTTTTAGGATTAATTAATTTAGGGTTAATATTAGATTCACCTAGTTATTAATTAGAACATTAATTGAATTCTCATAATTTGGGCCTTTTAGGTTAGGACCTTGGGTGAGCTTTTGTGTGTTTATCTTTAAGACTTGCCATCCATTTTATTTGTCATCATTTGGCCCATTTGATTTACATGTTAATTAATTTAAATCTTAAAAATGGAGGTATTCATTAATTTCGATATTTGTGTCATAACAGTCCGAGCTTAAAGGATGTTGACCAAATATTTGAATTAATCATTACCGACCCAAGGTAGAATTAAAACTTGACAAAGTCATTACATCATTCTTTAACTGCTTGCACCATGCATAAAGGTAACATGCGGGATTCGAACCATAAACTAACACGGCAGTCGGGCTTATATGATGTCGGTTTAGTCTATGGTCTGGTGTATCGTCAACCTTATTAATTAAATATCCAATTAATTTGAACCCACCAATTTGATAAAGCCCGTTCAATTAAGGTTAATTTTCAATTAAGGTCACCAAATTAAATTTCTTTTAAATTTCGACAATTTCTTTCGATTAAAAGCAACAAATATTTTGGTACCGATTACCGGGTGTGATGGGGGTGCTAATCATTCTCCACATGTAACCAACTCCATAACTCTTTCAAAATGAATCTCTTGTTTTGTGGTGTCCGGCCCACCTTATCCAAGTGGCCGGTGACGACTCCAAGTTTTCAATCATTTTTCAAAAGAAACCGAGTTTTCAAAAGAAATTCCCCTTTTAAACAATCTTTATTTCAAAGGTGGGACACTTCAAATTTAATTTTAAAAAAACGTCACTACAAGTGTAAGAGGAACTTATCTCAAAAATAAAATATAATTAAATAAACCAAAGTTTTAAAATTGTCATTGGAAGGATTCGTCCCTGTGTTAAATAGAGTTAAAATTTGATGACCATTATTTTCATCTTTTTCACTTTTCTAAAATATTTTTAATGAAAATACTAAAAACACATTTTTTATTTTTTCAAAATTTCCCTCATTTTTTGTTCCATTTTTTAAAAGTCATTTTCGAATTTACAACCAAACATGTTTTCTTTCACGTTTTCTATTTTCCAAGAAAATAAAAATGACATGTATTCTCTAGAACCAAATACACCCTGAGCAACTCAAGAAGAAAAATTAAATGGTACTGAACTACAAAATTAATGACCAAATGGCAATTACCCGCACCTATTGACCTATTTGATGGCTTACTGAATTCTTCTCTAATCCTTACCTGTCCTAAATTCCTTTGCAAATTTCTGGGTTCCATTGGGTATAAATATGCATGAACATAAGCTTAAAAAGTTACACATTGAACATTAAAGCAAGAGTTCACCTTACTACATCTACCATAACTTGCAATGACTTCTAACTTTCTCATCAGCTTCTTAGAGCATTCTTTCTATTCCTTGTGCTGCAACCTTTTGTAGTCAAGTCTTTAAAACTCAAATTCCTTCAGAATCTCGAGCGAGTCCAAAGTAATGTCTCCGTTTTGGACTCGCTCGAGATTCTGAAGGAATTCGAGTTTTAAAGACTTGACTACAAAAGGTTGCAGCACAAGGAATAGAAAGAATGCTCTAAGAAACTAATGAGAAAGATTAGAAGCCATTGCAAGTTACGGTAGATTTAGTAAGGCGAACTCTTGCATTGATGTTTGGTGTGTATTTTTTAAGATTAGAATTCAGAAATTTGCAAAGGAATTTAGGACAAGGATTAGAGAAGGATTAGGTAATTGTCATTTGATCTATTAGTGGATCTCCTATCTGTGTTTTTTATATGATTTGTGTTCAAAGAAGAATAAATTTATATAAATTTTTACTTTTTAATTATTTGTGTTCATATTTTTATGCTATATTTGTGTTAATTTTTTTCCTGTTGTGAGTATTATTAATTTATATATAATTTTTCACGCGTTAATTCATTTTATTTTTCACATCATCATAGGCGAAGACAAGAAAGCTGGAGGGGCCATGGCCTCCTTAATGGTAAAATTAAGATCATAGTAAAATTGACTTCCAACCCCCAAATGGGTAGTTTTTAGTTTAATCTTATTAAGATTTCTATAATTTTAAACTAAAACATTGATAATTAATACTCTCAAAATTTTATAAGTTATCTTTGGCTCCTCTAAAATAAATTTCTACTTTCACCCTGCATATCATATGGTCTGATTTGAATCCCAGCTTCTGTAGTAATTATTTCCTATTATATATATATATATATATATATATATATATATATATATATTGAATATTGAACTTGAAACAAGGTGAACGTCAGGTCACTTCCGGAGGTTCAGGTTCACCTACTAAACTTTTTAGATATTGTAGTGGGGAAAAATTCCTCAAGTGTTATACCTGCCATTTTATTTTTGAATTTATGACACTTTCTATCGTGGAAGTAGAAGTCGAGCTGAACACAAGCCAAGTTTATTGTTCATGTTTAAGAGGACAACGTCCGGCCATTCAAGCATGCAAGACCTTCATTATATTTTAATAAAAAATTGAATTCGATGAAAGTACATGCCGACTTCATTTTAACTGTTTAAAGTGCAATAAATTTAAAAATAAAAAATAGAGTGCAATGCTTGAAGATTTTGTTGTCAACAACAATATTTAAGGAATTTCCCGAGGTTCACCTTTAATTAAAATGATCATGAAGAAAGTATTGCATTAATTTAATATTATGTTAAATTTTTAACGCTAAGTAGGCGTATTTTTAATAAATGGATATAATAACCCATTAAAGTTTTTTGAAGTTTAAATAAGATATTTAATAAAGAAACCTAAATGCTTAATTTACACCTAACCTTCAGATTCTCTACGAATTTATAACTATTTTATACTGGTGCAATTATGTTTTAGAGAGTAGAAAAATTTATTTTAATGAAATTAAGCATCGGTTAGTGAAAATTATTTTGTAAGCAAACATAAGTTTTATATTTCAAATTTAGTTTGGAGTTTTAAGATTTTTCAAATAAATTACAAAATCTAAATCATTGTAGGTTTCAAGTAATCAAATCAATTACAACTTTCCTCAAACAAAAAAGCGAAAAGAATTTTATGTTTCAAATTAATTTCAACCAAAAGAGCTTCTCCAAATGAATGAGTTACACGAGTAGAAAAAAATATTTTTAGAGGTAAACATGTTTATTTAAGAACTAAAAATATTTTACTACTTTTAAACTTTAGTCAAATCAAATTAAGTAGTACTCCTTCCGTCGTGGTTAAACAGTCACATATTAAATTTTCACATAAATTTAGGAAGAAAAAATTTTAGTAAGAGATGTGATGTGAAAAATTCAAATGACAATTTTATCTTTAAAAAGTTAATTTTTGTTTTTTGAAAAACTAAAACAAAGGGTAAAAAATGAAATACGGTGTAAATAGTTGTTAATTTTTTTATATGATAATTTAGGTGTGACAATTTTAAAATACAAAAGTGATAATTTTATTAAGACAAGAGGAGTAATTATTTTTAAAAATCTAATTAAACTTTTGGTTAAATTATTTATTTTTTTAGGTTTAAAATTTTGAAAAGTTGGTCCTTATATGGTAAGCTCCATTTGTATACTCTCCAAATGAACTTCAATCCGATTTCGAGGAAGGCAACTATGGCGGAGAAGGTACCGGCAAGGGCAGAGGCAGAGGTTAAAAGAACCTCAAGCAGGTGAACATAAAAATGACGAAGAAGGGGTTGTTGGGAAGAGGGATTGGTTTAAATGTTGTTTTTTTTTAATAAATATTTTAATTTTATTTTTTTTAAAATTTGAGGTGTGAAATGAAAAATTAATAAAACATAGGAGACTAATTTTGTTATTATATCATAAGTAAATGAAATTTTTTTAATTTTAAAAAATGTCACATGTCATTTTTTTGACTGGTCAAAGAGTTCACGTCATCTTTTATAACGAAAGAGAGTAAAGTAATTGACGGCGATATAGTTTATATATTAAAATGAGAATGAAAAACTAAATACTTGATATTAAAAAATAAAGTACATCTCATGTCCTAACCCTATTTTATTTTATACTACACTTAAGTTTAAGCAAATAATAACTTAATTGTTGAATCTACATAAAAGAATTAAATATAATTAAATATTCTCTAAAAAACAATTAAATATTAATTAAGAGAAGAGCAAGAACATTTGTCCAATTGATCAAGTTGTTCATCTTTGTTTCCTTATATTCTCTTAAGTTATGAGTTGTAGACCCACTAAAAACACTCTCTTTCTTCCTTTAAAGTTTCCATTTCTCTCTCCTCTAAGTAGGATTAAGATTAAAATTAAGATTTGTCTAATATATATATATATATATATATATATATATATATTATTTGAGAGAAAAGTGAAAGAGAAAACTAGGAGTTTAATTGAGATCAGTTAGTCTTAATTAATTATCTGTTATGAAGTTCCCTCAAATAAGTAGAAAATCTTTTTTTTTTTAAATAATGACAATTTTAAAGCCTTCAAAATCAGTACTTTATGGAATCCACTGGTATGCAATTTTTTAATTGAAATCGGTTAGTTTTATTGAACGATAATATATTTAAAATTAGTAAACAAAAACATACAATTCGAAAATATTCTCACAACTATTGAAACAAAAAATTAGCGTATCGAGATTATAGCTGGACCATACAAGGAAAAGATAAAAACTCGAAACAAAGATAAATACAAGCATAACCAAAATTTGACGATAAAGGGTAAAACTATCAACAAACAATATAAAAATACATATTACAATAAGACACGTTGACAACACGTCATCATCCCAACTCAATCGCGAACAAAAAACGGCAATTGCATAGCCCTATCTCATGAAACCTAAAGGTGATTAACCACCATCGCCGCCAAGAAGCTGCTCACGCATCCACATGGAATCTCACGCCAATCTCAAATCAAAGGTGAACTAATTTAGAATTTCTTTGTTTTAACATCGCGAAGGATAAATATTATTATTTGGAGGGATAAACTGCAAACTATGAGTTGACAACCGTGTTTCACTCTTTTTGTGTCGAATTTGTCAGAAAAACTACATTGGCAAGGTTTATGGTTTGCTTTTGGGCATCATGGCACTGTCGTGGATGCATTCATCCCTGCGAAGAAGGGGCAAAATGGTTCACGCGTGCGAATGAAGAGTAACGCAAATGTGTGGCCTGCCACAGATAGGTTGAATGATTTTTGATTATATGGTTAACGATTAGGGGTGACGTTTGCCAAACATGATGCCAGTTGTTTTTTTAGAGAAGAAAGGCAGGTCAAAAGATGAGAGTAAGTAGAAAGATGGATCCTAGTAATGGTGTGATGGTAAGAAATAATGATATTACAATTGTTTCGCAAACGAGAGAGGTGGAAGGGATAGCTGATGATAGGAAAATCTCAATTCTTCAGAATTGTTTGATCGGATGGTGCGATGAATTTAGGTATTTGGGTGTCATTGATTGTGGTATGGTTGAGGCATGATTGCAAGGCTATTCGCTGATGCGTGTTTCGGGTATTCAGATACTGTTGATGTTTAAGGAATTTGCGAAGATAGAGGAAATATGTGATGTTGCAATAATGTCGAATTGGTTTGCGAAAATTGAGTCGTGGTCAGCAAAATTGGGATGTTAGCGATTCGGAGAGTTTTGAGAAAGGTTGTGTGCAGGTAATTTCGTCGTCATTGTCGAGAATTGAGGATGACATGATTTTGTGTGTTGATGGTGAGGAATATAAAATTCAGGTGAGAGAGTCAAACACGATCATTTTGCCTAACCTTCATTGTAATTGCAAAATTGGGGAGGCTGAGAGTTTACATTCTGGTTCGGGTGACAGTAAGGAACAAGATACCATTACGAGTAATGAGAGAGGTGTTGGGTTGGGGGATGATGATGTGCAAGTGCATTGTGCGAGGAATAAAGGAGGTGACGAGTTTATGGATGGATGCCAACACTGGTTCAGTTATATTGAGGATTGCCCGAGTATGGGGAAAGGGGAAGGAAGAAATGTGATGGCGAATGAGAACCAGGTGATGATTTGGAATGATAACGCATTATGGTAGGAGAATTTATTATTGTTGCAGGGGAATTCGATTGAGGAAGAGATAATTTTGTTGTCTTGTAGCAATAAGGAGGTAGTCGACTTATCTGGGACTTTTGCGGATGAGGATAGCATTGAAGGGATAATGATAGGATCCAAGTCTTTGAGCGTAGATGAAATTCCTGAGTATCATCTTGATGCATTACCATTGGCTGTTGAAACTCCGAGAAATCAAGTTGTGTGTGAGGTGAATGATAGTGTTCTTACTGGTCTAGGTGAAGAAGAGCGTTGGCGATATACTCGGACGAGCGAAGGGGTGATGCAGAACGTATGAAAAAGAGAGATTGTGGTCGATCAAAGTCAAAAAAGAGTAAGGTATTTTCTTATTTGGTTTGCTGATTTTGGCGCATTTTGTTAGCTCGGGAAAGGCCGATATGCATTAGGTACTGATTTGCGGGTTCATAAGGTGAGATGACTTGCTGCTGGTTGTGTTGCGAAAGAGGGGGTGGAGCGGGTTCGGGGGGCTGATTTTCTTGAGCTGGTTCGATATACCGATGTGTGTATGTAATGTATATACGTGCTAGGGGATGTTGAGTTGAGACTTGTTGGTGTTGTTTATGTGATTCCTGGCTTAATTAAGATTTATTTATTTACCTGTTTGTGGACGATGTTTTGGGGTTATGTTTTGAGTTATTTCATGGTGTCTTGTTTTCCTCTATTACATGATCATGTTGTACTATTTTCTTTCATTTATGATTATGAAGGTTTTTAATGAGGTATATGATCATGATGTAATATGTATGATATCTTTTTAATAAAATCATACTACTTTGCAGATAGAAAAAGAAACGATGATTGTAAGGGCGTATCCAAATCCAGTTTGAGAGTCCAAAACAGGGAGATCAATAAGATAACCAAAAAAGCATCATCTTGATCAGTCGTAGTGATATCAAATTCAACCTTGATAGAAAACCAAACAGAAAAACAGTCAAATGATCGATAAAGAAAAAATGTACCAAAAGACAGAAGAAAACGTACCAAAAGATAAAGTAGAACGTGTCACAAAAACATATTTAATTATTTAAAACTAAAAGAAATAAAAATAAGGCAACCGATAAGAAATAGGAAAACAAAAAAAACGATGAATTTCGGCGGTCGACGACCACCATTAAAACTTGTAACATAATTCACAAACAAAAAACAATAAAAAAAAACCAAGGAAGAAGAAGACTATATAAATATGTTATCAAATGATTTTTATCATTTAAATTTTACTTATGAATATTTTCTTTAACTGTAGCAATTAAATTTTAAAATAAATTAACATTTATTTAAGTATTTATACAAACTTGTTAGGAACGGTTAATGATTTTTTGAACAAAAGAAGTATAGTAGATTGTATTCAGTGTGAAAAGGATTACAAAAGAATTACACCACAAACATTAATTTTTTTGAAAAATCAAACATTAGAAATTTAATGTGAAAAAATAAATAAAATAAAATTCAAAAGGTGTGAAAGACAAAAAAAAACTCATCACTTGCATAAAAACTTGAAAAATATTTTGAATAAAATCTAGGGATTAACTACTTTGACCAAACTGCTCTATGAAAAAATAAAATCTTTTCGCTGACAAAACCACATAATAGAATCACAATCATAAACGACATCATTCGTTGATAAAAACATTCACTGATATTCGTAGTCGTCACCCGAACTTTTAACTATTAAAAGATACTATCACATAGACATACTAGAATTGCTATAAAAGTAAACGAAAAAATTGTCATAAAAACAAATATGATATGAATATGTTAAAACAAAATAAAAAATAAAATGTTCATCAAAAAAAATAAATTAAATTTTATTTATATACAAAATCAACTAAACTTGCGGAGAAACCTTTACTAACTGTCGCTTAGCGCTTTTTCTTTTTGATAAATTAAGATTACTCCTACAGGAAGGGTTAATGAATAAAAACCAAATTAGGCACAAAAGCCTCAATATTAATTGTGGAGTGGGTATTTTGATGTCGTAAACAATTTATTCTTTAACGTGAGAATCGTGTGGGACGGAGACGATTTTATATTTTCACATTGTTTTTTACATTTGCGATTAAAATTTTGGATAATTTTGTTAAATGTTTCGAGGGGTTTTTGTCTTCATACTTTCTCCGCGTGGATTCCTGCAATTTTCGGAGAATCTCATCCCAAAAAAATTAAATAAAATTATAATTTTATAGACCAAAATAAATGTCTAATTCAGTTCAAAATATAAATATTAAATACTTCGATTGGAAGCAGTTACGAGATAATAAAGATTGAAAAGGTGTTGTGTTGAGGAAGATTTAGATGATGATTTTAGCTTATAATTAAAAACTAAGATAGAAACCTGTTGAGAAACTTGAGTGTAGCTAGGTTTGAGAGAAAGTTGAAGTGATAATAATATAGCTGAGGCTTTTTATTAAGATATATATTAGGGGTATATAGATAAATAAGTATATATTTTTTTGAAAATCTTGTAAAATATCAGAATCTTTGGGGATATTTTTTGGGATCCTCACAGTTATTTATATGGTTACGGTTCAATTATCCCTACAGTTCGGATATAACAATCCTCGTCCTCACCCTCATTTGAGCATTGGTGATAAAACTTCCCCGTCTTTATCCCCGTGAGTGAAGATTTCAGTTGTTCCCCATCCCCATCCCCATCAGTTTAGATCCCTATAATTTTTGAATATTCCTCGCCCAATTTCCACTCCTACTCATAACCAGCTAATAGAAATATAGAATCATATATAGGCTCATTATTGTGAAGCGACCCTCTAAATTTAATTTACTCTATAACAATCCTTTAATTTAATTAAGGTATCTAATATCTCATCCAACTAGATCGGTTAATTGTTGGTAACTACAATAATTATTTTTTAAAAAGTGATATTTAAAACTCTTAGTTTTACACGTATTTTGGATCGTTGGATGGAAAAATTGATGGCTTAAATTAACTCCTTATTTTTTCTACCAAGTGATAATCTTCACATAACTCATTGTTAATCTTAGCCACCCGTTTCACTCATCCAACGATCCAAAAAATATGTAAAAGTTTAAAACTTTTACATTGAGTAACTGGATCCTATCTCATATATATATATATATATATATATATATATATATATATGGGTTAACTACTGCAATGGTCATTTATGTTTTCGTTCAGTACAGTTTTGGTCACCGATTTTTAAATTCGACCGATAAAGTCACTTACGTTTTCGATCTATAAACTTCTTGTCACTCGAAATTAAGTATCGTTAAATGGGTGATGCGGCTGTTAAAGGGAATTTTATATAATGACACATTTGGTCAATGTTAGATACCTATTATATCAATTTGATCCTAATTTTAATTTAATTAAATAAATTAATCACTCAATTAGATGTCGATCCTCCAATAAATTTATTTTCCTCCTCCAATCAGGTGGTAGCACGTGTTGGCATCTAATTGAGTGATTAATTTATTTAATTAAATTAAATTTATGATCAAATTGATATAATAGATAACTAACATGGACCAAATGTGTAATTATATAAAGTTTTCTCATTTAACAATACTTAACTTTGAGAGACCAAGAGTTTGCAAATCGAAAACGTAAGTAACCTTATCGGTCGAATTTAAAAATCAATGACAAACTATACTGGGCGAAAACATTATATATATAGTTCGAAAAAATTTATAAATGGACTAAAATGCCATTTATTTTTTTAACATATTACTAGTTTGATATTTTGAATAATTAAATAATAATAATTCTGTAGATAATTCATAATAGTAATAAGAAGAAAAAAATTAATACACAAGCGTGTAAATTTTAATTTATACAAGCTTATTAATTTTAAAAATTAAATTTAAAGTTGAGTTTATGAATTTAAATTTTGGCATTAAAGAAAAGTTTTATAATATTCTTTTACACAATCTTGTATCAAGATAAAACAAGATGGAACTAGATCAGCAAATAGTTGCTTCATAATAGTTTTCAGCTTTTTGTATTAAATTCATTCTACCATTGGAGATGACAGTTGTGTAAACTGCTGTTTTCTAATGCTCAAAACTAGACGTATTTACATCGAAAGAAAAAGGTTTAGATAAAACATCTACAAATTTTGAAATAATGATTCAAGTTTTGGCAAAACCCTAAGGTTACCAAAAGAAACCATAAAGCCAACCCTTTCATCTTATTAATCTATGCAATTGTTTCATCGGTGCTTGGTGATGGAATCTTTGTTTCTCCAGAGTCTATTTCCATACCGCTGACAATCTTAGGCTGCTCAGAAGCATTAGCATCACCTTCCAATTCGGGTGAAGGATCTATTTTTTCTTTGGGGTCTATTTCCATAGCAGACACGTCAGCAGTTTCGATCTTAGACTGCTGAGAAGCCTCTGCGCGTTCTTCAGATCGGAACTCAGTTCCGACTTCATTTTGTTTAACCTCTGGATTGGTGGCTTCTTTAGAAATGACTTGGAATGAGGATGGTCCTCCTTTGGGATTTGGTTCTACATTGCAGGCCCCAACGTCAACTTCAGATGCCTGTGTAAGATCTGGTTTATTATCACCAGGATGGGTAGATTCATCAGAGATGGTTTGTGCCGAGGATGATCCTTCTGTGGGGTCTAATTTCTCATTGCAGGCCTCAACATCAGCCTCAGACATCTGAACAAGCGCTTTATTATCAGAACCGTCAGATTCCAGTGAAGATGCCTGAGCATCAGAGGAGTTTGGTTCAATAGCAGAAGCCTCAGCATGGTCAGCCTCTGTCTTTTCTGGTACTAGGAGCTCATGAGACTGACCATTCAGATCATGTTCTCCCATGGGGGAGTCCTCCGCAGTAACCTCCAAAGAAGTTGCATGTGTTTCTGAGGGCTTCACATCACCATGGTTCCCAGGTGCAAAATCCTTCAGAGAAGATGCTGGTTGCACAGTGGGGTCTATTTTCTCATTGCTAACACTGAACAGAATTATCTACCCTTTCAATGGATGATGGCTGTTGCAACTCGTCATCTTTTGGCATGAGCTCTACATTAGTAGAATCAGAAGCGATCAAGTAGACAGGTTCTGATTCTGAGTTCCTAATAGTTTCACTCCCACTAGATGGCTCTGTTTCCTTGCCCAGTTCATTCTCAGTAACGACAGGAAGTTCTACCATGCCTGAAACAGGACTTGGTGAAATATTTGAAGTCACAAGAGGAGCATCATCAACATCAGGTTTTGTGGACATTGCAGCACTTTGATAGTTTCCAACATCAGGGACAGAGGCTTCTGGATGTGATTTCAAAGAAGGCTCCACTTCAGGTTCAGAATTATTCTCAACCATAGCAGGTGCATCGACTGTGCCTGTCTTATACGGAGAAGGCTCTAATTTGCATTCAGAATTGTTCTCAACCATAGTAGTTATGTCCACAGAACCTGATTTGTCTGGACATGCGGTAATAGGTAAAGACACTACTGGGTGATCAACACTTCCAACATTGAAAGAAGATTCCAATGACTCTCTAGCAGAAGGTTCCGTGTTGTTTTCAGACGGAATTGCGATCAGATCAGGAAGGTATCCCGGGACTGAATGGTCAGAACTCAAGGGAACTACTGCAGTCACTCCAGAATAATCACAAGAAACACCAGCCCCTGAAAAACTAATATCAAGCGCAGCTGAATTTGAAGATCCCAAGGGAACTTTTTCTTTGTCTTCAGAACCAGCCACTTTAGGCTCCTTCATAACAGAAGTAAGTGGGACCAAAACAGAAATATTACAAGCATCGGTGGCTTTTGTAGAGTCAATGATAGATTCACAATCTTTACTGTCACAATGAGTCAAATCTGGAGAATTTTCTGAAGAGGTCTCTGTTTTGTTTTCATTTTCATTCAACTGGTGATCTACCTGACTAGGAGATTGGTCGAATAATTCTATTTGATTGCTAGAGGACACAACGGCAAGATCATCATTTTCTCCATTAGGACTCTTTGTTCCCTTGGTATCAAAATCTTCTTTCTCATTAGCACTATGATGATCTTTACAATCAACCTCCATGGCACTCTCAGTTTTTGAGCTTTCAGAAGAAAGCTGTTTGGAGTCTGAAATGTTCTCAGGCCCAGTAGCATCCTGGCACTGTGTTACTGGACAAACACTTTCTATTGTAAAGGCCAAAACCGCAATAGGAGGTTTCTCCTCGGATGCTTTTACATCAGCATCTGTCCTGAACTGTTCAACATTCTTGTCCCCTAAAATATCAGAAACAGGAACTGTTATTTCCAAAGGTAGAATGGCTGGCTCAGTTAATTGTGTTTCTGAGGGTTTAGCTTCTGGATCACAAACTTCAACACTATCACCCTTCATATTTTCAACTCTGACAGACAGTTGCTTCCCACCATCAACCTCCTCTGGAGCAGGATCCCTGCTGGCTGATTCAGCAGTAAAGTCTTTCAAAGAAGAAAATTCTGTCTCGCAAGGATCTACTTCCATATTGTGAATCTCAATACCCTCATCCTTATCTCTAACCACCAGGGATTGTTGCAAGGCTCCAACATCTCGTGGAACAAGCTCTGTATCCTTAGATTCAGTTGTAATAGAAAGAACCGGTTCAGGTATAGTATCCTCCTTAGCTTCATTGCCACCAGATTGACCTTCCACATCTCGATTGTCAACATGAGAATCATCCGGTTCAGGTATAGTATCCCCCTTAGCATCATTGCCACCAGATTGACCCTCCACATCTCGATTGTCAACAGGAGAACCATCCAGATTCAGGTATAGTATCCCCCTTAGCTTCATTGCCACCAGATTGACCCTCCACATCTCGGTTGTCAACAGGAGAATCATCCAAAGTAGCAGCCTCATGGGTTGGAGCTATATCTTCAACAGCAGAACTAGCTCCACGATTGATTGAGTTTTCTAAAGTTTCTGGACCTTCAACAACAATAGATTCTGTCATACCAGGACTTTCTTTTTTGGCTTCAGAAACATTAATAGTAGGTACCACAACACCTGGAAGAGATGGATCCATTATGGAATCATCACCGTCAGCTTTGGGAGATTCTTTAAAAGTAGAACCAGTTTGAACACCACCAGGGTTCCTTGAGCCGCATCTTTCATGTCACCAGGATGGAGAGGAGGCGTACTATTAACCACTGCATCTGTAATTGAATTGTCATTTAGAATCAGTGTTGGATTTGAATTGTCATCTGAGCCACTCTGGGCCTTGCATTCAGGCTTCAATGAATCAGCTCTCTCAAGAACAGGGACCTTAATCGCAAGAGATGCATTGTCCTCCAGTTCCTTTGTATCAGCTTCATTTTTGGTCTGCGTTTTACCTTTTTCGCTTGGAACATCACTAGCTAGAGCAATTTTTACAAGAACTGGTGTGCTGACAGCAGACTTACCATCTAAACTTTGGTTCTTGACTACCTCCTCAAGTGTTTTGCTTGATAATGAAGCAGTGTTTGTATTTTTTCCTTGCTCCCAGCAGGTTCGCCAATTTTATTCTTTGATGAGCAGGTTTCAGAGAAAATCTCCTTCATCACTCGGGCAACATCATTCACATCAGCAGTCGCAATTCGACTAAATGCTGGGACTGCACCAGTCGCTTTTCTCTTTGAATCATGACCAACTGAAGCGCTTGGAGAATGAACTTCAGATGCATGTACCAGGGTGAAATTAACCAGCTCAAGAGGGCCAGAATCTAGATTGCTCTTCCCTGAAGTAACTTTATTGACCATTAAATCCTTTGATGTATTCTGGGGCTGAGAATTTACTTTCAAGTCCTGGCCAGATGAAGCATCAGGAGTTGCAGGCTTCCTTCCTCTACGCCTAGGTGCTTCGGCCCTGTTTGTGGTCTTACGACCTGACCACCTACTTTGAACAGATTCAGCAGGAAAAGCAGGGACAGATTGAGGTTCAGAAGCAGGAGGAGAAAAAGTTTGATATGGCTCAGAGCTGAGAGCAATCCTTTCACCAGGACTAGGGATGGTTTTATTGGCATCTGCTAAAGGAATTGATGTAGGCAAGGAATCTGTTGTTGTAATAGAAATTGAAGGTGCAGTTTTCCCAATTGAAATAGTTGGATGCACTTCAGTTTCTGAAATTTGATTCTTTACCACTTCAACTGTGGTCCCAGGAACAAGAGGCACAGTACCATCTTGGTTACCACATAACTCGCTAGACTTAGCTTTCTGAGAGCTGCATTCAGATGAAACCACTGAAATCACAGAAGCCTTCTCATTCAGATCAGCTTGTTGAAGTTTTCCCACAGCAAGCCCTGCAAAAGTCACTCATATTGAGTTTACCGTATAATAACAAACTAATTATTAAAGGACACATTGATTTCATCCATACTAAAAGATGCAACGTTCATACCAAGGATTATGGCAGTACTACTGTGCACATCCTGTGAGCTTTCTGGTTGCTTGCTTTGAGGTAAATTATCATGCATAGTAGCATGTTTGTCCTGGCCAGTTACGATAGCAGGTGCATTAATCCCCTGTCCTTGCTCTTGAATAAACTTTGCTGGATCACAAGCATCATTTTCTTGATTGCCTTCTGTTGCAATGACTTTACTAGGTGATGCCTCTGTAGATTTAGCCTGTGATTGCAGATTCAATTTTGAATCCTGACCAACTGAAACATCCAGAGGAGCAGCTGATAATTGTGCCTGTTTCTTTCCCCTACGCCGAGGTGTTCCTACCCCACTCTGAGCCTTGCGACCTTGGCCTTTAACTTGGACAGGTACAGTAGTACAAGGAAGAGTTGATTGAGCAATTGGAGCAGCCAAGGAAGAATGAAGTGTCTGAGAGTTCAAGCTAAACCCTGCATCAGATGCATCAGATGGATGATTGGTTCCAGCAGTACAAAGCAGACCAGCAGATATAGGCACAGGATTGATCCCAACGGCAATGGGAGCACTTGAAACACCAGGAACAGTTCCACTTACAGCAACAGCTTGACTATCTGGTGGATTAACTGAAATAATCTGAGATTGCTCATTTGTTTCTGTAGCAGGACCAGCTAAACCTTCAACAGCAGGGCTGAATGCTGGCTCTTGTTTCTTTCCCCTTTGACAAGGTGCCTGTCCTCCATTTTGAGCCCTTCGACCTTGTCCTTTTGATTCTACTGGTGGAGAGAATCAAGGTGGGGTAGATTCATCAGGAATAGCAGAAACAGAGAGCGTACTTGGTGGCAAGTTCAGAAAAACTCCACTATTGTGAGGATCAGGAGCAGGAACTGCTGATGAGCTAGTATCTGTGGCTTTCTGTAACCCGAGATCCAATTTACTGGTTCCATAAGGTGCTGGAAACACTGGTGTAGTGGGAGATTTCTCTGCAGGTGCTCTTCTTGGCCTTCCACGGCCCCGTTTAGATGGTGGTGTTGCATCTTTGTTCTGCTGCTGTGGCTGATGTGCAAGCTCCACCGGAACTGGTTGCAGTAGTGGAGGAAGTGGAGCGGGGACTGTATGAGGTTCTATGCTATTAACAGTCCCCATCAGAGCATTTTTTGGCAGTTTCCTTTCAACAGCTTCTTCCTTCAATTCTGCGGATCCAGGTGAGTCAGCTTGACACATTTTTTCAAACTCCTCTTCTGTCCATTGCTCTTCATATGAGCGCACCTAACACAGAAAAAGTTTAACATGTGTTAATTTGTACTGGAATAAAGGCAGGCAGCTGCAACGCCAAGCAAAGCTATAAAAGAAGAGAAAAAGAGGTAAAGATAACAAACCTCTCTTGCTCGTTTTCCCCTGCCATAGTGTCGAGTATCAAGAGCACTAACTGACTCACCCTTCCGTTTAACCCCAACATTAGGCTGTACCCCAGTCTTGGGTACATCATACAATTTCATTGCTTTGTAAAAAGCTTTCAAATCATCATCTGTAACAAGGCGAGATGGTAAAGGGGGTAAAGGCTTGGAGCCGTCCATCCCCGATCCAAATACCAACTTTTTCCACTTCGCCTGCATATTTGAATACAGAAAAAATGGCATCAAAGGAGAAGTAAATCAAGACGAGCATGTTTATGCTGCACGAGAAAAAAAACAGCCTAAGAGACTTGGATGCATACCGTCTCTTCTTCCCGCCTTTGTTTATCAATTGATTCAAATACATCAATCTCAGACTCACTGTATCACAGAGATGATATCAATAACAAAATCATGTCAGTAACTAAAGGCTCATAAATAATAATAGAAAGTAATTTTCATGTTGAATTAGGGCACATTCAATAAAATTGTACCAGTAAAAAACTAAAAAATCGAAAGAAAAACACCGTAATTTCTAGATATAGCCTAGAGCAGGGAAAGTAAAATAAATAATGTAATACCTGCGGGCCAACAGGTCATTTAGAGCATCATCATCTAACACTGGGGCAGCTTCCTCTTTCTTACACTCGCGCAGGAGGGACTCTAAGTACTCCCTACGGTCTTCAGCACTGTCAATAAAATCACAGAAATTTCCTTAAGAGCATGAGACATAACCATCTTGAATCTGCTTGTGCTCTATGCAGTAAACTATAGCTCAACAAACAACCCCGAGTTACCTTGTATTATTGTCAAAGAAACCAGCAGTGATACTCTGATTAGCAACTCCCAATTTGTGTTCAGCAGCAGCTCTAACTTGTTCTTCAACTGTTTGAACCTTTTCAAAGTAAAATAATTGAATTCGACTAAAAAATCAGCACCACCCCAATGAAATAGGCAAAGACAAATCTGACTGTCATCACAGAATATGTAAAAGGAAAAATATAAAATAAACTAAAAAATTAGTTGGCATGAAAAACTCATATAATAATTTTAGAAAATAAAAAGGTACTTGACCCCAAACATTAATTAGGTGAAGAGGAACATACTGTTTCGAATCTTAAAACAAGTACATCCTTCTTCTGGCCTATCCTATGAGCTCTTGCTTGTGCTTGCAAGTCAACCTGAACCAACCAAAATTAAATAAAAAAAAAGTTAAAACCAATATCAGAAGAAATTTAATCAAATAAATGTAACTTTCCATACAACCTGAGGATTCCAGTCAGTGTCGAATATTATCACAGTATCAGCAGCTTGAAGATTTACTCCAACACCACCAGCCCGAATACTGACAAAATGATCAAATGTCAGAACTACAAGACCATACTAGGTAGTAAATCAACACACAACGAAACAAACATAAATGTTTGGGTAAGGGAGTCTCAGTTTCATACAATCCTCTACCAGTAGATTTAAGTTCTTTTCAGCCCCAAAAATTAAGAAAATTTTTGCTCAAAATGATATCTCCAATAGAGGGGTGGCACGCATAACTTCTAAAAAAGAATGTTGAACAGTTACCTTCTGAGTTCAAAAAGATGCCTAATACATATTTGCCATCAAAAAAATAAAGCCATGAATCCCTTTACTGTCTTAAACCCAACCATATATTACCCCAGCACATAACTTGAACAAAAGATGTTACATGGCATTCCAGAGTTTTGATAAACTTCTCAACTAGAATATTCCCTCCTTACTCTCCTCTACACCGTTCTAATCCCTCGTCCCAATCCCCAAAGATATATTAAAAAGTAGTACAGCTCAGAAACACTACAAGCATAGATGAGCTCTCTTGCTTTCTTTTTCCACCCTCTGTGAGGGGTTTGGCATACTTTAATTATATAATTTTGCACGCCAGGTCTTAAGAGACGGAGTTACCTGAGCAAGAATATGAAAAAGTCAGAACCTTGTTGATTAAACTTGTCAATAAGCGCACCACGATCATTGCCAGATGTATGCCCATCTAACCGTAGGTAGTGGTACTGTTTAAAGGTGAGATAGTCTTCCATAACATCTAGTAGCCTAGTCATTGTGGAAAAGAAAAGAACCTACAAATTTCAAATTAAAGGAGTGAATCCTAAATGTATTATCATGTTAGGAAAACTAATATATATACAAACACACACTAAAGGAGGAGGTTCTTTCATGGAAAATCAAAGACAGTCATGCTAAAGCAGCTTCTTATGCTTTCACCATGATTGAAAAGAACAAAGAGGACTTAATCTAGAAATGCCAAATACAATCAATGACACCATAATCTTGAACTAAGAACAAAACAAACAGAAACTGAAAGCACAACAAAAATCGCCACAAGATTTCCAGCATATACAAACGATATTAATCAACATAAAATATGAAGGGAATAAGGCCAATTCAGTGTCAGGAACTTTCATACAAATAGATACTATATTACAAAATGCAACAAAAGAAAGCTTCTATAAATTATAGATCTTAGCATAATGGCATACAAAGATTTGCTTACCCGATGATCAGTTGCCTTCAACTTGGGGAGTATTCGATCTAACATCTCAAGCTTTCCACAAAGCCTAATAATTGACGGCAAATAATGCTGCGGTATTAAATTGTCAACCTACAAAAATTTCCAAAAGTTAGGTTTGTACTTATAGAGCTTTATACCATCCATGATGCAACTACTGATATCCCTAGTTTATTACAAGAGAGTAACAAAGTGAACTATATTATCTTTGACATTTCAGTTTTCGAACTTATAAAGTTATCAAAGACAAAAGGTTAAATAAATAACCACCGAGTTGAACAGAGACCATCCAATACTTTCTCATCTTTTATCTTCCAGAGTTCAATATCAAAAGCAAACTAAGCCTTAGTAAAAAGGGAAAGGACATGCCTCCTCCACATGAAGCTGGCTGAGATATGGATGATTGCATATATTACGAAGCTCCATAACAGAGTTATGCACCGATCGAGCCTGCAAAAGAAGATTGGAATTAACAATAGTAAATGTCAAAAATTGTTAGGTGATTAGAATTTAACTTTGCAGGGAAAAACCTTTGAATTTCCGATTGCACCAAGATTTTCTTCAACCCTCTTCATCAAAAGCTTTTGATAAGCAGAAGCTTCACATCTTACAAGCCTTTCAATCTTCTCAGGAAGTTCATTTTCAACCTACCAAAAAATTAAGATGCAAATCAATTATCATACCAGAATTTCAGATCATCTTAATATCATCCAAAATAATGAATTCAACAAATCGTGCCACTTAAATATCAATAGAATGGATGACCTCTAACATCCCTGTAAATACAAACCTTATGCTTCAGCCTTCGAAGTACAAAAGGTCGAAGAACTTGGTGGAGACGGTTAATGATCAACAAATTTTCCTCCTCAGATAGTAATGCCTACTCAGAAATAACCAGCATAAACACAAAACTTTGAGGA
This sequence comes from Hibiscus mutabilis, assembly GCA_019671005.1. Lineage (NCBI taxonomy): Eukaryota > Viridiplantae > Streptophyta > Magnoliopsida > Malvales > Malvaceae > Hibiscus > Hibiscus mutabilis. The sequence continues at coordinate 11,090,130 of CM033711.1, forward strand.
TGGAGTAAAGAACTTTTCATGGCTAGATTGCAGAAGTTCACTACTTACTTCCTCAGCAGAATTATCCCCATTACTCTCAAATGGCTTGTTGAACCACTGAGAAAAATCCTCCGATGAATTAAATATATTAGGCAATAAGAAATTGAGCAATGCCCACAACTCCTCAAGATTGTTCTACAAAAAAAGATCAGTTAAAACTTAGTCATAATCAAATCAGAACCAAAAACTAACAAAAAGGCAGCAAGAAATACAGCGGAGGTACCTACAAGGATGTGACTGCAAACATCCAATACACATGTAATGATGTAAAATGAAAAAATATATATTTGAAGAACTTTCAGAGAAAATTATCTGTAACCTGTAGTGGTGTTCCAGTCAGCAGCAATCTATGAGAGCTTTGATAGTGCTTTAAGTCTGCATTCAACTTGCAAGACGCATTCTTTATTCGATGGCCTTCATCAATTATAATATAGTGCCAATGAATTTTGCTCAACTTTGGTCTATCATGCTTGTTCATTAGATACTCATATGTTGTCAAAAGAATGTTAAATTTCTGATGTACAATCCTCTCCCTGCACCAGAAATGGATAATGAGGCTTATACATTCTAAAGTAACAAAATTTATTGGATGAGAAGGTTTTCATTCATGTCGGCATGTCATTACTTGAATAATCTACGCCTCTCTTCTGGAGGTCCTGCATAAACAATTTTGTGTATCTCTGGAGCCCAGAAACTGATTTCCGACTCCCATCCAGGCAGAACTGAAGACGGAACAACCACTAAAAATGGCCCTCTATCATTTTTGGTTTCCATTAGATAACAAATAAGAGAAATAACCTACAAAAACACAAAATTTACAAATGAAAAAAATCGACAACAAATTATACAATACACTGCAAACAAGAGAAGATTCAGAACCACTGATACCTGAACAGTTTTTCCAAGGCCCATTTCATCAGCAAGAATGCCATTCAGATGATTGTTGTAGAGTGAAACCAGCCACCTGAGGCCATTCATCTGATACCTGAACATCAAAGGTATAATTTTAAGAAATTTCAAGCAAGATAATAGACACAGAACTCCCTGTGCCAGCCATTCCAAAATATCTATATTGTTAGTCAGGTGCATATTTTACTTACTCTCTTAATTTTCCACCCTTAATAAATGTTGGTTGCTCACTGATGTTTTCTTTAATGCTGCAAAAACAGTTCTAATTGTGAACCTTCTAGCAGTTAAAAATAATTTGATATTATATAATATAAGACTTTTCAAATAGGATAACCTCAAAAGACATCTGATGTTACATTCATTAGGAAACTGAAGCGGGAAAAAAGAAAGAAGAAAATATTGTACCTATGAGCCATCAGGTAGTACTTTTCATTGCTTTCCAAGTAATGCTGAAGAGCAGATTAACAGTAAGAGAAATTCAACATATATAAGAGGTGAGCAAAAACTTGTGGAAAGAGAGGAAGCAACACAGAACAAGAAAAAAAACTTGCCTTTGCATCATCTTCATTCTCAATAGCAGTGTCATTCTCAAAAACACTGAAAGTTCGCACCTCATCCATATTATTCTCAAAGCGGCTTGCAATAGCCTTTGCATCCTGTAACTTGGAACCAAGTTTCTGAAGATATTTCTCAGTTTCTTTTAATAGTTGCTTAACACGATCCGATTTAGCATCCTGTAAAACATCACAAATGATACTCAGTAAGAATAAGTAAGATGAAACACTTTGGACTACCAAAGGCTAGTAAGCTTAAACTAACCTGAACCATTCGCAAATAACCCTCTACATCATTGATTTTGAGTAAGTTAATCTTCTCGCGCTGAATTCTGTCTATCTTCTCACGATGTGTGCGTTCCTTTCTCTTATGGAATTCCTTCACATATCTATTGAAACCTTTCCAACGTTCTCTCCTAACTTTGAACACATCATCCAGCCTCTCCCTGTGGATTCAATATACCAAGCAAGTTAGAAAGGATGTGGTTTTATTTAAAGGAACCAGATAAGAGAGAGGCATTTAATTGTAACAGAGAGCAAAGGGTAAATACTTGTGAACTTCTATTTCACTGAAAAACTCCTTCTGCCTCTCACGTATTCTCTTTTGTCGCTCTTCTTTCATTTTCTGCTCATATTTTTCAAGTTGTTTTATCCTTCTACCATGTCTGTATTTCTTGTATGATTTCAGTATTTCCATATCATTTGCAATCGGTTTAAAAAAGTCATTCAAAAATCACTGCCAAATTAAAGAAGATAATGTCAAATGAAAAATCATAGTAAAATTAAGGAACTGCCAAACCAACTCCTCTACGACCTTGACACAATAACATAAGAAATATAATAATAACTTAAGGGAAAATCTATAAGGGACTTACCTCCGTAGGCGACGTTGAAGATCTAATAATTGTAGTTTCTTCAATTCTATAACACTTTTGGTTTTTGCAGATATATCTTCAGATGAGCTCACATTTCCCTACATGTGAATGCATTAGTTGCAAAACAATTTGTCCACACAATGCTAGATCCATAGTGAAACAATGCATTTCTTTGAACTCCCTATTATGATAGAAGATACACAAAAGACATTGAAAATAAAAGAACCACCTTAAAAAGGATAAGTTGCAACACACATGTTGACAGCAGGAAATAAAGAAAAATTGTGGCAACATCATAAGATGCATAAACAATGACTTCCCAACAACACAATGTTGAGAGAGGCAAAAAAAAAGGGGGGGGATAACAAACAAGCAACTATGCAACATCAATCATAAAAAAAAACTATGCAACATAAAAGAAAACATCTCTAAAGATGTTTGAATTCCTCATTTGTTTGATTTACCTACACACAAAGTTCTTACACCATACCTGTGATTCTTTAATCAATTATTTCCGTGCAACAAAAGACCAATTTCACCCAAGTTTTAAGCTTTAAAAGTCACCCATCATAAAAAAATCACCCATCATAAAAAATCAAAATCAAAATTTAACCATTTTCTATCTAGGTCATTGAGATCATAAACTTAAAATCAAAACCATTCCATGTTCTATCACAAGACCCATCTCTTGCCAATAAGACGGCTTGACCCAAATGTTAAGGATGAATTTCATTTTCTATCTAGGTCATTGACTATGATGCAGTGCCATAAACTCTAAAGAAAATATAAAACCATTCCATGTTCTATCACAAGAAGTAGACTTTTTTATTGAAATGAACTCCATATAAAGTAAAAATAGAAAATTGTTTTATTAGCAGAATAGAAGATATGTGGTCATCTTCTTCTAAGGTTTAACTTTCTAATCCAAGTCTCACTCATTTTAAAGAGATATTTTTGGCTGATTTTATAACATATCTACTTTTCGGTTCATACAGAATATGCAGATAAGAGGAGATACTTTTTCTTTTACTTTCTATAGCAGTGCACAAATATTAGAGAAATAATAATCATATCCTTAAAATTCTTGTGATAAGGCTTTACAGAAAAATAAGAAAGAAAAACAAGGTTATAAGCATGTATTAAGAACTAGAAGAAAGCTTGTGACAGACCTTTAATTTTGTGAAACAAGTAACAATTCTTTGCCTTGTTTTTTGCTGTTTCGCAACCCACTTCTGCTCAGCCAAGAACCTCCGTTTCTGCTGATCCATAATCCATTTCTCAGACATGGTATGCTTTGGAGATGGAAATGAATCAGTTGGTACAGATTTATCCTGCTGATCTTCCTCTGTGGTAAAACAGACACCACTTCTTAGCTTTCCATTAACAGGAATAATTGAGACCCAACTCAGATTAATTTTGTTTAAAATTCAGAGACTTTTCGGATCCCTGGCACCATACTCACCAGATCACAAACTCATTAAAACTAAAAGGATTAGATATTACCATTTCAATTCAAACTACACTAATAAATAAGAAGACAAGTGATCATAAACAAAAGCGATATTAATGCAGAAAAATTACCAGGTCTTTGAAACTGTGGAGCAGTTTCGTTTCTTTCTAGCACCAAATCATGTTGTACAGCAGCTTCCGGAAAAGATGCCCTGGAAACCTCTTTATGAAAGCCAATTCCAGACCAGCCCATCATTTCAGGGTTCACTTGTTTACTAGCGCCCATTATAGAAGAGACTAGATCAGCCTTTGCAACTTGCAAATGGTCATTTTCCATGCCATTCATATGAACAGTAAAACCACCCTTTGTAGTAGCAGAGTCAGGCTGCCTTGACGTTGTAGGTAGGAATGCTTGTGGTTCCACTGTCTCTTGGCTCTGAATATCAGCCTCAGCCTTCCTTGCAGCTAGAATATGTTTCCTTTCCTCCATGATTGATGAAAGATCAGATGTTGGGCCATTATTCCCCACTTTTAAGTTTTCTGCTTCATTTGACAAGGAATCAGCCTCTGGATATCTTCCGATAGGTGTTGAAGCTGGAGGTACATTATTCATCCTTCCAAATGACATTGCAACTTCAGATATGCTACTTGGCTCATTGGACGTCTGTGGTCTGCCTCTATGGTCATTCAAATCTTTGCGAGGACCATCTGAATTGTCAACTGATATTACCAACTGAATGGATATAGACTATTGAAAATGAAATTTGCAAAACAAATAAATAATCAAAACCTACCTTCTCTCAGAAATATGTTTCCAAGAGCAATTTCAAGATGCAGCTTCTTTGGCATCAAGCCATTTCTGCAAGTGGACAACCACAAGTTTTATAGAAATAAATAAAAACAACAGACCACAATAAAGATTCTTATCACATACACTATTGCAATACCTGAAAGCTAGAAAAACAAGGCACTGGGCTCTAAGCTGTTTCAATTGTTGTTCCTTGAAGGGCATACCAGATGTGGCATATTGAGAGGCAGGAGACTTTCCCATATCTCTTGGAGCCATGGCCCTAAGCATATTCATTTCTGAGGCACTATTTTGCCTGCCAGCCTACCCAGGGAAAAAAATAATTATAATAACCAGCAAACTCATTATACATATCAGTGACCATCACAGGAACATTTTAGAAGCAGTTCAAAACTAATTATTTCATTCCTCTCAAAAAGGCCATAATACAGCCCCAAAAATGGCACTGTTACTATCATTGCTGAAGCCATAGTGACTTAACAAAAATGTGCTTGGAAAGAAGGGGGGATCATAACGAGCACCTGAGCCATCTTATTTACATCTGCTAACATATTTGAACTTCCTCCATCGTGTTCCAAAACTTTTCCAGCAGAAAGTGTTGATGAAGACCCATCAGGACTTGCTACAGAACTTTTGGACAATCCATGCTTCTGACTCTCGGAGACGCTAAATTGGCCTGAACCTGAATATGCTAGTTCTCCTGCATTATATGAATTAGATGGGACAGGCAGTCCTTGAACCTTCCCAAAAGAACCTGAAAAATAAACAATATCAACATTCAACAATGCGATAATTCACTGATTGAGGAGAGATGTTTGGAAATTCAGCTAACATTTAAGTTTCCAAGTTCAAATCTTATTCACTATCACTTTATTGATGGTCACCGTCATGAAAACCGGTCATTCACAAATATCATCAAACAATGAGAAGGGCAGGGGAGAATTTTGCAAATTTGAGTGGACCAGGCCAAAAAAGTAGAAACATTATTCAAGATTGCAGATAACACGGTCCACAAAAAACCTAATATGTGTCCCAAATAAATTTAAACTTCAACAAAAAGGTCCACACACACACTAAAGCTACAGAATATCTAAGACAGACAATCATGCAGAGACAGAATATCATACACAGATCTCATCAGAAACAGAATATCTAACTCAAACAATATAAAACTACAGTTCATCCTTTTTGACAAGATAAAACTGGGATGGGAAAAAATCAACCTACTAAACCCATGTTTATTAAAGTATCTAACAAACACAGAAATCTATCTTTTCAAATCTGGAGTCCATCATCCTCACCTGGTATAAGAGATGCATGCATCAACTGCTGAGATGCAATTTCTGCTGTCATGTTCCCAGAAACATTTGGAGAAAACCTGTTAAGTTGAGATCTGTCAAAGGATAACCTGGGCTTGCCCCTAGAGGAAAGAATTTCAGGTGCACCAGGCAGACCACCTTGCTGTTGTCTATGTACATTTTGAGCAGATGAAACTTCCACCTCTTTAGGATACTTTGAACTAGGAGCATGTGAAATCAAATTGCTAATATTTGTTGAATCCATTAGGTTTTCTGTTACATTCTGACCATCTTGTCTACCTCTATGCATTGATCTCATATTTCCAGGTGAGGATGGAAAATGCTCCATTTGGCCACTACTTGGGACAATATTGTATTTAGCAGGGGCAGATGTTTCAGCCTTACTCATCTTCCCTTTCCTAGGATCAATAACAGCATTAAGAGTTTCATCAAAATTTGGTTCCAATGGTGCTGATGAATCAGCAGCCCTCTTTCGTTTAGTTGCAGTTGCACCCTTCTTACTATCATTTTGATTCATTTGTTTGTCTTGTGATTGTGAGTTAGCAGACCGGGTGTCCAAACTTGATGGGCTTCCATGATCAAAAGACTGACTACCCCTGTGTGTTCCAACTCCTTGATAATACTCATGTCCAACAATGCTTGGGCCAATGGGTGGCCTGCTGGATGAAAATGGATCAAATTTAGGTATCTCGTTTTGGGCCAAACCTGCTTTAGAATCTTTTGGAACTGCAACAGCCTGAGAAGATCCTGGAGAAAAGAATCCCATTTATAAATGGTTTGTTCATTATGCCATGCAACATCGAGGACACATCTGTAATAATTTTCTATGAGAAGCTAAAGGGAGTTTTGATTAACAGCAATTTACCAACATATTGTCTGGATGTAGAATCCACTGCTTGAGACCCAGCAGTAGGAAGCCGTGACGAATTCAAAGCCTCCAGATCAAGACCGTGTTGATTGATAACAGTCTCCATTGCCCTTGAATAAAGAAAGCTACGTCAGATAAAATAGCAGACATTTCCAAAGAAAGGGTTAGCAAACTCAATGAAAATTTGACTTGAACAAAAATCTATATCTTCGGATATTAAGTTCTAAACATCAACATCATTGCGACCACGGAGATATTAAAAAGGTGAAATAAAAGTTAACCTAACAGTCAAAAAAGCCAAAAAGACAAATGCAAGCAAAAGGTAGATATATCCAAGTACATAGTGTAAAAGAGGGGAAAAGTGGAGAATAAGGACATGTTAGTTGCAATTTGAATATTAGGTGAGAGTACATTTTAATTTAAGCTGGAGAAGTTAACCATATAATCCTGGAGTCAAACATATAAATTTAAACCGCAACAGCCACATATATGAACAAGCTAATTTAAACACGATTTTTTACTTTAATTCAACCGTGTGTTGCTTAGTACAATGTTAAGCATAGCTCCACCCAGAAGGAAAAAGGAAAGAACAGCTTGTTTGGGGAAACAGGGGATGGGCCAAAGTAAAGCACCACGTAACTGAGAACTATTTAACTTATGTCCAACCATATTCATGGTGGGGCAATTAAAGCTCTGATAGCAGAAGGGAACACTCCTAGTCAAAGGTATTTCAAGTTTCAACAATTGCAGGACAACTTGAATACAGACCAAAATAGTTCCACCCGTCATTTCATCATCTATAAAAAGAAAATGGAGGTTTTTGCATCCATTTAAAGGAAATAAAAACAAAGAATTCAAGTGTCAATTTATAATCAAAGCAAACAATGCACAATCAATCAAATTTAATTATTAGATCCACCATTATCTGAATTAACTCCATTTGTTAAATCACTATGTCTGTCTAGAAGAAAATAACATCAGCAGTTCTCTCACTAGTTTACAAAATCCAGTGGTCATTTATAAGAAGACTTAAAGAACCTCAAACCATATTTCACCTTGATATTACTTGAAACGGCATAGAATGTTCCTTCCCGCTAGATTTCATGTGTTGCAATATCTAAAACATTCACGGATAATAAAAATCAGCTGCTGCATAAATGGTATTAAAAATAAGAGCTAACTCCTTAACTTGTCCACAATAAAGACCACTTAATTAACCAAATAAAAGCACTCATACCACAAAAAGTTTTGTTGCCAGCTTTGAAGGCTCATCTTTAGAGTCTTGTATGAGTTTATGCAGAAACTTCGCAGCCTCTAACTCCACATTATGTGAAGAAGACGCCATCTCCTCCTATGAGCTACAAAATTAACAGGCAATAATCAAGTAAAAATTTATCAGTCCCAAACTACCATATTTAGTCTCTGCTTTTCAAACCCCTAACAAGAATAATTTCCAACAGTAATCTAACTCCTCGTACTAATCAAATTTCCAGTCCCGATGTATTCATAAACAAGCTGAAAATCAATATATTAAAACAAAAAAAAACACTGATAAAAAAGGGGACTTAAGCTTTCACAGTTCAGTAACACATATTTCTTATGGAAGAATGTCTAAAGCTCAAAATTAGCAAATTAAGCTCCCGAGCTATCTTACCGGACACAGTAATGCGAATTTTAGAAAAAACTGTTTGTTTCTCGAGAAAATGTTCGTTTCTTTACGGAAATTTACAAAAAAAAAAAAGAAACCCTAAAGGAAGGGAAATGGTAAAATAAAGAGAGAAAGAATTACCTGATCCAAGATCGAAGAGCTTAGAGGTCAGCTACATGTAAACAGTGACTCGTACAGGAAACTCCTTCGACAAACAAAAATAAATAAAGTAACGAAAATAGAGATTTTTCGGTTCTGCAGGAATGAGGAAAAACTAAGTGCAAAATTTAGGCTTTTTCCAAACACGTTCCTTTTAACTCGCTGGTGCGGATTTTCTTTTATTAAAATTACATGTTTACCCCCTTCAGTCCTTCCATTATATCGATTTTGGGCCAAAGGCCCATATATTTACGGAGCTATGCTGACTATCAAATTGTTTTATTCATTTCAGGGTTATTCTATCAAATGCCCTTTAATTATAGATCAAATTTTGAATTGGCTCCTGAACTTTAAAACATCATAATTGAATTTCTAAATTAAAATATCATTTTATTTATTTCTATCTTTAAAAAAAAAAACTTAAAGAATCATTTTTTAATATAATGGTCTGATTACATGGTAGTAAATGTTCATATTTTTTCTTAACCCTTTAACAACGCACACACACCTTGCACACACAGGTGTTCTAACCAGAGTCTCATAGGATAAACATCATCATTTTTTCTACTTGAATAACTCAAAATAAAAAAAAAAACGTTTTTTAGTCTAGTCGGGTTTTACTTACCCCTAGCTCAATTAATAATTAAGACTTTATAATGTTTTACTTGAATTATTTAATGACGCCCGTCAATGTTCTGTTGATCAAAATCAATATGATCGTCAAGATTTGGTTATAATGTCTAAATCAAGTTTATGGGTTACATAAATTACCTTTTGAACTTATAGGTTCAAGGATTGGCTAGAAACTTGAATAATCTTATATTACTTTTGGAGATTTGAGACTGTAATTTAATGTTGTTTGGTTATGACAACTTTTAAAGAAAATAGGGAAAACTTCCCCAATTAATCCTATATTTGGATTGTAAGAAACAATGGGAAGAAAAGGAAAATAATATTTATTTTGTTTGGATAATTTTTTATTTAATATAAAAATGAAGTCGAACATCTTACATCTCTCACTTTTTAAGAAAAACAAAATTTTAAGAAAAATGTAAAATGTTTTTATCCCTTGACATCTTACATAAATTATTTTATAAAAGAATAAACTTAAAAGAAGCATTACAAACACAATTTATAATTTTAGACCTCCAAACACAAAATTAGATATACAATTTCCTTTCCTTAATCTCCTTTATAATTATTTATTCAATAGTGTAAAATAGCTTTGAACTTGTGTCCAGTGAAAAAGCGGATGATATTCATTCTAGGAGACTCGGTTCAATCGCTCTATCTACAAAATATGTGTGCAATATCTAAGAGTTAAAAATATGTATGAACAGATACTACCATACTACAAGGTTGAGATCTACTAATTGATCTAGTAGATCCGGTGAAAAAGCGAATGATATTCATCCTAGGAGATTCGGGTTCAATCGTTCTGTCTACAAAATGTGTTCATTGTCAAAGAAACAGATACTACCTTATTACAAGGTTGAGATCTAATAATTGGTCGAGTGATCATGAATACTTATGTTATTACATTTTATATGAGTTCGAATCTCGACATTTAACTTTGGGTGTCCAAGTCTATAATGTCAAACAGTGACCTTATCAAAATTAAAAACCGAATTCAAACATGAAATTGATGTTGGTTGACTTAAGTGATATTAGAAAATAAATTACAATATATTCTTTAGCACCGTCAATCATCCTCCCCAAGACCTTGTCGTGAAATTTACACATAAAAGAGTGGTTTTAATAGTGCCTTTGTAAAACATCATGTAAAACCAAGGAAGGTGAAATTTTGATAGATCTTGTGTAGCATGTAAAACCAAAAAAAGGGTGAAATTTTGACGATACCTTTTTCAGCTATAGTCGAGAACGACCCATTGGCCATTGCCGTATTTTGATAGATCTACGGGCTTGTTTTGCAACGCTTGACACTAATAATAGATCTTGAAATATTTTTTTTAGAGTGAGCACATTTAAATTCTCAAAATTTTAGGGTAGACACAATTTATAAAGTTTAAAAAAAATATAAAAAAATTTAAAATCAAATGTGTGAAGTTTAGAAAGTTTTAAGGTGACCTCCTGCTTATCCTGAGATATACATAGATCCACCACTGTTTGACACTAAAAAACTGAAGAATAATACATGATTGGACAAAGGAGCAAGAAGAATTATTGGATAAGTTGGGAATAGAAGAAGGGTAATTATACCACGCAGTCATGCATTGGCGGTGAAAACTTTTAGTTTCTACGAGCGCTTTAAATTTAAGGTTTAGAGACTTAATTTAGAGTTTAAAATTTAGGGGTTGTTGTTATTAGAATTTAGGGTTTATAGGTTAAAACTTAAATCTCTAACATATTACCCTAAAACCTAAACTATAACTTATAAACTCTAAATTCTAACCATAAACCCTAAACTCTATATCTAAAGCACTTGTAGAAACTAAGATTTTTTCACTTGCGGTGTATGAAATATTTTTCCGTAAAAGAATTCATCCGAAACTGTGGTGATTAAAAAAGTTTGTGCAAATTGTCACAGGCCACTACCCTCTTCCCAAAAGACATGTCTAATAGGATGTGTGCGTCACCGCTTATATATTTCAAGACCTCCATTTTCCTTTCCGATGTGGGATTAATGACCCCGCCTCTTCTTAGACGTGACATTCTCCCCCACTCAACCTCGTGACGCCCTCGTCATGAGCTTTCGCTCTCGTGATTGGCCAATTGTCACGGTTGTCCACCCTGCCTACCTCTCTCATGGGCTCGACGTGAAATCGAGCAGTCAAAGGGTCGCTCTAATACAACTTATCACGGTGTCATTACCATCTTCACAAAATACATGTATGATAGGATGTGCAGCGCCACCGCTTATATATCTCAAGACTTCTCTTTTTCTTTCCGATGTGAGATTAATAACCATGCCTCTTCTCAGACGTGACAAAATGCTTTAATTGTTCCTTAGTGAAGGGAGACCCTTCTATAAAATTTTGCTGCTCGTAACTTTCATTACTCATTTGAAAAATTCTGTTATCCCCATATTGTAAACCACGACCCATTTTCACTTTTTTTTCTCTCATTTGTTAGTTTTCCATGAAACTTCAAGCACGTTTCACGAGTGTGTTAATATTTTTTTTTTTTGCAGTAGTCATACCTAGGTTTCTTCATTTTTCTTTGTCATCGTCATTTTTAACAATTACAAGAGTGGAATTATCATCGTTAGATTTAAATTCTAGCTTTAACATCACTTTTCTTCTAGTTTCATCTCTTCTAACTTCGGAAAAATTTCACGAAGTGTCAGAAACGATTTTTTCCCTAAGATCCGAGATAATGGCGGATCCACGTATGATGTAGGATAGGTCTGTGTCCACCCTGAACTTTTCAAAGTTTACATATTTGTTTTTATTTTTTTTAATTTCTATAAATTAGTCCTTAAATTTTTGTAATATTTAAGGCTTGTGCTCACCTTGACATTTTGAAATTTTATCTGTTCTCACCCTCAAATATATTTATGGATCCGCCACTGATTCGAGATCTCACTTCATCAAATTCTTTATTTAGACAAGTAAGCTCGCTCATTCTCTTCTGTTTTTTCATAGCTTCACCACTATCTCCAAAAACACTCACATTCATCATTATAATATTGATTTAGTTCTTGTCAAAGGGACATCATTTTGTTATAATAAAAAGTAACATCTTTTTCTCCTTACATAATCTTCTAAAGTTTTACTTTAACTCAAAAAATTGTGAAACATTTTCTAAATTTGAATAAATGTCTTTCAGCGTTCCAAACTTCTTTTAACAATCGGGAGAAAAAGAAAAGGTTTACCTATGGATGATTCCATGGAATTAATAAGCTATGCAATTATTATAGAATTTTTTGACCTCCATGTACTGAACATTGGATTGCCCTCCTGTGTTTGCTTGTCTTCTCCGGTTAATGACCTAGCTTGTCGCGCACGTCAATTGCTGATTTCACGAATTGCGATCATTCGAGGTAATTCTTGCCATTCAGCTTGTGAGATGCCAACTGAAAAGAGTGGTGAGACGCTTTTGTCGCTTGAGTCAATGCACTCCCAGTAGTTGTTCCGATAGCATAGCAGAGTGTTCTTGTTATAATTGTTGGTTCGTGTGATTGTGGTTGCACAATTTTAGTTCGCGCGATTGTGGTTGCACAATTGGTTGATTTTTTATGGGAAAATCACCTATAAATACCCATAGGCACAAGGTCCCTATGCACCAAGAATCACAAAGTATTCTATTCCATCTAGTGAGGTTTCTCGAGTGTTTAGAAGATCTTTGGCGTTTTGAGTTCTTTTTGTAGTCGTATTCGACGGTGGTTAGAGGCGTTGCTACGGTGGTTTCGAGGCATTCGATGGTGGTTTGACGTGCTTGACGGTGGTGCAACCACATCTCAATTTGGCATACGATTTTGACAATGGCTGGAGGTATTTATGAATTTCGATCTTTTCGCTGCGTTTTGCTTGATTTATGCTTACATTTGGTATCCGAGCATGGTTAAATCTCTGCCTTGTCGTTTTAGGGTTTGTATATTTCTCAAAATTAAAATGTCATGTTGATCTTAAGATCTTAAAATTTTGAGAAAATTGTGTTGCTAATTTTGTTTGAAAATCGTAAGCTTTTGATTTCTAAAATTTATTAATAATTTTTATTAAAAATAAATTTTAGAAATAATTTTTATATGTACCTAAATTAAGAGATGATATATAATTTATCTAGTAATTAGTTATATATAAAATTAGGTACGTAAAACTTTAAGACTTATTGCATAAAGTATTTAAGCAATAAAACTATAGAATATATGTCTAGGGATCCGAATAATTTATTTAATTAGAGAATTAGCAACAACAACTTTAATTAAATAAAATTACGGTAAGGATCTCATAAGGACTAGACATAAAATGTTGCATAATTAGCAACAACTTTGAATAAAGTTTAGGGTTAATATCTAGCTAAGTGATTTTCAGAATTTTATTTAGTTAAAGACTAGCCACGTCATCTTTAGTTAAATAAAATTACTAAGGTTAAAAATCATGTACGGAAAGCTTAGATATTAAATCTCATTACGTAACTTATTAAGGTAAAAATTATTAGATGAGTTTTTATAATTACCCACAGGAGTTATGAAAATAAATTTAATAATTTTTATATAAGGGATAGAAAATAATTCTATCATAAAATGGATCTAACCGACTTAAAAATTTAGCCCACAAGCAATTTTATGTCACTAGATTCATTATTTACATAATTTGCATTGGTAAATTATGATTTATGTTTGACTCAAATTTATGTTAAGCATGTATGTCAATTTATTTTGCAGCATTACAACCTATGAATATGTCTGATAATAGAGTAGATATCCCTGAATTAACCAGTGAGAACTTTAAGTTATGGAATGAGGGTTTTCTTCTTCAATTGGGGTGTATGGATATTGACTATGCTATAAGGAAATCTGAGCCACATATCACTGTCACCAGCAATCAGGCTAATCTTGCTCTATATGAAAGGTGGGAGCGATCCAATCGCTTAAGTATTATGTTCATTAAAAGCAAGGTTTCTGCTGATGTTCGTGGCTCAATTAAGCATCATGAGAATGTAAAAGAGCTATTAACGGCTATAGAGAAATAGTTTCAAACTTCTCAAAAGTTGTTAGCCAGCACCCTAATTATGAAGTTCACATCACTGAAGCTCACTACAGTGAAAGGTGTGCGTGATCACATCAATAAAATGCGAGATTTGACAGCTCGACTTAAAGCACTTGAGATTGAAATGTCGGAATCTTTCCTGGTGCACTATATATTGAACACTCTTTCACCTCAATATGAGCCATTTAAGATCTCTTATAACACACATAAAGATAAATGGTCTATTGATGAACTTTTGACCATGTGCGATCAAGAAGAGGTAGGCTCATATTGGAGATGGGAGAGAGTGCACTAACGATTACTCAAGGAAATAGGTCATTCCAAGCCAAGCAAAAGAGGAAGGCTAAAATGCAACCCCAAGCTGACATAAAGAAAGAGTTCATGTGTTTATTCTATAAAAAGAATGGACATATGAAGAAGGACTGTGTCAAGCATAAGGGTTGGCTTGAGAAGAAAGGTAAATCAATCTCACTTCTTTGCTTTGAGTCAAATATGGTTGATGTTAATTATAACACATGGTGGATTGATTATGGTTCTACAATCCATGTCTCAAATTCCTTAAAAGGATTAAAAAAACTTGAGAGAACCAGTGGGAGCTGAGCGGCACATCTATTCAGGAAACAAGATGCAGTCGCATGCGAAAACTATTGGGACCTGCAAGTTAGTGCTTAGCAGTAGTTTTGTTTTAATTTTAGAAAAGACTTTTTATATTCCTAGTTTTTTTAGAAACTTAATTTCCATTTCAAGACTTGCACCCTTGGGGTATTGTTTTAATTTTTCAAATGTTGGATTCAGTTTATTTTATAAATCTGAAATTGTTGGAAATGATGTTTTAAGTGATGGTATTTACTCTATTGATTTGCAAAATAATGTCACTCATAATGTTATGCACATTCAAGCTGGTACTAAGCGTTGTGTTATAAATGAAGATTTATCTACTTTGTGGCACCAAAGATTATGACACATCTCCATTGAAAGGATTAAAAGATTAGTAAATGATGGGGGTACTCAATACCTTCGATTTTATTGATTTTGATACTTGTGTAGACTACATTAAGGGCAAGCAGGCTAACAAGTCAAAGAAAGGTGCCAAGAGGAGTCCGACCATATTGGAAATCATCCATTCTAATATTTGTTGCCCAGATATGGATGCGCAAGGTCAGAAATACTTCATCACTTTCATAGATGATTACTCACGATACATGTATCTTTACATGCTTCATCATAAAAGTGAAGCGTTAGAAGCCTTTAAGGTTTTCAAGGCTGAAGTAGAGAAACAATGCGGTAAGCAAATAAAGATTGTGAGAACCGATAGAGGTGGTGAGTATTATGGTAGATACATTGAGGATGGACAAGCACCTGGTCCATTTGTGAAGTTTCTTCAAGACAGCGATAGTTGCCCAATACACCATACCAGGCTCGCCTGATTAGAATAGTGTTGCAGAAAGAAGAAACCAAACTTTATTGGATATAGTGTGAAGTATGCTTAGTAGCTTTAAGCTACCTAAGTCTTTATGAGTTGAAGCTCTCAAGACGGCTATGTATATATTAAACCGAGTTCAAACCAAGGCTGCATCAAAGACACCTTTCGAGTTATTCAAAGGTTGGAAACCAAGTTTGCGATATATATGCGTATGAGGATGCCCGTTTAAAATGAGAATTTATAATCCACAAGAGAAGAAACTGGACCCAAGGACCATTAGTGGGTATTTCATTGGATATGTCGAAAAGTCCAAAGGTTACAGATTATATTGTCCATCTAACAACACTAGAATTATGGAATCAATAAATGCAAAATTTCTTAAGAATGACTCAATCAATGAGAGTGATTTGTCTCGGGATTCAATACTTGTAGATTAACAATCCATTTCAAGTGAGAGATTGGTTATCATATATAGCACCCCTCAAGCTCAACCGGGTGTTGAACAACCAATCAATGAAGTTCCACAACCTGCTAAAAACACTTCGGTAGATCAAGTTGTTCAAGAAAATCCAGAAATTATTGAACAACCAGTTGAACAACACGATCCACAATAAAATGTTGGTTCAACATTAAGGAGATCTGCTAGAGAAAGAAAATCAACAATTTCTAGTGATTATTGTGTGTATTTACAAGAATCTGACTATAATGTTGGAGCTGAAAATGATCTTGAGTCATTTTCACAAGCCATGAGCTGTAATGAATCAGCATGATGGTATGATGCCATGAAGGATGAGATGAATTCTATGAAAAGCAACGAAGTTTGGGATCTTGTACCATTTCCTGATGGTGTAAAAGCCATTGGATGTAAATGGGTCTTCAAAACAAAAAGAGACTCAAAAGGAAACATAGAAAGATATAAAGCAAGAATCGTTGTTAAAATATTCACTCAGCGAGAAGGAATCGGTTACACTGAGACTTTTAGTCCAGTATCTAAGAAAGATTCCTTACGCATTGTGTTAGCATTAGTAGCTCAATTTGACCTTTAGTTACAACAAATGGATGTGAAAACTACATTTCTTAATGGTGACCTAGAGGAAAAAGTATACATGAAACAACCTGAAGGATTTTCCTCTAGTGATGGTGAAAATTTGGTTTGTAAGTTAAATAAATTTATATATGGATTGAATCAAGCCTCCCGTCAGTGGTATTTGAAATTCCATGAGGTTATCTCTTCATTTGGTTTTATTGAGAATATCATAGATCAATGTATATAGTAGAAGGTCAGTGGGAGTAAAATTTGTTTTCTTATTCTATATGCAGATGACATTTTACTTGTAACAAATGACAGTGGTATGCTACATGAGGTGAAACAATTCCTTTATAAGAATTTTGATACGAAAGATATGGGTGATGCATCTTATGTCATTGGCATTAAGATTCATCGTGATAGACATAAAGGTGTCTTAGGTTTATCTCAAGAAACCTATATCAACAAAGTTTTAGAAAGATTTCGAATGAAAGATTGTTCACCTAGTGTTGCTCATATCGTGAATGGTGATAAGTTCAATCTGAACCAATGCCCGAAGAACGAATTTGAGAGGGAGCAAATAAAAAATATTCCATATGCTTCTGCTGTTGGAAGCCTGATGTATGCTCAAGTTCGTACAAGACCTGACATTGCATTTGCCGTTAGGATGTTGGGAAGATATTAGAGTAATCCGGGTATAGACCACTAGAAAGCTGCAAAGAAGGTTTTGAGATATATCAAAAGGACAAAGGAATACATGCTTACGTACAAACGATCTGACCATTTGGAGGTAATTGGCTACTCCGATTCAGAATTTGCTGGCTATGTTGATTCACGTAAATCAACATCATGTTACATATTTATGTTTGCCGGTGAAGCTATATCTTGGAGGAGCGTCAAGCAGACATTGACTGCTACTTCCACTATGGGATTTTCGGTCTACCCTTTATCTGTTAGGATTTTCGGTCTACCCTTTATCTGTTAGATAATAAACTTAGCTGACCGGTCAGATGAACTCGATAACTGACATGTCGATGATAAAATAATCCACACAGAGAGACTTCGGGCCCGGCCATAAACTTTACTTACTGAGGTATAATGTAACACGTCGGGTCTTGCAGCAGTTGGCGCCAAACTTATCCAAGTTGTGGAAGAGACATCATTTCAAGTAAGGATTATCCGAGCCAAATGTTTATTGTCAGTATGGACTATGAATTTTTTCCACCACATCTTAATTACTCATTACAGAGGCAATACTTAGTTTCAACGAGCAAAGTATATATATATTGTTGGGGTTTGATCTAACTGTCCAAATATGTTGAGATTTTAAATGAGATGTCAGTTGCCAGATGCATCTGTAGTATGTACTTTGTCTAGCCAACATCAAAAGAGAGTATGAAAAGAAAAAGCTTAACAGTTAAATAAATAAGTGTTTAAATTATATTTTTTTATTTAAGTATATAAATTATATTTTAGGTCAAATAAGTGTCTATCGAATGAAATACGAACACATGGCATGATTTCTCATTTTTTGAAATTAATCCGAAAATGAGAATAATAAAATAATATTAATTAACCCAACAATCTTTAATTTCTTAAAAAAACCCAAACCCTAAATTCCTACACTTCAACTTCCGATTCAACCACCATTGGTTATCCTTGTCTTCATCAGACCCCACTACTGAAAACTTCATCGTCTCGTCGTCAAAAATCGACGAATAAACCGTCGATTGCACCATCGACAAACACTCAACAATGAAGAAAAAAGAGGCTGATTGGATTCCACCGATGGGTAGAGGATAGAGGATGTCGAACGGTGAGGTACACGACGCTTGGGTGGTGAACGGTGAACCACCGACTTGAGGATGTAGAATGGTGAGGGAGATGTGATTTGAGGTTTGATTGAAAGGAATTAAAACTTTGGAATTTTTAAAGAAATTCATAAATTAAAAATATAAAAATAGGTCACGTGTCATGTTTTGATTGGAAAACGAAATTTTTTAACGAATATTGACATAAAAACCTTATTTGAGTAACAGAATAAAATGTTAGGCATCTATATGACCCGAAAAATAGTTCATGCACCTAATTAGAAAAAAATATAATATAAGCACTTATTTAATTGTTAAGTCAGAAGAAAACAAGGGTGATAGTGATAGATTGGGAAAATGTTGTTGCAACTGCAAGTAGAAATCGATGCCCATACAGACATACCGCAAAACTTTGTGTTAGAGATTTCTAAGACAGGCCTAGGAATAGAATCTCGTGCCTTTTTTTGTGCCTCTATTTATGTTTCAATATTAAAAAAATAAGTTTAAGGTTTAGTGTTAAGGTTTAGGGAATTAGGAGTAGAGTATAACTTTTGGGATTTAAAATTTAGGGTTAGGGCTTATAATTTAATTTTTTGGCATTGGACATATAAAGAGACATTGAAAAGGGACAAATGATTTTTGTTCTGAATATAAATCTTATGTTGCTTTTTTGTGCCTCTATTTATGTCTTACACTAAAAAAATAGGTTTAGGCTTTAGGACTACGGTTTAGGTAATTAGGGTCGAGTAGTTTTAGGGTTAAAATTTAAAATTTAGGGTTAGTATTTAAAATTTAATTTTTTAGTGTTAGAGCGTAAAAATAATAGCATGTAACATGTTATTGGTATATTCCAATACAAGTTTCTATTATTTCAGCAGTGATAGTTCTGTTAGCTTTCTTTGTCCATTTCTGCAATTTCTTGGCTCAATAATCAACTTCTTACCAGTTTGGAGTGGACAGAATAGCTTCTTAACTTTCTTATGCCAAAATATTGTAATAAATAAGATAAATATTTATCGTAGTAATCCACATACGTTTATTCTCTTTTGTTCTTGGTCTGTATCCATTCATATTTTGTATCATCATTGATATATTCTCACTTGAAAAGAAACTGCTATAGACTTGTGCATCTCCTTTGGAAATGTTCCAAATTTTGTTTTGTTATTTTCAAAAAGGAAAATGTTCTGTTGATGCAAGATTGATACAAGTGTTTATGGGTCTGGCTTGATTTGTGTCAATTTCGAGTCTAATTCAATCCATCGCAATTTTTTGTGTGTTGTCCTTCCGATTTTTAGGGCTTTGCCTGACTAACCCGGACCGACTCGCATTGCACACTTAGTTTTGGTGGGTAAGTCTTTCAGCGGGAACTTTCTGCATATACAAAGACTCAAACGCAAGACCTGTTTAAGCTATACCAAGCTACTTACCACTTGGACCAACCTTTGTTGGTAATTTGTCACATTCATTAATAAAAAAAAGTAATATACTTAATACAAATTCATATCAAATACTTTACTTTCGTTTTTAAATAAGATGAAAAAAATTATATTAGTGAACCCAACGAGTGGTTTCGGTTGAGAAGAAGATGTTATTCGTCTTAAAAAACTCAAATTTGAGCAATTTTGCCTGCAAAGTGTGTGTCTTATCAAAGGGTCAAGAAAAAAAAATAAAAATATACTACCTTCTAATCTCTGTAGCTTTATTCAAAAAAAATCTATTAGCTCATGTATTATATGTAATTTGTGGATTTTGTCCATATACCTTTATTCATATTTAATCCACATTTTTCAATTTTTCAAATTTTGGTATTGACTCAAATAACAATTGTGAAATTGGTTAAATCAAATTTTACTATTACTCCATGTATTATGTATAAGTTGTGAATTTAATTCGTGCTCAGTTCAAAAAATAATTTAATTTATACTCTTTAAGAAGCCATTGAGTGATCCAGTGATAAAGTATGACGTTGTTCCTCCTAGGAGACTCAATTCCGAGCAGTGCAGTTTGCAGGTATGCGTTATTTTATCCAAATTTGAAACTAGGACTAAGATAGTATCTTTTTTTAACAATATGCCTGTAGCAAAAAAATAACAAAACACAATAAATCTAAATTGAAAAATATAGAAGATGAAGCACTAGAGTAATAGTAGCAGGGAGCAAGACTTCTTGTTTCTATTCTCCTTACGCTTTAAGATTGAAGTAGGAGTAGTGAGCAAAACCAACAATCTTGGAGTTTGCTTTGCAAAACAGATATGTCTACATCGGTAAACGAACCACAAAAGAGGATCAAACTAATGAAGATCACCGACAAACCATAAATTAGAGCTGAGTATCGTGAAAAAAATATCCACAAACGTAGATCTACCACAACAGTAGACGATAACGTGCCACAAGGCAGAGAAAATGTGCCACAAAGGCAGATAGAAAAGCTAGAAAAAAAAACTAAAAACATAGGAAAAACAAGAACTAAATATATAAAAATGATTTGGAATGAAATACGAACGAACGTCAGCCAACACTAAAACTAGCACCACTACCGACCAATCAAGAAAAAGAAAAAAACACCCCCAAAAAAGACGAAAGAGCGGCGCTTTGTTGATGGTAGATAGACTTTATAAAACATTAAGATACTACCTTGTAGTTGAATTAAAATGTTCAAAAAATTGTGCTCTACAATTTTTATAATTCTAAGTTCTTATAATTTAGTCATATTGTTTTTGTAATATTTGAGCTAAGATTAAAACTTTAAAATTCAAAAAGTACATGAATCAAATTAACCAAATTAAAGTGTATGGACTAATAGCATAATTTTTATATTTCTACAAGTGCACAATATATTCCAACATTTTATTTTTCTTGAAATATATGTATTAAATCGCGAAAGGTAAAAGGGACATGTAAGGACAATAATAAAATTGTTCATTGTCATTTTAAAAATATAATTCACTGTTATTTCTTGTAAGTTTATTTTTTTTTAAAATAACATCATTAATAAATAATGTTAAATTCCGCTAATATTTGTATCATATATGTATTTGATTTTTTTGATATGATTTATGTTTATTTTACTGTACATATTTCAAACCCGTGGTTTGTACTCCAACAATATCGTTATATATAATAATAATAATAATAACTTTGTCTCTATTATAAACCTGCTAATAGTTGACACATCCAGATTTAAATGACATGGTGCATAACCACAATGTGTTGAAACCAACATCCAGATTTGAAAATTAATATACTTGTTTGGAAAGTATAATTTGTTCCAGCTGTGTAAAACCAACTTCCATCTCTGCAATTATTGAAAACAAAACACAAATGTGCTGAAAACTTTATTTTGCTGTCAAAGCTTTTTTGCTACTGAAAATTTTGAATGATACAAAAAGAATTTATTACTCCCGTAGAAAGATTTTGATTTTTCTTTATATGGTGTTTGAAGCGCCAATCTCTTTTTGGTATCTTTATTTATGCTCTCATATTAAAAAAATTAATTTTAAGGTTTATAGTTAATATTTAGGGTTAGAGTTTAATGAATTTAGGCTATAGTATATTTTTAGGGTTTATAGTTTATGATTTAGAATTTAGGGCTAAGACTTAAAATTTAAATTTTTAGTGTTAGGACATATAAATAAATACCAAAAATGGGCAAATAATTTTTGTTTGAGCAGTTCCTCTCTCTCAATTAAATTGCCAGATTTAAAATAGTCTTCAATATTTTTTATACTTTTATCTTAAATATTTTTGTATTCATTACAAATGGGAGAGAGGATGTCCTATTAAAGGTTAGAAAATTATTTAATAAATTTCGTGTAGTTTAAGACTGCACAACCCTTTTTGTTTTTAGGAGTTAGAGATCCTTGGTTTAAGGTTTGTAATTTAAAATTAAATTAAAATATATGTTTTAGAGTTTAAGGTTAGGATTTAAATTTTAGTTTTTAAAAAGTAATATGCATATTTGTATATATATATATATATATATATATATATCTCAAAATAGGCTTAAGTGGCAAATAAGTGCCTAAATTATACCTTTTTTTTCTAGACAAGTGTCCAAGGTATTTTTTGGGCCAAACAGGTGCGTAACGTTTTCAACGTTACTCAAATAGGTGCCCGCCGTCAACGTCCGTTAATTTTTACCGTTAAGTGACACGTGTTAGCTTCTTAAAATTTTGAAATTATATTTAAAAATAAATAAAAATTAGTAAAACGAAATATTTTGGATTTGACATGATTTCGTCGCCGATTGTCACGTCGCCGCCCACCACATCTGTCGTCAGACCATCACGACCATTTACCCCACCACCTCGTCGTCGAAAATCGACCGACGCCGTGCGAAACGCCGAAATCGTGAATTATTCATTCGAATAATTCACAATGAACAGCGGCATAACGGACGATGAACGGTGTGTGAGTCATTTGGCGAGGGGAGGGTGCTTCAATCCGTCGCCGGAAACGCCACCAACGCCAGTGGTAGTGGCCGAATTTGGGGGTTTATGGATTAGGGGACTATTTTGAGATTATTTGAAAATTTTAGGATATTTTTAAAAATTCTGATTTATTTTAAAAAAATAATGTTTAATATTGCCATGTGTCATATTTTTATTGGCTAACATAATTTTTTTAACGGACAGTCACGACAGGCACCTATTTGAGTAACATTGAAAATGTTAAGCACCTGTTTGGCACGAAAAATACTTTAGGCACATATTAGGAAAAAATGTATAGTTTGAGCACTTATTTGTCACTTAAAAGCCTATCAAAATATTACTCTTAAATGAGATCCACTAATTGACCTAGTGGCTAAAGATGCTCATATTGCTCCATCTTGTATGAGTTCAAATCTCGATACAGGAATGTAAATAAAAAAAATATTACTCTTAAAGGTTTATTTTTTATTAAACAGAGATGTTTTACATTCTAAAGATAAATGTCAATATTTAACTCACACTGGAACAACATAAACATCTTTGACTACTCGACAATTAATGTATCAAAATATTATTTTAAAGGTTTATTTTTTTATTAAGCAAAGAGGTTTTACATTCTAAAGATAAATGTCAATATTTTAACTCGCACTGGAACAATATGAACATCTTTGACTACTCGACAATTAATGTATCAAAATATTATTTTAAAGGTTTAGTCTAGCGTGTCAATACAAAACTTTAACCATTTATTTCATGAGCTGTTGGCATTTAATCAGGGTATTAAAATGGCCAACCAATGTGTTGGAAAAAAATTCATTGAGAATTGATGGTTGGTTTATTTTTTATAGATTCTTAAAATGTAAAAAAAAAAAACTTAGTTTTAACATTAAACTCGATAAAAAAGTATATTTTTAGATGAATAAAAACAATATTTTTTATATTCTATTTGTTATTGTAATTAAGAAGTTTGAACTCTTAAACTCTAGTTTAGCATTAATGATTATGTATTCATGTTTTTTTTATCTTGCTAGTGAAGTTTTTAGATTCAAAAGATTGTTACATACTAAATGAGTCAATGTAGAAGATTAGTTACTAAGCTCAATTCAACATATTTTTTTGACAAATTCTAAATTTAATCTTAATCTCATTTAGAGGGGAGAATGGAGACTCTAGGAGAAGGAAGATGAATGCTCCTAGTGGATCTAGAGGAATATGATGGAACAAAGATTGGCAGCTTGGCCAACCGACCAAATTAAAATTCTTTTATTTAGTTTAAATTAAAATTCTTTTTGGAGTATAAAAGTTTTATTTTGGTATAAAAAAATCATTTTTAGTATAATCATCACTATCTGTCATATTGGCTAGCTAATCTCGTTTGAGTATCATATATGTTCATTATAGATAATAGGAATAACCTTCTCAATTCAATTCGTTCCATTTATGACGTTAGGATTTAAATTCTAAATATTATTTAATAGATCTAGCATCTCTCTGAATATTATGACATTGTTTGGCAATTACCAGATAGCTGATAATAGATTACATTAGTTGATAGTTGATAGAATTAGTTGATTTGACTAGTGGATTACATTAGCTGATTGTATAAAAATGTTTGGTAAAATTAACTGATAGCTTATAGCTATTTGATTATTTGAACAAGCAAAATGACATATGAGGACATGATTATATTCAATACTTATTTGAATAATTTATTAGTTATTAGTATTTTGTATTTATTAATATTAATTAAATTAATTAAATTATTTTATTAATATCATTACTAAGCATATATGAGAGATGTATATATTAATTTCTTATGTGTGAAATTATCTTTTTTATATAATTTTAATAATTATTAAATTTAGATGTATATATTAATTTTTTATTTATGAAATTATATTTTGAATATAATTTTATTAATTATTAAATTTAGAATATATTAATTTATATTAATTTCTTATTTATGAAGTTATCTTTTTAATTCTTTAGTAATTCAAACTTATGTCATTTAGATAAATATTTTTGTAATTGTCAAGGACAAAAGAGTCTTTACATTTTTTATTCAAACTTCTAGCTCAAAAAGTTTCTTTTTTTTTTAATTGAGAGGTTTCACCCTAATCCGTTATTACAACCCTCTATTTACCAAACATCTAAATTAGCGGATTTGACTGATCAAACTTCTAATTTTAGCTCAAAAAGTTGTTTACCAAACATGACCTATATATTATCATATTAAATAAATGTATTTTTAATAATTTAAATAGATTTATCGTAATATTTAAATTGTTACAAGATTAGATGGATTAAATTTTAATCCCCTCTCTCTCTATTATAATAGTTTTGTTTGGGAGGGATGGTTAGAAGAAATAAAAGATTATATCTTAAATTAGTTTGGTGAGTATATTAGAGTTGGTTGTCATTGAGCAGACAAGAATTACTTACCTAACTACATTAAGGTGCAAAAGCTAATCAATTAAATTTAGTTTGGTTTACATCACTTATATAATATATAAAATAATATGAGATTTATCACGTTTAAATATTTAATATCCTTTATTTTTTATTAGAAAAAATTTCAGAGGTCTTTTCGCTTTATGCTATTTGTTCACGTACGTAACACCACCAATGTTGTCTTCTTGTCCTGCCTATTCCTAACGTCTTCTCTATTATCTATTTTAATAGCCTAAAAGTAATTGGATGGTAGTATCTGTTTGTACATAATTGTTTGATAAAGTACACATCTTACAGACAAAATGATTAAATTCGAGTCTTATAAGATGAACATCATTCACTTTTTTAATGTGACCACTTTTTGGGTTCAATATTTTATTAAGTATAAAGATATTATATTCCTTAAATAAATACCAGGATTCAAACTCATACAAAATAAAAAACATAAACATCCTTTATCACTCAACCTATTAGTGGATCTCCTCAATATTAAATAGTTAGTTCTAAATAAATCCATCCTATTTTATATTAATCATGTAAATATAGATATCATATAAATTGTTCAACCTATTAAAATTGTAAATACATATAAATAAGGACGTAGTCATGATGAAACTCTAGGGGATGGATATAAATGATAATGAAATGGCACTTATGTCTAATTATTAAGCTATCAATAAAATTTTAATACTAAAGGGTCATGATCTTTTTTGTGTGTAATTTTGAAATTATAAGGATCTAATTAGTATTTAAACCATAAAAAGGATTAAACTTAATTTGTCTGATTTCAGAAAAAAAAAATAGAAGCCAAAGAAGTAGAGAGATGGAACTACAAGGAAAATCACTTTTAGTGACCGTGAAAATGGTCACTAGAAGTATAAAATTTAGACACTAAAATATATAGTGACAAAATTGTCAAGTCGTCACTAATAATTCCGTCACTATTATATTAGTGGCAGTTGTATCAAAAATTGTCACAATTGTGATTTTTTAACCATCTTTCGACACTAATAACTCCATCTTTCATGATGATTTTTTGACACTGGAAATAAATATTATGATAAAAAAAATTTGTCACAATTTTTATTTTTCGTGACAAAATATTTGACACTACAATCAATAGAAATTGTGATAAATTTGTTGGACACTAAAAATATATAGTTTGTGATCAACAATGTTGCCACAATAAGTATTTTTTATGACCAATTTTTTGACACAATAATCATTAGCAATTGTGATAATTGTGTTTGTTACAGAAAATATATTTTGTGACAGAGAAAAGAAGTCACAATAACAATTTTTGTGAGAAAGTGTTCGACACTATAATCATTAACAATAGTGATAAATTAAATAGTCACAATAACCTTTTGAATTATGAACAATTTATTTGATACAA
The DNA here is from genome assembly GCA_019671005.1 of Hibiscus mutabilis. Lineage (NCBI taxonomy): Eukaryota > Viridiplantae > Streptophyta > Magnoliopsida > Malvales > Malvaceae > Hibiscus > Hibiscus mutabilis. The sequence continues at coordinate 11,116,968 of CM033711.1, forward strand.
AAAATAAAGTTGTGACAAAAAACTCTTCATAATAACTATTTTTTGTGATGAAAATATTGTCTCTAAATGTATTTTCAATATTTCTAGAAAAATTGTCACATATGTAATTTTATTAGAGATAAATGTCTCATCGTTGGTTATGTACAAATTATTTAGATTTATCTCGCTAATCAATTAATATATTTTCAAGTCCAAAAATTTAAATTTATTAAAAATACCATTTCTGAATAAAAATATGATTGCATAAAAGTGCGATCACTTCTTCATTTTTCTCAATACGAATAGATAATTATAATATTTTAAAGTAAATAAGTAAACTAAATTTTAATTAATAATAAAATACAAAAATTAATATTAAGAATAATTAAAAAAACTAAACAGTTCATAATATATATTTTAATCTCAAGACATCGAAATATCTAAATAGTAGTCCAAGCCAAGTACTCCACACCAAATTTCACTCATCAACATTTTCCTACACTAAAAGAAAGAGTAAATTAATTAGTATACAAAATTAATTATGTCATTTGAGATAAAACTAATTAAAAACGAATATTCTTTAATTAATTTGATTGAGATGCATTAACCAACACATTTACCAAATAGAAACAAACTAATCGATAATTAAAATAAAAAAATAAAACAAGCAGCCAATATGAGAGAACAAGGTAAATTCTCAAAAACAATCTAACACAATACTAATGGTATAAAAAATATGCAAAACAAGCAATTGAAAACACAATCATCATTCTAAATAACTATGAAAACATTATGGATTTGATGTAATAAATATAAATTAAATACATATAAACATGAAAAAAATCATTCAAACAACCATCATTCTAAATAGTTATGAAAACACAATCAACTAATTTTCTAAGAAATAAAATAAAAATTTGAAATCATACATAATAGTAAAATACAATGATAAAAGAAGTTAAAGTAGGATAATTAAAAAATTAAAATATATATCATGGAATAGTTGGTGGTGAAGTGAATATTTATGGTGATTGTAGTGGAAAACAAGTATTTTAAAAAAACACAAAACATCTTTTAATTTTTACTTATTATTTTAAAATAATTTTTATACTATTTTTAGCACTTGTTGATAATAAGCAACTTATTAAGATAGAAAGTCGTATTTATTTTTTTAGTTTTTTAATTATGTTTTCTTTAAACAATTTTACTATTGATAATTCTCTAAGTTAGGTACTCCGAAATTTAAATTATAATTTTTAATAATAATTTTGTATATAGTTTAATTAACTAAAAAATAAAGAGGGTTATTTTTTCTCTAAAACATTTTTGTTGAGTTTATTTTTCGTGTGTACGAGATATAAGTTAGAACTTGTGGAATTGCATCTTAAAATAGGGGTCCAAAATTTTGTGTTAAGCTAGAGTACCAAAATAAATTAAAAATGAGCTGAGAGACATATATTCTGTATTGAAAAGTATTAAATTATATTATAGAATTTTTAAAAGGGTTAAAAATTAAAAGAAAATAGAATTTTTAACATGGAACACTATCTTAAAATTAATATAAAATATAATCAACTTCTCAAAATTGGTTATGTATTTTAAAAAATAAAATTTAGTGTTTGATATGGATTTGGAGAATTCAAAATTTAGAGTTGATCATAGATTTGAATATTTTTCAGAAACAAGAATATTTAGTATGATATAAAATAAATTGTAAATTGTCAGTAAATTATTGGTTAGCTATGTAATATTTTTTTTTCTACATTCAATGATTATTAGTTATAACATGTCTACCAATTGCATGACGAAGCAAGTGAATTGGTCAACAAACAACTACTTAATTTAGCTCGTGGACTAGATAAACGAGCTTTTCGCTACACAAGCTGTCTTAATTTAATTATGATAAATTTACTTCTATTAATGATTATGATTGAACATATACTATTTAAAGTTTATTTCTAAATTTCAATATTAGATTTTTCTTTTGTATTTTTTACTTTATTTATTAAAAAATTATAATTCGAAGTTTTTATTCTATATTTTTATTATAATAAAATTAATTTTTGTACATTGTCATCATTCTTTATTAATATTTTGATGAGTTTAAGATAACTTTATTACTTATTAATATTTTTTTTAAAAAAAATAATAAAATTAATTTTAATGGTCACAAAACAAGTTTATATATGTAGAAATTTTAATGGTTACAAAAAAAGTTTATTATTATGACAAAATCAATTCGACATTAATTCAAAATGTTAAATAGTGACAAAAAAGGTGTGACAGAAAGTGAAAATTTAAGTGACAATTATTTTTTTGACACAACAATTTAAAACAATAGTGACAACTTCGTATGTTGTCACTATTATTGTATTCCCGCCAAAATACAAGTGGCGCCAATATGTGCACTTTATAGTTACAAACAAAATCATGTCACAAGTATTCATTATAGTGACAATTTAATTGTGAAAAGAAATGCAATGGTCACTACTATTGTTATATCACTGAACAAATATTAATATGTCACAATGACTTATATCAAGAGTGTCATAAAAATATTTTGTCACAAAACATAAGATTTATCACAAAATAGCTCAAAGTCACAATAAAATTGACACTAAAAAACACAATTGTTGTAATGGGGATGGAAATTTTAATAATTTATACATGAAGAAGGGGAATGAGACATTTGCTATTAGTAGTCTAGAATTCACAACCTAAGAAGAGATGGAGATGTCAACTGAGAGCTTTTAACCACTTGCTCTAGAGATTATTGGCCATTTAGATAACAATATGTCGCAACAAAAAGCGAACAAAAATCTCCTGTCCTTTTTGATATTTTTTCTATGCTTTAACATTAAAAAATTTAAATTTTAAGCTCTAATCCTAAATTCTAAATCTTAAAACATATTATACCTCTAATTTTTTAAATTTTAATTTTAAACCGCGACCCTAAACTTAATTTTTTTAACGTAAGAACATAAATTAGGATACAAAAAGAACTTAAGATTTTTATTAAAAAACCCACCCACCTTTCCATCTCCTTTTTCTTCATTTGTCATTGCCGACCTGTAATTTCTCACCACTGGCCCATCATGATTTGCCACGTAGCATTCGGGTCCCACTTGAGATACCCTTAGTCTTCTCTTTTAAAAGGACTCCATCATCACTCCCTAAGGCTCACCCCCTTTCTCCCACCTTTCCCTTTGCTTTTTCCTTTTCACTAGAAAAAAACCATTTGATTTTTACCATATATTATATGCATAAAACAATCCAACACTCCCCAATAAGTGTCACATTGATTTCTTCATCATTAGCAAAATGGCCTCGTTTTGGTTCCCCATCATCATCATGTATTTCATTGCCTCATCACCTTTGCCATCTTCAGCCTCTTATTCGTCCGATTCTCAGCTGAGTTCAGATACCCCGACGATCTCGGCTTCACCGGTGTCCATGTCGGATCCCCCATTGTTCCCTTTCCAACCTTTGTCACCTGATATTGCTCCCTTATTGCCATCTCCTGGTGGACTGGTGCCAACAACCGGCTCATCCATGCCCACCATCCCTTCCACCCCGAGTCCCCCGAACCCGGATGACTTCATTGCTCCCGGTCCCGAATCTGCCATTCCGCCCTTCGGATCATTGCCGGCTTCCTCCTCGCCTCCTAGACTTTCTTCTCAGTCTTTACACTTGGCAGCAGCTTTTTTGGTTCTGGTAGTTGTACCCTATTGCCTAATGCAGCTTGTTATGGTACTGTAAATTTAATTTGTTGGTTATCAAACTTTAGTCTTTAATCTTGCTCATTTTCTTCATTTTTTTTTTCTTTTGGTTCAACTACATGATTGTAATGTACCTAGCTAGCTATTGCAATAAAATCTGAGATAAATACAATATTCAGTATTTTGAGTTCGGATAAGATAGACGTATAATAAAAGATCAGATTACATAAATTAGAACTAAATATATATGATTGAGAGTCATGAATAATTCGAGATAGATATGAGTTCGGGTTTGGATCGAATTATGGCGATGACCACATGGGTTTTGTACCTTCAACTCTGTGTAGCATGTGACACACACACCAAATGACCAAAATCTTGGTGTCTTTTGTTTTATAGTATGAAGAATCCATCCCACCATGTGCTTAATATATAATTCTGGGGTTTAGGTGAACCTGTTTTGTTTGTTTTGAGACTGCCCTTTAATCTAATTCCTAAATTGGATCTCTTTATTTATTTATTTTTCGCCTTTTCTACGTTTAGAGTCCCATACTCCACTTGGGACACCACCTTCCTTATTTTCAAATTCGCTAATCCTAAACACCATACAAAATTACAGTTAAACACGACATTAAACTTTACCACCTTTCATTCCTTTTGGGGTTAATCCAATCTAAATTCAAATTTTAAAAATGTAAAATTGTTGTCGTTTTGTAATCTTCAGCCTTTTCTCCAAACTTTTTCAAAATTAAATTTCTAATATAAAGCTTTTTTTTAAAAAAAATATCCTTTCATATAATGAGTACAAAATTGACATGGAATGGGAATCATATAGATGACAGGGTGTTCTTTGGAATCAAACATCACAGTGGAAAAGAAAGATAATATTTTCATCTTCATCTCACGTTACTAAATTAAGCATCATTATTTTCATTTACATTTAAAGCCACCGATAACTAACTAAAAGCTCAGCCCTCTAATACTTAAAACAAAACATGAGAACAAAAAGGATAAGGGAAATCAATTAAATTTTATCAGAATAATTTGGGGTTTTTCTCGGGTTGCTTGTTAGATATCCAAAACATATAGCTTAAAGATTTAAATGACTAAAATGTAACTTTATGTTTGCTTTTTTGCGGTTTTGATTTCTTGCGGATTGATATTCATTAGTCTGCAACCGTCACAAATTTAAAGATTTATAGGGTCTTGTGTAATTTATTAAAATTTGGGCCTTTAATTATTATATAATTATTTATGTAACAAAATCAAATTTAGGATATGAGGGTTTACTCAACCTTGTTTGGCATCACAATATGGCCTTAGATTTTTCAAATGCTAGTTAGTTTTCTTCAAATTCAAGCTTTCTCTCACCAGGGCAAGCATTGGCTAGGACAATAAGAGCGCCCATCCAGGGCTCATCGCTCAGGAGAGGTTTGTATTGTCTTTTAATTATATTTGTTAATAAGAGTTTAATTTTTTAATACTTATTCTTAAGATTCGATTTTTTTAATATTTGTTAATAAGAACTATTTTATAATATTTATTATTAAGGGTCTACTCTTAAAATTTATTTTTTCAATACTTGTTATTATGGATCTGGTCTTAAAATTTAATTTTTTTCAATACTTGTTATTAGGGATAGAGATTTAAATAGTGGTATGTAACTGCAACAACAACCATTATATGGTGGTAACCACCATTCGAAATCGCGATACCTGCAATCGTTATGTCCACAAATAGGGGTGGACATTCGATCGAATCGAGTAATTTTTTTTTTGAGTTTGTCGAGTCAAATTGCCTTATTTTATAACTCAAACTTCTTTTTGGTTTTTTTTCGAATTGAGTTATTCGTGTTTCTTTCCAAATTTAATTGTAAACATTTATAATGTTATGATACTAATTAGTTCCAATTTAAATGACTTTCTATAATCATATACAATACACATATATTTCTTCATATTTTTTCATATGTTACAGATATATCACACAAAATCGAGGGACTCAACTCAAACTTAAAAATTGATTCACTAGTTGCTAAAAATTTCGAGTTATTCTAATTTTTAATTTATAAATCAAATTTGATTTGAAATTTTTTCGAGCCGAGTCAAGTTCATGAAATTACAAGTCGAGTCGAGTTTTTTCGCATCGAGTCGAGTAGAATAATTTGATTTTTTCAAGTCTTTTGCCTACCACTACCCACAATAGCATATGATATTAAATAATTTTATACCCGCGATACTCGCAGTGTAACACCCAAACTGATACGAGTTGCCCGATCAAATCTGAGGTGTCACATTAGGGCCATAGAAGCGACCCACAGTAAAAATCCACATAAACATGTTTGTTTTTTCTTCTTTAAATACATTTAAAATTGTAAGACAAAAATTATGTTAACAAAATACCATTTCAAAAGATATCTTTTAATCATGTAACATAAATTCGAAATTCATATTACCGACTTTGACATAAAATAAAACACGACATACATGCCCACTAACTATACCAGTATCGTACTTCGCAGGCAACGTTGAGGGAACTTCTGACACTAATGTCAATCATTGTACCATGATAAACTCTTTTAACTGCGATGGTAAAAACTCAATAATATAAAACTACCAAAAGATGCAGTAGGTACAAACAGGTATATGACAAAGCATAAAACTGATATGATGATCCAGGCAACAACAAGTTCCAATTATGAATTGATATTCGTAGTAATGATACACTTGAAGATAACATGGTTGTTCTTTATCTGATCACCTGAGTACCAAACAAAATACATATAGCCAGAAGGATCAAAAGAGATATAGATTACGAAAGTTGAACTATGGAGTTTGGTGTGTTCCACTGAGTACATATTGAAACCATACAGAGAGTTTCAAAACATTGATAGTTTATTCATTACGGTAGATTAAAAATGAGGAATGAAAGTTTTATTTGAAGCACCTAACTACCCTTCAACCGTACACCGATATGCAGTTCCCTAGAACTACATCCATAATGATTTACCCTAGACCCATAAGGCATAGGAGCCAGCCAAAGGGGATGCCTTAGGTCCATAAGGAATTAGCCGAATGGAAGCGTCAAAACCTACCAAAGGGGCGACCTTGGGTCCATAAGGAATTACCAGAGCTGAACCTGCAGTGACTTCTTACAATATCCCAGATAATACCCCAAAAAATCAATTTAGTGCAGACGGTAGTAATGGTGTAGATACAGAAATCAAACATATGTTTCCAATATATCAAAACACAAATAGCATGCTTTCAAATCAAACACAAATGAATATTTTCGGAGGAGTATGAGTCATATTTCAAATCAAATGGTCAGTCTTGATTTTAAACTAGAAAAATATTCATGTGCACATGGAACACACCAGATGGATCGATTTATTTTTCTGGAGGCACATAGTAAATGCAAGAAAGGGGACACAAATCTTTAAATAATTTTGAACTGATTTCAAAAGTGATGTCCCTAAAAAAGGGATTCAGAACTTACGGCTCTAACTAAGACATTCAAGAATTGGTACATTGAGATCATTTAGGATATTCGATATATCAAGAATGTTCCAATCGTTTTGGCCAACAAGGGTATTTTGGTCATTTGATTGTCGAGGGTAATTTCGTAATTCAACCCAATAGGGACAAAATGGTGATTTGTAGAATTCAAGAATTCTAAATGCTTATTAGGTTTTCAAGTCCCCTTTAACTAACCAAAACCCATCATTACGATGTTTACCATTCAATTAGATAAGTACACTGTAAAGGTATTCATTTCTTAGAACCGACTGCCTTGTATAACTTAACATTCACCTTTATAATTCACCACAAGACTTTTCACCAAGTAGTCGAACATATATTTTGTGCATAAATCTTCCAATATTGTAATAATATTAAGAGTGATTAACGTACATGTGTCAAGATTCGTAACTCGCATGGATATTACGGTCATTAAGTTTTATAAGTATTTTTCAAGATTTTAATGGCTTTCACTTACTCCAAGTCAAAAGGATATTTCAGTCATTTCACTTCTTGATAGTGTGTCAGTCATTTTGATCATTTTAGACATTTCAGTCAATTCAGTCGTTTCTATCATAAGGAGTATTTTCAGTAAATTTATTTTCAGATGACTATCCAGAAATTAAAAATTTTATATACTTTATATTCTCGAATGATAGAAATTTATTGTCGAAATTTCCCAAACAAATTAAGATTACAGGTGAGCAAGTACTTTAGTCATGTTAAGTATGCATTCCCAAGTTATGACCATTGACACGAGTATTTAAGTCATATTTACACCTCATGGGTATTTTTGTTATTTCTCATCCAAGTATTTGAGCATTAATCTGAACAGAAGGTTTCAAGGTTGATTGTTTTATCAAGTTCCTCACTAAGTTGGAATTTCTTACCAATCATCAAATTTCTTATTTGGTCATATCCAATTTATCATCTTTTTACCGTAATTAGTATGACTTTAAGACATTCAACTATAAACTCACGAACAATCATATTCATCCATGCATTAACCAAAACAGATAAGTTCTGTAAAGTATGTAAGAGGTAGTAAAGTATTACCTCGACTCCGAGCTACCTCGATCAACCCTTGAACTCTCTTTGATCACTTTCAAACTCGAATGCGACATCCCTTAAAATCTCAGATACCATGAAAAATGAACACCTTCAATTAACATAATCCATAATCAGTCCTTAACTCTCTTACTTTGCTCTTAAACTGAATAATTAAACATAAATGCATCATCAAGTTCAAGGTCAGATTCGACGCCTTTTGGAATAGAATTTTGTAATACGGACTTCAAAATCAATCTCAGGATATCGAAAAACCCAAAATATGACTTTTAAGAAAAAGTCAACTTTTGGTTAAAGTCAATCCAAAAGTCAACAATCAACAGGTCAAACAGTCAACGAATCAAATAGTCAACAGGTCAAATGGTCAACTGGTTAATGGTTTAAGATCTAGTTTGACTTGGGCTGGCCTGTTGGTTCAGGTTGGCTGGGTTGGGTTGGGTTGGGTTGGGCATGGTCCGATTCAGTGGTTTGGTGTTGGGTTTAAAGGGTAACCTGATCTAAGAATTGGGCTCACCCAATTCATCACACACACACGGGCCCCCTCATTAAAACCACTCAACCCCAACACCATTCACACACACACACCCCACTCAAAACCCAATCGGCCCAACCCCACTAACACACATACACATAACCTAGGGTTTACCTAACCCACAAACAGTGGCGGCTCGCCGGCAGCAACACCATCGAAGACCTTTGTGGTCATTTTCCGGCCACCATTCAAACGAGAAACCAATTTCAACCAATATAGACCAATAAGCACTAGAAAAAATGAAAACTAACCAAAAACCTTACCCAAATCTAGGTTTTTTCAGAACCACGAAGGAGGGGATTCCAGCGACAACACAGTGAATGGAAGGCTTCGACTAGAAACGATGAGGCAGTCACGACAGCAACGACGACGCAACAAACCGATGACTCACGGTGGCGGGAAGGCAAAAAGTTGAGGGAAAAGCTTATGGCTATCACCGAACCTTGAACTCGACCTCCATAGCAGACGACGTTGAGACACCACGAGTGGAGGTTTGGGTTGAGCTCGCGGGACGACGGGGAACACACTGGCGGTGGCCATGTCGTGCATGGACGAAGAACGGGGCTTCTTCAGAGCTCGATCGAGAAAGGAAGAGATGGGAATGTTGTGTTTCGTCGAACTTTAAGGTCGTCTCCATGGCAGATGACAAGGACTCACTGTGAGTGGCTCTTGGGTTTCGATCGGGGCATGGCGGCGGATCTACAGATGTCAGTTGTAATGGCCATAGACTGATGATGGCTGATATCGGAGACGGCACAAGGGTTTGGGGAGGAAAAGAACTCTCTAAATTCTTTTTTTGAAACCCGATAAGTGCAGCTTTAATTATTCGGGCTATATCAGGCATTTTATTATATTATTTGGCTGTAGACGTTAAGGAAGGTAAAGTTTTTATTGCCAGTGAAGGGTTATTTTTTTTTGTTGTGGTAGGTAGGTTAGGAGTAAGTTTGACAGAACAAGATATGAGTAGGGAAAAGTGCCTAGTGCTGTTGACAAAAGTAGGATAAAAATTGTCAAGTTCAGTTGGCAAAAAAAGATCGATGCCCAGTCAGTAGCTGTTAGAGCGACGTCAGCCCTAATTTAAAAAGAGGATAAGAAGATAATGCGCATGTAAATACCTATTTTGTTCAGGCCTTAAAACCCAAAAGCTAAAGCTCAACTCCTTCATCCAAAATAATATTCATGTTATTTATTATATCATACCCATGCTAAACAACCCAAAATTTAAACTCAAATATTATAATAACACTGGCCCAATTACATAGCCCAATACACAAACCCAATATGATAACCCAATAAAGATACCCATTAGTTAAACCCATTACAAAATGGCCAAAATATTCTTAACCCTAATAAACCTTAACTCTTCTTATCCTTTACCGTCGCTGCCCCTTGGCTTTCTAACTCCCCGTGCGTGGTTGCAACACGCGACACCTTGTTGTCCTGTGGTCACCACGCACGCCACTGTTGGCCACTCTGCCACCCACGTCTGCTTCACCGCCCCGCCGCCTACAAAAACAAAATGTAGCATTATTATTTGTATCCAACTTATAATATTTTTATAGGTATCAAACGAGTATAAAACATTCAAAAAAATTAATTAAAAGGGGATTCAGATTTTGAAAATAAAAAATAAAAAGATTTCTTTTGTTTCAAAAAATATAGAGGCATAAAAAGAAAAGATTTCGGATCGAAGCAAAAAAATTAAAAGGTAAAAAACCTCAAATCCATTCGGTTTTCATTAGTTCTAAAACTTTAGAGAATGATTTAGAAAAAAATAACTTCAGATTCGCATTTGTAAGCCAAAATCGAACCACTTGGTGTCTTTGCATGTACTCCGACCGCTGCGCACAATGCCGGCGAATGACGAATCTCGAATGGCCGACAATCGGGCTAGGCAGAGATGAGGAGAGAATTAGGAGAAAGCTATCAGATTTTTTTGGTTATCAAATGGGCAAATGATTTTTTGGGCAAAAAGGGATATTTAAACCCTTTCCAAAACGACGTCATTTTGACACTGAGTTACCTGCGCATAAGACCTGACCTGGCCTAAAATCCGCGCATAAGTACCCTATATATATTATATTTACGTACTAAGTATATGTTTTCCATATATATTAATTAATTAAAAGATGTTATTTTCTATATATATGTGTATATACGATAAATACTTATGTTAATTTGAATATTACCATATGTATATATACATATTATAAATGGTATAATTTAAATTGTATTTATTATTTTAATAGCATTAACTAATATATCCTTTTTACCTTTGTTATCATTCCCGTATATATACAATTATAATTCCTTTTTTCTTTCCTAATATATCATACATCATTCTATATATTTTAAATACTTCTTGCATATATATGAATACTCTATTAATATTTTCTTTATTACTATCTGTATGCATGCACATTGTTGTCACTGAATTTTCACCTTCATTTTATATCGTTATTAGTTTAATTGTTATATTAATTTAGTATTAGTATTATTGTACTAGTGTTATATTGTTAATGTAGTAATTAGGTGTCATATAGTATTGATAATATAGTTATTGTATATAATTGTTAGTGTAAATGGTTAGTATAAAACCCCAAAAAAGCCTATTTGTATTTATATTAAAGAGTCCATTACAAAATATAAAATAGAGATACAATAAGGCCCGATCGACCCAACCTAAATAAACCAAAACCCTAATGCCTTTCTTTTCTGGTTATGCACAACCAAAGGGAGACCTTTGGATCAATCTTTGATCCAACAGTGCAGATTACGCCAAATGGAGAAGCCTGGACGTTGCTCTTCTCAACCGTTAGATTAAGGAGTAATCTAACGGCCCAGATTGATCAGCAGCAAAGCACGCAGATCACAACTCGCGTGTGGCAGCCACGCTCCTGACTTTCCGACTTCCATCGAACGGTTCATCTTCTCCGACGTCACACTCGTCTTGATTGTTCCCACTGGCGTAGTCGTCACCATCTCCGATCATCAGAAACATGCAAAAAGAAAGAAACAAGAGGTTAAATCCTCTAATTAGAACACGATCAACAAGAAGATAAATCCCTAATTTGAAGCCCTAGCAAGAATCAAGCTACAATCGGATCTGGACAGAGAGCAAAAGGCAACCAGTTTGATTTCAGAACCAAGATCGAAGCAAGGTTAAAGGATCATATCCCTAAATTGAAGCCTCTAGCAAAGATCAAGCAATCCGAATCAAATTGGAGATAATCCATGGAAGAAATTAGGGGTTTGTTCTTGTAATCCAAGCATTTCAATAGCTATATAAACCCTTTTGTAATTCTATGTAAGACACCAGATATATACGAAACACACACAACAATTTACGGCAACAATACACGGAGAAATATTCAAAAGTAGCATTCAGACTGTAGAGGAAGGAAGCAATAGTGTAATCGGCATTTTTTTCAGAAATAAAAGCAAGCTCAGTTTCTGGTAATTTCTTTCTTCTAAATTCATAGTGTTTTTTTTTAATTTAGAGGAAAAGGGATAAGCATTTTTACCTCTTTTTTACAAAGCACCGCCGTGTATTTCGGTTTCGAACAAAGCTTCGGTGAGAAAATAAGAATTAGGGCTCGTCAGAATCTAGAAAAAGGGAATTTTCTGGGAAATTTCGCCGCCGGCAATGGCGGGCGGCGCTGGTGGAAGGCGGCCAACACGACTGATGTTCATTGTGTTCTTTATTTTATGAAGAACACGAAGAACATTTCAAAGAATTTAAGAGCAAGCCAGTTTGATCTGTTAGAGGAGAAAGGAAATAAAAGATTTTTGTTTATAACTTTGGCTATATATACCAACCCGTTTGACCGACTCGTATCCGCTTTTCAACCCGTGCCTAACTTTTTTTGGATATTGTACCGCAACACTTTAGTTTTAAATCCTTTCTATTTCGTCCTTTTCCTTTTCAATTTAGCACTAGATTTATAATTATTTTTGAATTAACCTTCATATTTCATTCTTCTTTCAATTTGGTCCTAAATTGAAATTCTTTTTTTAAAAAGAATAAAAAATAATTATCCATTTCTTTATTTAAAACCTAAGTTCATTGGGATATTTTTTTAAAAGCAATTTATTTACTTCTTCGTTTTTTTATGTGAATATGTGTATGTTTAAAACACTAGGAAATGGTTCTTATTAAACTTAGATTAGAGCTTGTGTGAATTAAAATTTCCTTCATAATTTAATAAAACACACTTAATTTTATTTAAACCTTAATAGTTAAAATGAATGTAGACAACTCTAGGGTTTGATCACTAGTTAGGTTCTAATTAAAAATTGCAACACATCTAATCTTTTTGTTGTTTTGTTTAAACAAGTGAAAACTAACTAATGCGGTGTCTTACCAAACGAAAATGACGGGTTAGCGCCAGGAGTGTTGGCAGTGATTGAAGTTCATTTTCCGGGCAATAAGACCGTTAAAATACATTTATATTCACTAAGTGGACGAATAAATCGAAATCTTGTGAACTTGCAAATTCCAATTTTCAGAACACTTTTTGAAAATCAATTAGGCACCAATTTTTGGGCGTTGTGGGGGTGCTAACCCTTCCCCACACGTAACCGACCCCCGAACTCGTTTTCTCTTGTTTTCATGGACCAAAATTGTTGTTTTAATAAATAAAACGTTTTATTAAAATAACCATTGTTTTAAAAGTGATTCAATCACACCTTATTCAAAAAAGATTGGCGGCGGCTCTGTTGTTTTAGTTTTAAAACATCGAAGACTCCTAAAAAGGGTTGCGACACTCATAATATGATAATCTTGTATACTTATCTTAAATATGTGTATAACTATATATATTCGTATATATCTTGTATATATTTTAATCGAATTTTAAATTAAAAAGACCCTCTTTTATTAGGGATTATTGTGAAAACGTACCTCGAATGTAAGGGGTGCTGCTTTCTGTTAGTCTCTATTACAAAAAACATCATTTTCAATTCTAAAATGTGATTTTTAAAATTGATTCCCTCCATTCGGGAATCTAGCAGAAATTATGTTCCAGGTGTATGGGCGTAAATTTCTTTCATATGAAGAAATATTCTTTTAAATATATTTTTAAGGGATCACAATTTTTAAATTAAATTTGAATTCTTAATTTCCATCATTAAGACGCTAAGTAATATACTAGGTACCAATTTTGGGCGTTGTGGGGGTGCTCATCCTTCCCAGACGTAACTGACTTTCAAACCTATTTTCCTGGTTTTTGCAGACCAAAAATTGTTTAATAAAGACAGAAATGAGATAGGTTTTATTAAAATAATCGGGTTTTCAAGTGATCCAATCTCACTCAAATTGAAAAAGATTGGTGGCGACTCCTATTTAAACCAAAAAAACAAATTTTTGTAAAAAAACGCATCGAGCTCACCACAGAGTGACTGTTATTACAGTCCTACATTGGTGCATAACAAAATTTCAAAATTCAAACCCAAACTAGGGTTTCCACGAGTGCCTATATAAAGAAAGCCCAACGATGAGCCAAGGAAGGTTGTGCCGTGAGAGAGTAGAGGGCAAACCATGGTCCGATCAGGCTGTGACCAAGAGCTCTGGATCCATTGAAGGGTTGCATTGACAGATCTCCTTCTTTGTCCATTTCTTTTAGTTTTTAATTTTGTTTTTATGGTGATGTTTAAAAATGATGATTTGTTGGTTCCCCTAACGATGAACTGATTTCTTATAGTTGGCTTAGAGTGTTTTGCAATGAACGCTTATATTTTAGGGTTTTTAATAATTGAATGCCTTGGTATTTTTGTCTATTTTACTAGCGGTTACTTTCATCATATTTTATGGCATAAGATAGTTGGCATTGAATGCTCATTATCCCTTAGGAGTAGATGAGCTTCAACAGAAGGTGTTCAACTAGATGAGCTTACTTCGGAAGTGAATATACCTCTTAGGAGTAAAGATTAAAACTTTGTCGAGTTAATTGTTTGAAAATTCACTATAGACATATAGGTGTTAAAAGTGATTAACTTAGAGTATTGCCATCGATAGAGGCAATGCTACTTTAAAATCTACTCGACATTAAATCCAATGTTGAAAGTTATTAATTGTTGTTCTCGCTAGCGTGAAATCCAATCATCACTTGCCAACGCCAATCAATCATCTGGATACATTTGTTTGCCAATCTACCTAAATTTTCACTTCATTTGCCTTAGTCATTTTCTTAATTAAAATCCAATCTCAATCACCAACTTATTCATTCAAATTCACAAGTAAAGATCGTGGCATTTAATTCCTGGACAATCCCTGTGGATACGATACTTAGCTTACTGCTATATTACT
Source organism: Hibiscus mutabilis (assembly GCA_019671005.1). Classification (NCBI taxonomy): domain Eukaryota; kingdom Viridiplantae; phylum Streptophyta; class Magnoliopsida; order Malvales; family Malvaceae; genus Hibiscus; species Hibiscus mutabilis. The sequence continues at coordinate 11,132,091 of CM033711.1, forward strand.
TGCTGACCGTGTATACTTGCAAGCAAAATGACCTATACTTGACATATTTGTACTGGCATATTACATTAATTCATCAATTGTTTGCCAAGCGTTAGTCAGTCGAAACTAGACAAAGTCTCTCAAAGTTTCTCCTGGTCGTTGAATAATGGACATCAAGTACGTTGGGACCTCTTCAACACTTTATTCACCAGAAAATGGCTCATGAACAATTTTGCGAGTTGATCAAATCTAGATGCAGAATGTGCTGGCAAATACAAGTACCAAGCTCGAGTGGAGTCTTTCAAGGTCATCAAAAATGTTTGGCACATAACTTGATTGGAAGCCCCAAATAGATCCATGTGATTTAGAAAATGAGACAATTGGTAACGGGGATCATTCTTTCCATTATACATTAGCTTCGAGCCTTTGAAAGATGGAGACACATGGTGCTTTAGAAAATTCTCAAACAAAGGCTCGTTCTTGTACCTTCGGGTGTCCCGGTGAGAATCTCTCTGTTGGAAATTCTGTATGCTTTTAAAATTCTTCTCTAACTGTTTCATTTTAGCTTTAAAGTTTTGTTGTTCATCATCCTTCATGGGGCTATAATCTGGGTCATCCATATCTTTATCCTCCTCCTCTAAGTCTCGTTGTAAATGCCCCCATGTCGCTTGGTGAGGAGTATCTTGCTCCATTGGGTGTCCCTTTACGATCGATTTACCCTACTTTGTCTGAATAAATTTCTAATCAACATCTCACTCTTTTCCTCTATGGCTTATGTCATTCAACTTGGTCATACATGAGCTTTTGCTGTTGTTCATACTATTTTGCAGATAACCGCAAAGATTCATCCATGTTTTTTTTTTATCTTTTCCTGCATGCTCATAAACTATTGATTACTCCCTTCCAAAGGTGATACCCATCTAGCTCACTGTATGACAACTCCTGCTACAACGAGCCATGGAGGAGGTTGGTCCCAAAACTATTGTTTGAAATCCCGCTGAAACTGTTGCATCTCTTGTAAGATCGTCATCTTCAGTGGATCCACTGAAGGGTCGATTTCTATAGCTCTTTCATCCGTGTTGCTCGAACGATCTCCACCCATTCCTAAAATACTGAGAGAGATGAAAGAATCTGAAGGTCATGTGCTCGCTCCACGCTCACCGCACCAATCGTTGACTAATAAAGTTAACAAGACTCATGGGCGACGGTCCGACAACGTCCTCAGTGGTTGTTCCGAGCTCTCTCGTAGAGCACGTGTTTTACTCTCTTTGGCTATTTTGTTCTCCAACTCTCTTGTCATCTCTCCAGTTTTAGTTGCATGCGTGCTTTATACCATCTAGGCAGGTGTCACGACAAGGGAGTCGTGGCATTATGATGAGATTGGCTATGATTTGACGTTGTAGGTTTGAATAGTCATCGATAGTGTCCGCTCGTACTGACACGTGGTTGTTGAACATTGTTTACCTAGATAACTTCACAGTTTGCGGATTGCTCCTTCCCGCTCGCCTTCGTAGGGGGCGGATCGCTGACCTTGGCGTATCGATGGGTGCTCACAGGTACTAACACAATGCTTAGACAATTAAGAATCATTCAACCAACTAAATTCATCTTTGTAGAACCTCTTTAAACTCAACCTAAATCCCCAACCAACACAAACCAATAGTGACACCAATGGCAGAATTTGGGGTAAGAGTTTGGAGGTTTAAATTAAAATTTTCAAAAACTTTGAAGGTTTAGCTAAAATTTTTAATAATTTTAATAGATTTAATGAAAACTTTAAAAATTATGAGATGAGATCTAATTAAAAATATTCAAAATTTTGAATCTTAATATGATTTTTTAAAATCTTGAGGAGGCTAAATTAAATTTTCTAAAAATTTTAGGGGCCAAATTCTAGTTTTCCAAAATTTTATGGAGTCATGGCCCCTAGTCCCTTAAAGCTTCCGCCACTGAGTGCCACCTTCATCAAAATGAATAGAAATCTTTTGTCTTTTTTTTATGCCAATTTGTATGTCCTAGCATTAAAAAAGATTTAGGGTTTGATTTTTAAAATTTAGAGTTTAAGATTTATAAATCAAGTTTAGGATGTAGAGTTTTTTTTAATATTCTTAATATTGAGATATAAATAAGAACAAAAAAAAAACAAAAGTTTTTTGTTCCATCAAAACATTAGCATACGCTCAACCCAACCAATGAACCAAACATAACGTAAAGGTTTCGAAAGTTTAGACGATTTAGCTTTATTTCATAAATGACCTATCTAAACTTCACAAACAAATTAATGAGTTATTTATACCTATTTATTAAATACGTGTACATAGCGAAAATAATTTAATGTAGTATTATTATTGATCACAAAAAACTTTTAATGTAGTATTAAATTAATGCAGTAATTTTGCATGTTCATTTTATTAAAGATAAACCTGACCTAATCTATATCTATACTACCTATAAAAATTGTCCCCTAAAAGTTATGAATGTTGAATTGAAATCACCTTTCACAGACAAGTCACCCATGTCATTTATCTTGATTTAAGGGGCTATTCTCACAATGCATAATGGTAGAATAATATATTGATTTTTATTTTGTAATATATAATAAATTTTAGGATTATTATTTGATATATTGATAGTGAAATTTTATTTTTGTAAGTATTTTTAATCTAAATGTCTTTTGTCGTTTGTTTAAATATTATTAATAGTGCAGTGAAATCCAACGAGTGGTCCAAGTGAAAAAATAAATAGAAATCTTCAGCTTTGTTTTGGTATCTTTATGTATGTCCTCACATTAAAAAAATTAGGTTTAAAGTTTAGGGTTAATGTTTAAGGTTAAGGTTTAGGTTTAGGGTTTTTGGTGTATGGTGTATTTTTTGGGTTTAGGATTTAGAATTTAGGGTTAGAGTTTAGGATTTAGAATAAGTTAGAGCTCATAATTTAATTTTTAGTGTTGTGGCATAGAATGGGCACCAAAAAGGCCAAAAGATTTTTGTTCGTGGAAAAAAATGTTGATTTTCATCCTAGGAGGTTGATATTCGAACAATTTTGTCTGTAAGATGGGTCTTTTATCAAAATGTTAAAAAACGTATGAACATTATTATTTTATAATCACCTTAAAACTATTAGAAAATAATGATGCGGTGAATTAAAGTCGATTGTAGAAAGAAAAGAAAAACTTTTATTGTCGATGCATTAAAAATAATTAGTAATTATTTTTTGAATATAAATAATTAGTAATTATATATATATATTTACTTTTCGTATCAATAATATTATATAGTTTTTTTAATATAATGATATTATATAGTTTATCGTTGTGATTCTATTTAGATAAAATTTTGTGTTTTCATCTTAACTTTTATGTGTCTATCTCAACTTATTACATGTATCTGCTTAATTTATCATAATAGTTTAATAAAAAAATTATTATTTATGAGTTTTTCAATTCAAGTAGTACAAATTCATATGATTTTTCACACATTAATAATCAGTACCGATTATACATTTTATTTCCATGTTATTTTCTATTTTGTATTATACCTAATAGTATAATACATACTGTTTTGTATAGTTTACAATAATGATTTTATTTTAGATCTAAACTTTTTTCTTTGAGATATTTAAATATAAAAAGTAGTCGGAATATTTTTTTAAATAATTCATTTAGGAAAGAAGTTTATATAATTTATCTATCAAAAAATAGTTTATAAAATTTATTTTATTTTTAAATGGATTGTTTAAGGGGACAAAAATCATATGTTCTTTTTCAGTGCAACTTTCTATGTCAAATACTAAAAAATCATTAAATATTAAATTTTAAGCCCTAACCTTAAATACTAAATTCTAAACATCATCATTGGTCACTAAACTATTTCTATTTTCTTGTTTTAGTCACTAAACTATTATTTTTGTCAAAATAGTCACCAATGTTACAATTTTTTCTTATTTTGATCACCCGTCGTTAAAAAACTCATAGAAAAATAGGAAAAAAGGAATAGTTTAATGACCAAAATAGGAAAAAATGTAGTGTTAGTGACGATTTTGCACAAAATGATAATTTAGTGACCGAAATATGAAACCGAGAATAGTTTAGTGACCAATGGTGATATTTACCCTTTAAAATATTATTCGACCAACCGAAGGAAAATAAAATAAACTTTATTTAATTAATTAATTTTATTTTAAATGATATGTTAAATAAATTGATCGCAACCGACAAATTAGTTTAGGATTCATACCAATTTTCTTCAAATGACTTTTTAATTTACCTAAAATGATGCATTTAAATGAGTTAGTTAGATCCGTTGACTTCAAGTAGAACAAGCAAACTTTCGCTTTTACAATATACCACTAAGAAAATAACTACTTCGTGATATTAAAATAAGTAAAATAATTTATCTTAAAATTCTACGTGGGCCAAATTAAAAAAAAAGAATGAATTATAATGGTAGTCCACAGGGGCCCTCTATGTAACTAGGCCTATGTATATTGGCTCTGCTTGACAATTAGCGAGTAGCTGATAATCAATAGCGGATTGCATTAACTATTTGACTAGCTTATTGTATAAAAGTGTTTGACAAAATTAGCTAATAGCTTATATGTATTTGCTTATTTAAACAAGTAAAATGACATATAAGGACGTGATTATATACAATATTTTTGAACAATTTCTACCTAGGGGGAGTAGGGAGGAGAATTTGCTCCTAATGTGTTTCTAACACACAACCTAGGAAAATAGAGGATGTCAATTGAGAGCTTTAATCACTTGCTCTAGAGATTATATACAATACTTGTTTGAATAGTTTATTGGTTATCAATATTTGATATCTATATATGTATTAGAAGAATATTTGAATGACATATATACTAATTTATTTATTAATGAAATTATCTTTTTAACATATGTTATTTATTATTAAATTTATATGTATATATTAATTTCTTATTTATGAAATTATTTTTAATCTAATTTTATTAAGGTTTAATGTCAAAATAAGTGTCTAAACTATCATGTTTTTCCCTTTTAAGTGCCTAAACTATTTTTTTTACCCCTTTTAGGTGCCTAAACTATCATGTTTTTCCCTTTTAGGTGCCTAAACTATTTTGCCCCTTTTAGGTGCCCAAACTACCATTTTTTACCCTTTTTAAGGTCAAACTGAGACACCTACTTTGACCAAAAATAATAGTTTGGGCACTTAAAATGGGCAAAAAATAGTTTAGGCACCTAAAAGAGAAAAACGAGATAGTTTGAGTACCTAAAAAGATCAAAAAATAGTTTAGGCACCTAAAAAGAAAAAAAGGAATAGTTTGGGCACTTATTTTGGTATTAAGCCTTTTATTAATTTTTAAATTTATATATTAGTTTATATATTTATTTTTATTTATAAAATTATCTTTTTAACTTTATTAGTTATTCATATTTAGGTTATTTAGAGTAGCGAAAAATTGATGTATTTTTAAATATGAAAGGTTAAATTTATTGGCTTTTTGAATTTGAACTAAATGGATAGAATATAAAAGCTTTGAGGACTAAAGCTATCATTATACCCAATTAAATGACAACATTTAACAGTTGAGTGACTCAAATGCAACCATAATATTAGTTGAGTGACTCAAATGTAACTTTTAATAATTGAGTGACTCAAATATAACCTTACTAATAATTAAGTGACATCTATCATAGTTTACTCAAAACCAAACCGACCAAACGCAAACCCTAAATTAAGCAACAATGGCTATTTGCACATAGACATTCAAACAAAAATTCTCTTTCTCTTTGTGGTGTCCCATTTTGTACCCTAACATTAAAAAATTAAATTCAAAGTTGTAATTTTAAATTTTAAATCTTAAATCCTAAATCGTACCCTCTAAATATACACCCTACAATCAATACTCTAAACCCTACCCCTAAGTCCTAACCTCAAACTTTAATCCTGAACCCTAAACCCATTTTTTATTGACAAAATATAAATAGATACACAAAAAACAAACGGTTTACACGTTTGCAACCGCCATAAACATAATGCGACCAAACACATTGCAAAATTTAAACGCTAAACCAATCCAATCTTCATGTTTATGATAACATAATAAATAGGCTTAAATAAAAAAATAAGTGCCCAAATTATATTTCTTTTGAACTTTAGGTGGCTAAAGTATGTTTTTTTTTATTAAAAATAGGTGCATGAAATTTATATCGTTACAATTTTAGGGGCATGGTAGTTAACTACCCTTAAAAAAATCTACTAATTAATAAAACGCGACACGTGACATGTTTATTTTATTTTTTTCAAAATTAAAAATTTAAAACCGTTTTTACACAAAATTTAAATTTTTCAGAAAATCTTGAAATTCTTCAATTTTTACAAAATAGTCTCCAAAATCTATAAAATTTCTCAAACCTAAACCCCCAAATCGCCGCCATTTTTGTCGCCTATCATTGTCCCTAAACACACTCCTTCAGTCGTCAGACCTAGCTGGTCATTTCTCCTAACACATCGTCATCAAAAATGGTGTGCCAACTGAACGTCGAATGTCGAACGTGAAACTGACATTCGGTTGATACATCGTTTGTCGTTACCGGCGACACCATGCAAAGAGAAATGGCTGGCTAAAATCTGACAATTAAAAGAGGTATGCTCAGGGACGACGACCGGTGGCGATTTGAGGGTTTGAGTTTGAGAAATTTTAGGGATTTGAGGGATATTTTGTAAAAAATAGAGAATTTCAGAATTTTCTGAAAAATTAAAAAAAATGATTTTTTCAAAAAAAAATAAAAAAAAATAAATTATTGTCACATATCAAGCATTGATTAGTTAACGGATTTTTTTAACTGTGGTTAATTACCAAGTACTTAAAATTGTAGTGGTGTAAGCTTTAAACACTTAATTTTAACAAAAAAAATATTTTGGGCACTTAAAGTTCAAAATAAAAATAATTTGGCCACTTATTTTTTATTTAAGGTTAATAAATAACATGCCTAAAGACAACAGGGAAATGACAATGAGGCCATATAATACTTTATAAGACAAGGATTTTCATCACATGATATTAGATTTCTCTAGTTTTAAATGTTTTCCCAATATAACCAAATATACACTTCAACAATATGACAACATTCTAAGCAGCAGCTTCCTTCTCCTTGAGCTTCTCGATCAGATCGGCCGCGTCCTGAATGGTGCTACTAATTTGCGCGCTTTCTTCTTCCACGCTGATCCCGAACTCCTCCTCCAATCCCATCACTATCTCGACCTGAATCAGGGGAAAAACTGATGGCGTTGGATGTTAATACTGTTAATTGACTACCAACATAATCCATCCACTCCCCATTCATACGTGAAGTACAAATGCAGAATAATCGGTGGATCAGTCGATACAATCAACCAAGAAACAAACACATCATGAAGATGACATTAATTGCATAGGCATAAAGGTTAACAATTTGAGGCAAACAACAGATGATTACTACATCCGAACGAAATACAGTTAGGTATTCTGTTGCCGTGTCAAGAGAATCAGCTCCGAGTGCGGAGAACTTCGAGTCTCCGGTGACAGAAGAATCATCAGAAAGTGCCAGTTGCTTCCTCACTATTTCACAAACTTTGTCCACTGTCTCCGGCTTGGCCTAAACATGATGTTCCAGTTCCGATTAAAACTCATTGATTATGAATGGAGAAGTTCGTGTAAATGCTTCAAATCACCACAAAAGACAGAAAAGATGAAAATAAACACCAGCTTCACATCATCATAATCTTGTCTCATCTTTTTTATATATAAAGTACTGTCAATTGACATATATTTGAACATAATTATGCAGGTCTGATCCTCAAAATATACGAAATCTACCCTATAGGGTCAGAGCATATCAAACGAGATAGTTTCAGGGTTTTCATAAATGTTCCTAGAATCAACACTGGCTCGGACAGTTGCACTATACCGCACAGGAAATGCAGAACCGTGATGATCGGCGGCACATCGTAAGTGATGGGAAGCTAACAGATTTGACATTAGAGATCCCACGAAGAGGTACCTGTTCAAACAGAATTTGCATAAACCAAAGGCAAAACCTATATTGAAAGCAGCTCAAGAAAGTAAAATCATATAGTGGGAACGGAACATAAGAACTGATTCGGTTGCACATTTGAACCAGAGTGAATATCGGATATGAATATGTCTTTGAAATAGATACGTTTAAGTTTTCTGCGATCTTACATATATTTAGAGGATTATAGACATAAGTTTTGGACAATATAGCCAGGTATTGACGTTTTTTCCTCCTTCAGAATCAATTTAGAACAATCTTGTAGCTATCTTAACTCTTTTTTAAAGCAAAATAATATGAGGATATAACTTTTAAGGATTTGTTTTTAATATTCTGGTGTGATTATATGATAATATTTATTCTTTATTTTTAATTTTAGGCCTTTAAAACGTACACACACCATGCATGCAAACTGCTCAAACCTAAATATCCTATTTAGCTTAGAAACAAGAAGAAAAAGGGCAGAAAACGAAACCTGGGTATGCTTGAAAGAAGTTGAAAGAGGAGTGGAGTTGAATAAAGTAAAAGAAGCCATTGGGAGCGGTTTCAATAGAATCGAGGAAAGAAGAGACGGAGAGCACAAAGACAGAGAGGAGGATGAGTTGGGTTTGTAAAGACTGCGACGGTTTATATAAATTGGCTTGTTGTTTGCGTGTGCCTGTAAACATTACAAAAAGTAAAAGTTTTTTAATTTCTGCCCTTAATTTTTTCTAACCTAAGATGCCTTAAAATAAAACTAAAAAAAAGCGCAATTGAAATTTTTTAAAATTTATAAAAATTTCAATATCAACTTTCCGGTAGATACCGAAATTCTTACACTTTCAAATTTTTTATACTTTTTGTAAGAAATTCGGTATATACCGAAAAATCGATACCAAATTTTTTACAAAAATTGTAAGAATTTCGGTTGCGCCTTATTTTAGCCTCACCCTAAAATTTCCCATTTGCCCACCGTCCCAATACGACCAAAACTTTCAAAAGTACTTTTATAAGTTCCTCCGCTCTAAAAAAAAGGCGTTGAGATACATCTGTATGTAACTTTACATTTCATTTCGACAATTTGTAAACGTATTTTTTAAGGGTAAATTATACAGATGACCATCTAATTATAGAGTTGGTATCGATATGACCACTATACTTTTAATTTTGGCAAATATACTACTAAACTATTTGATTGGTTCTAATTAGGCCACCGACCGTTAAAAAGAACAGAGAGACTGACGTGGCTGTTAAATAAACTGGTATAATTACACATTTGGTCCTCGTTATTTACACAACCTATCAATTTGGTCATAATTTTAATTTAATAAAATAAATAATTATATCACCACCTTATTGAAGGACTTTATTTATTTTTATTTAATTTAATTAATTTATTTGGGGTTGGGCGAATTTGAACCAGAGCTCCCTTGGTGGAATAAGTGTGTGCTTGTCACTATGCCAAGCTTATTTTTATGATATAAAGTACAACATTCAATATATGTGTTAAATGGTTGTTAATGCATGGAAAAAAAGGAGGAAATATGGTTTTAGTAAACTCGAACATGACATACTTATACATAAAAACATCTAACCCAATTAAATAAATATAATAATTAAATTATAGTTAACAATATTTTTATATATTTTTTAAATTATAGTTAGTGCACGATTTAAAATAAAAATATATTAAATTCATTTAAATTAAATTAAATTATATTTTTTAAATTAAATTATGTTTGTGAGTTTGGGTTCTCTAAATGAATTTAATATAATTCTAAAATTTTGATTTTTTAATATAAAAATGATTTTAAGATTTTTTGTATTTTTTAGATAAATTTAATATTTTTATTTGCAATTTAATTAAATTATTATATATATAATTATATTATAAAATCAATTTTTAAAATTATATTAAATTCATTTAGCGAATCTAAACTCACGAACATAATTTAATTTTGAATTATGTTCGTAAGTTTGGATTCGCTAAATGAATTTAATATAATTTTAAACTTTTGATTTTAAATCGTACACTAACTATAGTTTAAAATATATGCAAAATATTGTTAACTTTAATTTAATTATTAGATTTATTTAATTGGATTTGATGTTTTTATACATCATAAGTATGTCATGTTCGAGTTCCCTAAAACTACATTTTCTCTATTTTTTCAGGCATTAACAACCATCTAACACATATATTAAATGTTGTACTTTATATCACAAAAGTAAGCTTGGCCCAGTGTTAAGCACTAAGGGAGCACTAGTTCAAATTTGCTCAGCCCCAAATTTTGTTGCTTCCATTTTTTCTTCTCCAATCAGGTGATGACACGTGTCATCACCTGATTGGAGGATGAAAATAAATTAATTAAATAAAGTCTTTCAATTACCACCTAATTGAATAATTAATGTATTTTATTAAAAAAGTAGGACCAAATTGATAGATTGTATAAATAGCGGAAACTGAATGTGTAATTATACCAGTTTATTTAACAGCCACGTCAGCCTCTCCGTTATTTTTTAACAGTTGGTGGTTTGATTAAAACCAATTAAATAATTTAGTAGTATATTTGTCAAAATTAAAAATATGATGATCATATTAATATCAGCCTTATAATTAAATAATCATATGTGTAATTTACTTTTTTTTAAGATGTCGAAATATCTCCACTTCATATCAAAACATGAGCACTACAAAATATTGAATTCCTCCTATTCAGAGTCGACGAGATGTACATCCACACAACTTTGCACTTCAATACTATAAATCGAAACATATTTTGAAAGGCATTAAATGCCTACATGATTCTGCACAAAGAATAGTTTCGTCGTTGAGCGTCAGAGCATATATTTTTAGTGTTGTAGATGTATCCACTCTGTTGTGACTAGTGGCAAGCGTCGAGATTCTCTATTATATTTTTAGTGTTTAGATTTTACCTACACGAGTGCCTAAATCTTCCACTACACTTATAATGTTATAGACGTCTTTACTCCGTAGTGATAAGTGTCGAAATTATCTGATTCAAGCGGCGTCGAGATATTTCTACGCCACCTTTTATGACTTTTCGCCAAAATCATAAATGATAAATCGCCATAATTTCTTCCAGACATGATTTTACAAGAACGTCAAGACACTTTTGTTCTAATCATTTTCATAAATCAAAGTATGAACGCTAACAAATAAAGACATAATCATAATCCAATAAAAAGTTTTGGTTCATGCCACTTTATAACACTCTCTCATTTAATAGAGACAAATGTTATACCTTCACCTTATCTTGTCAACTCATCACATCAATCATCATTAATTAATAGGCCTAACACCAATAGCCTACAAGGGGTAATATATACCCATACACATAAAGGGAGAAAAATTAAAATTCCTATCGACAGAAAACTATCCTCTTCAATCTCACCTTTTTTTTTTCTCTCATTTTTTCACCATTAACTATAACTCTCTGTCTAAATCAAAAAGAGTATCTGTTAACGCTGACAACTACCAATCATCATTCCACCTTTACCATCAACTGTTTAATTTTTTTAAAGTTGATGAACCTCAACTACTTTTTTGTCTCTAATTTTCTGGACTGTGCATTTATTTTAGAGGTGTGTAGGGAAGGGAATTGTTGAGCCCTTGAGTTGCATTTTTGAAACGAGGATTTTCCACCTAAGGTGTTTAATAGGGACAATTATTGTACCTTCACATTATCTTGTCAACCCATCACATCAATCATCATCAATTAATAGGCCTAGCACCAATAGCCTACAAGAGGTAATATATACCCATACACATGAGGGAGAAAAATTAAAATACAGAAAATTATACTCTCCAACCTCACCTTTTTGTTTTCTCTCTCTTTTTTACTATTAACTTTGACTATATGTCCAAATTAAAAAGAGTACTTGTCAACGCCACAACTATCATCATTCCACCTTTACCATCAACTGTTTGAATTTTTTTAAAGTTGATGAACCTCAACTACTTTTTTATCTCTAATTTTCTGGACGGTGCATCTATTTTGGAAGTGTATAGGGAAGGAAATTGTTGAACCCTTGAGTTGCATTTTTGAAACGAGGATTTCCCACCTAAGGTGTTTACTTTTGATCAATTGTGCATTACTTGTTGGTTTACATTAGAACGTGGTTTTAGCTCCTCTTGGATCTTTAAGTTTTGTTCGAGGAAGTGTAGTAAATTGAAGATCCTTTTGCTATTCTTAGTGGATATATTTGGACTAGTTTTTAGTAGGGTGTAAATGAGTCGAGTATCATTAAGCTCGACTCGAACTTAAAATTCTTAAGGTTAAGTTCGACTCGGCTCGAAAGCTTGTAACCTTAAAATTATCAAGCTCGAATTCAACATCGAGCTCGACTCGAAAGCTTGCGAGCTCAAAATTATCAAGCTTCAATCAAACTCGAAAACAAAAATTAGAGCTCGAGCTCGAACTAAACCCTAATTTTCAAAACCTTTATTCTCCAAAAATCCATCATCCATTTTTTAACCTAACCTAACCAAACCAAACCATATATCTCAAACATTGCTCTAAACCGGAAATTAACCCCAAAACTCCAAAATTAAATCCTAATTAACCAATGTAATATAATATATTATATTTTCGAGTAGCTTGCGAGCGTTTTGAGCCGGGTATTAAGTAGCTCGTCTCAGCTCGTTAATTCGAGTAAAGTTCGAGCTCGAGTCCAATCAGGGACATAACTATATGGTGGGGGCCCCTCCCCCAATAATATTTTTCACTTTTGTCCCCCTAAATATTTTTTTAAAATTGATTTATTTATGAATTCCCCCAACATTCAAACATTTATGTTTCCCCCAACCCCAAATTTTGGCTCTGTCCCTGAGTCTAATCGAATCAAACTTTGACTGAGCTTTGACCGAGTCGAACTTGAATAGTTCGTGATCTATCTCGTCTCATTTACGACGCTAGTTTTTAATAGTAAAAATGAATTGCGCCATGTTGGTTTGGTTGGGTTTCAACTTGCAATTTCATGTGTAATATTTTGAACTTTGTTATAATTGTAACCTTTAATATGCCATATTTTTAATGTTCATCTTTGTAAAATCCATAGGATTTATTTGGATGATTTTAGGTAACATGCGGTGATTCTGGTTTTTGGGTGGGTTAGTTGAGAACGAATGATAATTGAATTTTTTTTACTTAATTTAATTGAAAATTTTAGAGGAATAATAGTTAATATAAAGAACAAAAGGTTTTATTTGAAAATTTTGAAACAATGAGGTTGACATTGTATAGAAACTAAAGGGCGAAATTGAAAATCAATGAAACATTAAATTAATTTGCTATTATGCTTTGAAATTATAAAGAATAAAAATTAGGGGTGAGCAAAATCCGACTCAAAAGGTCGAAATTTTTTGACTCAACGACAAAAATCAATTCGACTTGACTCGAATCTTAATTTCATGAACTCGTATTGAAAAAATTTCAAATAAAGTTTGAGTTATAAATTGAGACTCAAATAACTCGAAAATTTTAGTAATTAGTGGATCGATTTTTTTTCTCAAGTTCGAGATGAGTCCCTGAACTCTGCCTGATATGCGTACACCACATATAAAATTAATGAAGAAATATATATATATATATATATATATATGTATATCATATATAGTTATAGAAATTCATTTAAATTGGAATCAATTAGTACCATAACATTAAAAATGTTTTACAAATTTTGAATAGAAACTCGAACAACTCGACTCAACTCGTCGAAAATTTTCAAATAAAGTTTGAGTTATAAAATAAGATTCGACAACTCAACTAACTCAAAAAAATTTTACTCGACTCGATCGAATACTCACCCCTAATAAAAATGAATTTTTTGAATTTTTTGACATAACGAGGTTAGTATTTGTCGCGGCCATTTTTTAAAATCGATGTGTAAAAATAGCCTGACGATTAGTTCCTTTTTAAAATTAGAGTTTTTTTTATCTATTTTAATTTATTTAATTTTGAAAAGTAGGGTTTCCATTTTAAATCGGATTTCTTTTTTATTCATTCTTGAAAATCAATTTGGAGTCGCCACCGGTCACTTTGGTAAACTGGACACTGTAAAACAATCAAAGATTCATTTCTTTAAAATTAGGGTTCGGGAGTCGGTTACGTGTGGGGAAGGATTAGCACCCCACAAACGCCTGTTATCGGTACCTTATTAATTTCACGTGGCATTTGGCATTCCGAATAGCAATTTGAATTTAATTTGACCGTAATTATCAACTGAATTTTAATTCCAAATGGAGATATCCTTTTATAAGGAAATATATTTTATCCGAATACGATATTAAAAGTGCCCAAATACTTTAGGACACTCCTATTCGTATTCAAAAATATATTTCCAACATAAAAGGTTTTCAAATGCATGATTAATTATTGTCTTGTCAATTTTAAGTTCTAACATATAAGACTCTAATCAATTTAATCATTTAAGATTATGAATACAATTGAATTTAAAGATTTCCATGAGATAACACCCAATAAATTGGGCACTATTCATATTGAAATCCCTAAATTAGATAATATTTTATAATCAATTTGCTATTCTAATTATTTAAAGTGATAGACCTAATCAAAGCTCTAATTAATTAATTATGTTATTTATTAAGTTCTAATGTTATAGTGAATATTAACTGTTCTACTTAAAAGCCATGCTGGAGTAACATCCCAGTACATTGGGACACTACCCAAATTTGAACTTCTAAGTGTTCCATTAAACATACAATAACTTACTACAATTGTCTCATCTAATTCATTATTGAGTACTAATTAAGGAATCTAAATGCTAAAGGCTCTAAACTACTAATTAAAAATAGGTGAATTAATTATCTAAATATTAAAACTATATGCCCAACTTAAAATATGCAATCACACATATAAATTAAAAAAATTAAAATAAATTAAAAACAATTAAAAAAGGGGGACCAAATTGAACTAGTATTAATATGTAAGTGCCAAATTACAAACTAAGTGACCAAATTGAATGAATTGCAAAATTGAATAGCTCAAAGTATAAGGGGCCAAGAGCAGGGCACGGATCCCTGGCCCGACTCTACTCGGTCACGCTGGTCGAGTTAACCCGGCACCAAAATGGTGCCGTTTAACTCGGGCTATAAAAGCCCCTTGGACCGAGTTAAAACGGTCATAATTCGATTTCACTCTCTCTCCTCTCTCACTCTTCCTTCAAATTCTCTCAACCACAAACAGTCAAAAACCCATTTTTTTTACTCAAAACCGATCTAAACCCCCTTGTTCATCCCAGATTCATCCTCGTTCTTCATATTTTCCTTGTTTGATCCAAAAAACATAAAAACCCACTTAAAAGTGTGTTTTTAAAGATCAAAACCCAAAAACCACCAAAAACTCAGTCCATGTTCTTCATCCCTTCCTTCTTCAATCCTACACCACCGTCCCTAACCGACTCCAGCCTATTCACCGACTGTCGGGGGCAGTGTCGGCCACCAATGGCCACCGTCTCCAGTCATCCCTAATCTATTTCTGGTCACTGCTATAACTTTCGGCCACCACATGGTTTCGGCTGGCCGCCATGCCGGAACCATAAAAACTCCCAAAATTTTCCTTTTTTTTGTCCTAAACCCTAATTTATTGCCCGATTCAATAGAATCACCCATCTTCCCCACTTAAACTAACTACCCGAACCCAAGCTATCTCATTTTTGACTCCGACAATGTTGCGAAACCTCTATAGCCACCACAAACTCTCCTACTACGATATAAGTCTCTCCGACTTGTTCATTTTCAGATCTAGTTTGCTTTTAATTTTTAAAACGATTACCTACTGTTTTTTAGCTTTTATAGTTCTAGATCTAATATTTTAACTTTGATTGCAGAAAAAAATGAAAAGGAGGCTGGAAAATTACCTCCTAGTGGCAGTGATGAACTTCGGTGATGGCATTATAGCTCAGGCGAACTTCTGCGGCAGCATCTCCTCTTCCCAACAATGATTTGGCTTCTCTGGTAGGTCATTTCGACTCCCTTCTCTCTTACTTCAATTATTAGGTAATAATTGCCTATTAATTGTTTGTCATTTATTCCATTTTTCTCTCTCCATATGCTATTTATAGGCTGATGCAGGGTGACATCAGCAGAGGGCTTAATTCGCGTGAAAGGAGAATGGCCCATTCATAAAGTGCCACGTGGCCATTTTGGCGGGCTGAAGAAACACAAGTGTGTTTCTTTTGGGCCTTTTGCCCGAGTTTAGGTAGATTTGGGGTGGGAAACTCATGTCAATTAGGCCTTTGTAAGCTGATAATAGTTTTAAAAGAAATGGCCTCTGTTATGTAATGTATTTTGGGCATTTGTAAATGGACACTTATTTGGTTTTTTTGGATTTGCATTTGAACATAGACTAATTTTGACATTGTAGA
The DNA here is from genome assembly GCA_019671005.1 of Hibiscus mutabilis. NCBI lineage: Eukaryota > Viridiplantae > Streptophyta > Magnoliopsida > Malvales > Malvaceae > Hibiscus > Hibiscus mutabilis. The sequence continues at coordinate 11,148,496 of CM033711.1, forward strand.
TTTATATTATTTATTTTTGGATATTGTTTTTATTTTATGACTTATATATTTATTTAAGAGACAATATATATAGACCCCGGGTAAAAATCGGGTATTACAGCTGTCCCTCTTTGTTCATTATTGTGGAACAGGAATAGTGCAAAGACTGAAAAGGCACGAATTTTACCTAAACCATCTGACTACTGAAGGTTGAAGTTGTTCTTCTAATTATAAAATTCTTTAATCTTCTGCCAAACTGTAGAGTTTGAAGCTGTTCTTTTCATTATGAAATTCTTCATATTCTAAGGTTTGGAATTGCTTTTTGAAATTCTTCATTTTCTGAGGTTTGAAGTTGTTCTTATCATTATGAAATTCTTCATTCCTCACTCTTTCACTTTTTCTACTTTTCTGTAAAGATGTTGAATAAGCAAGCCCTTCTCATTAGAAACTTACTCATTCTTCAAAAGGGCGAACTCTTCCCATTAGGATCTCTCTTCATTGAGCGAGTTCTTCTCATTAGGAACTCTGGGGTGAACTCTTCTCATTAGGAGTTCTTCATTCTTTACTGGGTGGGTTCTTCTCATTAGGAACTCTGGATTCTTTTCTGAGCGAGTTCTTCCCATTAGGAACTCTAGATTCTCTGTTAGGCATGAACTCTAAATTTTTTGCTGAATTCCTGCCAAAACAAATTAAGAATGCTTTGATGAGGGTTAGTATGACCCTAGTTTTCTATATGATGTATGAACCATGGCTCATTGCGATTAATCAAACAGATCCTACTTTCTGGGAAACCGTTGTTACTTCATCTCACACTTGGAATCGACCTTTAAGATCTCACTCCTTACGTTTTTGGCCCTTTGCTCTAAAGCGCCTTCTTAGGTTTTCACTTTATATTGCTTTTCTCAAAGCGTCCTTTGACATTTTCACTTTTCTTTTCTCTTTTCCTCAAGGCCCCCTTTCAAGTTTTCACCTCGATTTTTTTTCTTTTCTCAAAGCGTCCTTGCTTCTGCTGGCGCAATATTCTTGTAACACCCACTTCCCAGTTTAGTAGAGAACTGAGTCAGAAATTGTTAACGGTGAATAGTACGGTGAACGATGTGATATCTTTCAACAAGAATTCAATGCAAGACAATACAATGCAATACGATATCAATACACTGATGCAACAGATCGATATGGAACTCTGATAATCAGATTAGGGCCAATTTTAAACTTTTACAACTTTTAGGAACTAAACTGTAAATTCTAGGAATTATGGATCTTTATCTAAAATTAACCATGCATTTATGAAATTCAAGTTAAAATTTAGCTATCCTGTAAATTTTCATGTTAATCCGATGCTATTTACCCATCCAATTAGACTTATCAAAATTCAGTGACCAACATGCAATGATTCAGAACTGTATAACAGATTTAACTAACCTTGTACCGATACGCTAGGGGCGTGTAACACCCTAAACTTGGCCTAGGAGGGTTACCACTATCTAAACTATAGACTAATTGAATTATGTGTTGATCAAATTAAAGAAGAAAGAACATTAGCTATCCTTAAGATTAAATAAGTGAAATTAGAACCAAATTGAATTGAAAATAAAACTATAAGGCTTAAATGGAAGGATGGGAATGTGAACATGCAAAACTCTAGAGTTTGCATGTAAAATTGAATTAAATTAAAGGCCTTGACACATGTTCTCAATTGATGAGAACATGTGCCTATTGGAATGGTGACTCATGGCATGCATGAAGGAAAGATGAACAAAATTGTATCATCTTCTTCCTCCCAAAATTGTCCCATGGCCGAATGTTGAGAGAGAAAGGGAGGGAGAGAAAGCTTCATACATCACCTTCAATTCAAGTTTCTTGATTTAACTTTGATCAAATTAGCTTGGAAAAGGTATAATGCTTGATTCCTACATGTTATAGAATGCTTGAATCTTGAGATTGTGATGTTCTTGTTGCCTAAATTGATTAGGATGATTGTTATGTATGATAGGATCATGTTAGCTTCTAGTAGTACTTGAAATTTTGAATGCTAGTAGCTAAATTGCTAATGAGAGTGTATATGGTTGAAAACAGTTTGAATAGGGACTGTTTTGATAGGTGAAAATGTTTAAGCATGCTAATTGAATGTAATGCCCTGATTTGGTCACATTGCTAGATGAATTGAGGATTGAATAGAGTAAATAAGTTGCTGGAAAATGAATGCACCTAATTGGATTAGTTAAAACTAGGTAATGGACTGCTCAAATGGTGAATTAGAAGTATAATGTTGATCAAATAGATCAAATTGAATTTAACATGATAATGCCCTATTTTAAGCACATTGCTAGTGAATTAGACTGACCTAGACATGTAAGAACATGAAAATAAGTTGAATTGCCATGTTAGAATCTTGTTTAGATGAGTTATGAAGCTAGAAACTCAACCTAGTGTAATCTGCCCAGAATACTCTGTTCTGGGCAGTAACTTTGAAAAATCACCATAAATTTTATAAAAGGAATTTAAGTCTGGAATTTTTATGGACAATATCTTGACATGTATAAATTCATTATGAGAAAACATAACTGAATTATGGATTGTAGAATGAATTGTAGAGAAGAAACACTAGGGGCAGTGCAAACTGTCCAGTGTTGTAAATTACCCTGTCTTTAAGTTAAAAACTGTATTAATTGGAAAAGAACTAAAATGCAAGGCATATATATTTATAAAGACAATTATGTTAGCTTTCCAATGGTGTAAACCAATTGAAATTCCGACGTACGGAATGAAAGTTATGCATGATTAAGTGAGTAGAGTGCAAGCTGCCTGGCAGCAGCAGTATAGGCAATTCTGGACAGTTTTGTAAACTGTTTTGTAAACAGTTTTGGGACAGTGATTACTGCCCAGTTTTACATGAATTAAAGTATAGACAAGTATAGTTATGTGTAGTAAAGAACATATATGAACATGCTGCCAGATTTGTACATGTTGTGTACTAGTAACATTGCCTTGATTGAATGATTATGTGAACTTGTTTTAACATGTATTTACTTGTGTAATGTGTTAGAACCAGGAGTGAACTTGGTGGAAGAGGAAAGGGTAGAACATTCTAAAGCTAAGAACAAGGGAGTGTGGATCCAAGACTAGCTAGCTTGGAAGTATTGTGAGTGTAGTTATTTCTAGGGTTAGGACTAGGTCCTAACCAATACTTGCATGTCTATATTCTTGTAATGTTTAAATGAACCTAATATGGATTTGACCTAATAAGGGAAGAATGACTAAAGTAATGCATGAAATTTGATCACATCCTTGAATACATGTTTAATTCGATTGCTAAGCATGTTTAAGTGGTAACATTGGTGCTTGTATGTGTGATGTGGCATGTGATCGAATGTTAAAAGAACTTGCTTGAGAACACATGAGAATTACATGATATGTGAGCTATGGCTCAATTGACCTAAGGGTCTAGTGCATAATGAACTTTCTACTTGACATGATCTTGAACTTGAAATACTTGTATAATGGCTAAAATCGAACAACCTTGTATAAAGGCTCTTATTTGGAGACAGACGGAGGGTACGTATGTGGTCTTTGGCTACAGTAGGAGGGTTAACCAGCACTACGGTGCATCTTGTGGCGACAGTTGGTTGGAGACTCGATTACCTATACAAACTAAGTACCAATGGGGTTGTTTAATTGATAACAAATGAAATAACAATCCTATAATACATGTTACTTGTCTTGAAAGTTATATAATGAATGTTACTTGACATGAAAGCCTTGAATTGTATGTTACTTGTCATGGAAGCATAAATTGCTTGAGACTTGATATGAAAGCATGAATTATGATTCATTGCCTCTTGTTCCTTATGCTAGCCGAATGCTTGAAAATCCTTAGCTAGGATCCTTCTTGTCTAATAATATACAATTCATACCTATTGTTTGCTAGATTGTTCGAATGACTTATCTACTTGGTGATTATAATTCTTGAATGACTTGAAAAGCTTATAAACCTTAGTTAGGAAGACTTGGTAAATGGCTAAATAACATGATAAATGGTTAGAACTAGTTACTACCTCACTAAGTACATTCTTGTACTTATCACTATTGTTTTTATTCTTCCTAACTACATGATAAATGATTCGAGTGTTGCTTGATTCTGAAGCCCGATTTCTTGAGCTAGAAGCAAGGCACAAGCATAGTTAAAGTATGGTTTCATACTTGTTTTGTATATCTCCTAGATTGGTGTCACTAGAATGTATATAGTTTATCTTGATCATGCATTTTGGAAGTTGAGTACTTGTATATATTGTCCTTGTATGGGCCTTCTATGTTATGAACTTGGTTGATAATGTGGAACATGTTTTGAACTTAAATTACATGTAATGGAATAGTGTTTTGCTGCGCATATATGAATATACAAATGGTATGATCAAGTGTTTGATCTAGTTTACATTGAAACATTCGAATGTCTTGGAATTATATGGTCACTTGGGTGTGAACATACCTTGTTGTATGTGTTTTTGTGTGTTGGAATAGTGTATTGTCGAATGGATAGGCTTAGTGTATGGCTTGAATGGAAACAAGTTACATGAAATTGAATGTTAAGAATCATGTTAGTAATTTAGGTATGAGATGTTACATGTATACATCTAGGAGCAATGAAATGAAAGGAATCATGTTTATACCCTTAGGTCATTCGAATGAGGCATGATATCATGGAATGAATATGCAAAATGAATCATGAAAGTAGTAACCTATAATGTAAGCATGAAAGCAAAATTTTTAAGGGTCTATTCGAATGCCCTATAATAACATGAAAGTAGTAACCTATAATGTATACTTGGTTGCTTGCTAGTTAAGTAACTCATCTAATAGAGATGAGTTAATCAATTCTTGCCTTGTTCTTGTATTGTATTGCCTTGTCCTTGCTTGGTAATGCTCCTGAACCGGTTTGCTGCTAACCCGGGGTAGGGGGTGTTACAAGGCGTATCGGTACAACAAACCTGGAATATAAGGTACAGGCGTTGCTGCCAAAATTCGTTTTGATACGGTCGAAGGCCGTATCGGTACAACATGCAAGGGTGATAACCCAATTTCCAGCAGCTCAAGAACTCGTTTCGGTACAGCTCAAGATGTACCGGTACCTGTTGATCTTCATTGACCCGTTTCGATACGCCCCTAGGGTCGTATTGATGCGATTTAAATCTCAAATGCTTCTGTGAGTTTTTGTACTGAAACACCTTTAGGTCGTTTTGATACTCCTAGGTTGACCTAAGCTTTGAATGACCAAAAATGCACAACCGTACCGAAACAGGTGGACCCGTTTGGTATGCCCTGCACTATAATGACGGATTTTATCTGGTGTTTAGCCAATTTAATATGTTGAACGATATCCAAATGCAATGAAATTTTACCAGCAATATTCAATCACTATAATCTAATAGCATGCCAAAATTTAGGGCTATTTGGATCCGTTTGCTAGGTTTTCACCTTTTTGTGCCCAATATGCCATTTTAGTCATTTTAAGCCAACTAAAAAGCCATTTAGAGCCTTAAACACTATTACAAGGAAAGCATGACTTATACACACCAAAAAGACCACATATGACTAGTCTAGCTACTTTGCCACCATCTTAGGAGTTCATAGAGATAAGGTACATTACTTTAGCCTTGCTTGTGACTTGCCAAAATCTTCAACTTCACCGATCTTCGACTACGAACCTCTTAACCTGAAATGTATGAAATGAAATGCATTAGGCATACTTTGCCAGTGAGGTAGTCACAAGCAAACACATTATCAATGAAATGCATTCCAAATCATATCTTGACAATAACAATGCAGTTAATCAATAGTAGCAATGCAATGATCATGTTCAATAACAATAATTCCATATTTCAATATTAACCCTTAGATCGATTCGGGATGGTGGTTACGTGAATTCCTATGCCTCACCAAATCAATGAATGGTCCAGTCCCTTCGCCTCGCCAATGACCAATATCACAATATTCCTTTGTCTCGCCACAATAAAGGTCGTTTCCCAAGGACCGTAGTCCACCCGTACACCGAGCTCATAAATTCTATGGCATGCCAATTGTATCCAATGTCCTTTCGAATCCAAGTTCCGATAACAATATCAATGATCGGTGTTTGGTAACAATAAAAATGTTCATTATTCTTGTCAATAAGCAATGAATCTATATCCATGTTCAATCAAAATATCAATAACAATGTCAATGCTTAATGATCTCAATGATAATGAAAACGATCGATGCTTCATTTACGATGTTTTGATGAAAATAACTGTGTCGATATCAATATCCTATGACAATGACTATAACTATAGAAATAACTATGTTCTATAATCTATGTTCAATGTTTTCATATTTCAATGGCAGTAATAATGGCAAAATCGATAATGATGCTCGGTGGCAATGACTATAGCAATATCAATGATCGACATTTAATGCAATAACTTACCAATGGAATCTACTAAGTGGTTCAATGCAATATTCCTTGACAATAATGTTAGCCATACTATAAACAATGATAATGAAATATAGAAAGGCACCTAGCCTAATCCCGAGACTCTGACTACACTCACCTTGAAAATCCGATACACCTACAGCTTTCGGATGACAATCCCTTTATTCCTAGCCTTCAACGGTGATGGTGGATGATCATTCTCCACTTCTTGAGCTAGGTGAACAATAGGGGAATTTTTAAAATCATCAATACGATATCGAAATCATTATAACGATATCAAAATCAATATCTAAACTTGAATATAGCCATTAGCTATGAATCTCCATGGATAGCCAAAACCCTAGATTAAGATTAGGCTTAATATAACCATGGATTTCAATGATTGTTGGGAATTATAGCTTACCCGATTGGTTGGAACGATTTGATAACAATAAGCCGAAGAAAACCTAAGCTTTGAAAAACACCAATGGAGGTGTGTGCTTGAAGGTAGGAGACAATGATGAGGTGAGGTGCTTGCGTGATACACAATCGGGTAAGTCTATTTTACTCTTTTATTCTTTCTTTTATTTCCTAATGCCTTAAGGTTTCCTTAAGGTGAAGGAAACTAATTCTGATCACCCACGTATGTGAGGATTATAATTGAGGAGGGGGCTAATCGCAAGGTTAGTCCTTCAACTCACAATTCTCTATACTTGTACCCCAAATTTTTTATTTCTACAATTTAGTCATTAAAAGATTTTCAATACATTCAATCAGGTTCTTAAACAATGAATTGACTCAATTAGAGTCCACTATCAAAGTAATTGACCTCGCGGTTAAAGTCAACACAATATTTGGATCATTTCGATATAGGTTTTTTGATCACCGAAACCCAATTCTGACTGGGCCAGATCTCAGGGTGTTACAACTCTCCCCCTTAAGAAAAATTCGTCCTCAAATTTTACCTGAATCAAAGAAATGAGGATATTGCCTCCTCATTGCCTTTTCCGGTTCCCAGATGGCTTTTTCCATGGAATGGCTCCTCTAGAGCACTTTAACTAAGGGAACAGACTTGTTGCGAAGTCTCTTAACTTCATTTGCAAGAATTTGAACCAGTTTTTCCTTGTAGGACAAATTCGGTTGAATTTCCATAGATTCAGGTTCAATGAAATGTGAATGATCAGAACGATATTTCTGAAGCATGGATACATGAAACACATCATGGATCTTACTCAGTTCTGAGGGCAATAATAAGCCACATGACAAACTTTTTCAACAACCTTGAAGGGTCCGATGAATCGGGGACTCAACTTCCATTTCCTTCTGAACCTAGAACTTTCTTCCATGGTGAGACTTTAAGAAAGGCTTTTTCACCAATTTCATATTGTATATCTCTTTTTTTAAGATCAACATAGGTCTTTTGTCGGTCAAATGCAACTTTTAATCGGTCATGGATAATGGTAACCCGTTCTTCAGTTTCCTGAAGTAATTCAGGGCCCAACACCTTGCCTTTATCGAGTTTAGACCAACACAATAGAGTTCTACATTATCTGTCATACAACGCTTCATACGGTGCCATCTTAATGGAAGCTTGATAACTGTTGTTGTAGGAAAACTCGATGAGAGGTAGGGATTTCTCCCAAGAGCTTCCAAAATCAGTGATGCATGCTCGAAGCATATCTTCCAAGATTTGGATTACCCTTTCTGACTGGCCGTCAGATTGAGGGCGGAAAGAAGTACTAAGATTAACTCTGGTACCCAGAGCTCCTTGCAATGACTTCCAGAATCGAGATGAAAATCATGGATCTCGATTGTAAATGATTGACTGAGGCACTCCATGGAGTCGAATAACTTCCTTGATATACAAGTTAGCTAGCTTAGGGAGACTGTAATCCATCCGAACTAGCAAGAAATGGGCTAACTTGGTGAAATGGTATACAGTGACCCAAATGGAATCATGTTTAGCATGAGTCAAAGGTAGACCATTAAAAAATCCATAGTAATCTTCTCCCACTTCCATTACGGTAGATCGATGGGTTGTAATAAGCCGGTAGGAACACGATGTTTAGATTTAACACGCTGACACGTGAGGCACTTGGACACGAATTCAACTATAGCTTGTTTCATGTCTGGCCACCAAAAAAGCTCCCGTAGGTTCTTGTACATATTTACTGACCCTGGTGGATAGAGAAAGAGCTCGAATGAGCTTCCTTAAGGATATTGGCACGAAGAGATTCATCATTGGGTACACAGACCCGATCACAAAAATATAAGAGCTCTTCAGAATTTATTCTGAAGTCGGGGTTGTTTTGCAGCTTGGAAATGATAACGTGAAGCTTAGGATCTTCTTTTTGCCATTCTTGAATTCTCAATACGATAGTAGACTGAACTTAAAGTTCAACTACGAGGTAACGATGCTTCCGAAGACGGAAGTGAGCATTGATAACTCGAGGGGATACAATACAAGGACTTTATAATGAGTCGATATACTAATCAATATATTGGGCTCAATGATCGATAACAATACTTACCAGACAGAGGTTTGCGGCTGAGTGCATCAGCTACAACATTGGTCTTGCCCGGATGGTAATCAATAACAAGGTCATAGTTCTTGAGGAGTTCCATCCATCTCCATTGCCGAAGATTAAACTCCTTCCGGGTCAATAGATACTTGATGCATTTATGATCGGTGAAAATATAGCATTTCTCTCCGTAAAGATAATGTCTCCAGATTTTCAATGCAAAGACAACGGCAGCCAACTCCAGGTCATAAGTAGGATAATTCATCTCATGTGGCTTTAGTTGCCTCGAAGCATAGGCAATGACTTTGCCTTCTTGAATCAACACACATCCTAACCCGGGATACAAAGCATCACTATAAACGGTATATAGCTTTCTAGACTCAGGTTAGGTTAGGACTGGTGCATGGGTTAACACTTGTTTTAATTGATCAAAGCTTGTTTGTTGATCTGTAGACCAAACGAAAGGAACTTCCTTTCTGAACAACTTAGTCAGAGGAGCTGCTATTATAGAGAATCATTTGATGAATCTTCTTTAGTAGCCAACAAAACCAAGAAAACTTCTTACCTCACCAATATTCTTTGGTGGGTGCCAATCAACAATGGCTTGGATTTTTTTCAGATCCACTTGGATGCCCGAGGCCGATACAATGTGCCCAAGGAAGGCAACTTCGGTAAGCCAAAACTCACATTTGGAGAACTTAGCAAACAACTACTTCTCTCGGAGGATTTGAAGTACAATTCGAAGGTGATCTTGATGCTCAGCATGATTCTTAGAAACTACGAATTTATCAAGGTAGGGCCTAAAAACCCGATTCATTAGATCTATAAAGGCTGCTAGTGCATTGGTTAGCCCAAAAGGCATCACCAAGAATTTGTAGTGTTTGTATCTCGTTCGGAAAGCAGTCTTGGGTACATCAAATTTTTTGACTCTCATTTGATAATACCTAGACCTTAAATCGATCTTAGAAAACACAGAGGCATCCTTAAACTGATTGAACATGTCATCTATCCTTGGCAAATGATACTTATTCTTGATGGTTACCTTGTTCAACTGTCGGTAATCGATACACAATCTCATGGAACCATTCTTCTTCTTAACAAGAAGATCCGGTGCTCCCCAAGGAGAGGAACTCGGTTAAATGAAACCTTTATTCAAAAGGTCTTGAATTTGAGCCTTTAGCTCCTTGAGCTCAACGGCTGTCATGCGGTAAGGTACAATAAAAACTATGGCAGTACCAGGTTGCACTTCGATGCCAAATTTGACTTCACGAGTTAGAGGCAATCACAGAAGTTCATCAGTAAAGAGATCAGAAAATTCACATACGGTGTCAACATCCACAAAACAGGGTTCATCATTGGCTTCCAATGTCAAAGCATGTAAGGAAGGATTTCCCAAATTCATCAATACGATAATCTCCTTGCCAAGGCCTCGAAGGTATAGCTTCCTCTTACTACAATCCTCCCACGCTTGATGTTCGTTGAGCCAATCTAATCCCAATGTCATATTAAACAAAAGATGATCGGTAAGGCCAACAAATTGGCCAGAAAAGGAATCCCTTGAATCAATAAGGGACAGTTCTTGCACATAAAGCTTATGGTGACACAATCAGCCAACGAATTGGTTACAAAAACTCTCGATGCTATGGGTTCAGAAAATAATCTATGTTTCTTGACTAACACGATACTTATGAAAGAATGAGTAGAACCAGGATCAATCAATGCAGACAAAGGATGTGAATACAATTCAATGATACCTGATATGACGTCAAGTTCGTCCTCCTCTTCCCTGCTCCTCACGTGATTCATCTGAGCAGGAGCTCTTGATTCATGTTTACTCAATCCTTTGCCAGAGCCCTTAGGTCTCCCGGTAGCTTCCGATGATCATTTCTTTGACCCATTGCCTCAAAAGAATTTAGTAAGGGTAGCAACATTAGCTGGTGTAGCAGTAGACTTGGTTGCATTCAAAGGATAATCACGGATGAAGTGGCATTGGTCACCACAAAATAAACAAGCTATAGTCTCCTTACGACACGGGCCTATCGAATGCCTATTTTGACAGTAATTACAAATAGGATTCTGTGAGCTACGGTTTGATCATCTAGTACTCTCGACTGAAATGGTTCTAGCAAAAGATGGAGTCACAGACTGGGGCCTCTCAATATTCTTGGAACGGGGAGGCTGTGGGAACACATTCTGCTTAGGGCTAGAATACTTCCCCCTTTTACTCCACTTAAGAGGTCGAGAATCATCTCAGAATCATTTCTCAGACTTGCCTGACCCACCGGTCTTCTAAGCTTTCAACGATACTTCGGTAGCCTTGACCCGGTTCACCAGGTCCTAGAAATCAGTGATGCCCAAAGCAGTAAACATGGGGTGATGTAACACCCCCTTCTCGGTCTGGTAAAGAATCGGGTCGAAAAGTGTTATCAGAAAGCGGAGCCGGAGATCGGAATCGGAATTGGGGTTAATTTTAAACTTTTTGAACTAAAAAGACTAAACGTTACAAATTAGCGATCTTAATCCAGATTCTTTATTACCAATTTGTAATTAGACTTATCAATTATTAACCTGTGAAGTTTCGTTGTTACCAGATATTTTTAACCTATCCATTTGAGCCATATAATTATTAGTGACCAATTTGTAATCTTTTAAAACTATTTCTCAAGCCTTTTAACAGAATTAACTGACACCGTACCGATACACTTTAGGCCGTATCAGTACGCTAAATTGAATCTCACAATTTCTAGGTTCAAGGTCAACGACCCCGTACCGATACGTCTATGCCCGTATCGATACACTTTGACTTGGGTTGACTTGTTTCGATATGCCCGAGGTCATACCGATACAATTATTTTCCTAGACCTTACTGTCAAGGTCCGTATCGGTACACCCCTAGTGTATCGATACTCCCTACTTCATCAAGTCCAATTATGTAAGGCCGTATCGATACAACTAGCCTCGTATCGATATGCATGTCCTGTAATAACAGATTTTATCTGGTTTTTACCTAATTTAACCCCTCAAATGTTATCCAATCATTACCAAATTTTACCAGCAAGCCTAAAATCCATTACCCTACTGTCATACCAAATTTTATAGCATTTCGAATCCGTTTACCTAGTTTTCACATTAGGCTCATTTTATGTTCTTTTTAACTAATTAACCATTTCCAAAACATACCATTTCATGCATACAACACTAAGTCATTATAGGACTATTACACAAACATCAAAATGCTCATACAAACATGTTCGGGCCATATGCCACTTGACAAGGAGTTTAAGGCAAAAGATAGGCATACACATATTTATGAAGAGGTGACTTGCAACAGAAGCACACGATCGGAAGCCGAAATTCTTTCAAGGTCCTGAAAATGCATGAGACACACATGTTAGGCTTATATAGCCTAGCGAGGTAATTATAACAAGTGCAAATAATAGCTAGTGTCATGAATGGCATAACGATCAATTGGATAACATATGCATGATTTGAAACATATAATCTCATGCTTAAGCCACAAATCATACAAATCCATAATTATCAAGTTATACTTCATATGCATACATTATTTCTTGAATTGGTACCATTGGATACACGAATTCCCCTTTACACCAATCATATCAGAAAATAGGTCGTAGCCTTGAGCCGTAGCTCTGAAGAGAATCCCTTACACAAACCATCCTTATTCCCCCTACATATGGGCCGTAGCCCAGACTGTAGTCCAATCTTACTTATACGAGCTCAATAATCCCATGGCATGCCAATTGTATCCAATATCCATATTTACATAAAATCACATATTCTATGTTTATCGGATCATAACATATCAAATATCAAAATTGAGCCTTAGCTCCACATATCCCATGTCTAACATATCAAGCATGTCGTATCCAAAGTTACACATCTCAAAGCAATGCAAGACACTTACTAAAATCGCCAATCGAATCCAACATAGTTGCTCTACATGATCCCTTAATCAAATGCAAACATATACACCAAATAATGCAACGGGATGGCACCAAGCCTATCCCTTGAAACAACTACACTCACCTTGATCACGAGGCTCTCGAATCACAATCCCGTTGTGCTTAGCTTTCTTTGGCGATAACAAGGAATCCTTCTCCACTTCTTGAACTAGCACAAAATTAGTGGTTTGAATTTAGAATTTAATTCAAAGTTCAGAAACGTGTTTCAAGCTCACCAAAGCTTTAAAAACAACATCAAATTGATGAAATCACCATCCTAACTCATGGGTCTTCCCTTGAATGTAGAAGACCTAATTTCGGAATTAAACTTCAATGGAAGGTAAAATCATAGAATCAATATAGGGGTTTTACTCACCGTAACATGGGCTTTCAAACGGTATATTGAACTTGAACAAGAACCGAAGATTGCACCGAGGTGCTAGTTTAGCTCAAGGTAGAAGATGAAGATGATGGTGCTTGCTTGGTGAAGAACAATGGGGAAGTTTTGCTTTCGAGGGGGATGAACAAAAATGAAGAAAGCTTTTCCCTTTTGTTTATTTTAAAACAATACACCTCAATCATTTCCTCACCGCCCCAACAACCAATATGAGCATTTCCCTCACTTGAGGGTTTGATAATCCCAAACCATCTCATAAATCAAGGGATTAAGCTATCATCTTTTCAGCACAAGGGTGACCCAATCACGTGGGATGACAGCTAAAATGGTGACTCACCACTTACATCTTTCATTTCCTTACAAAATGACATCATTTTGGCTCAAAATAGGGGACCCGTATTGATACGCTTCTGCCCGTACCGATACGCCCACGCTAAAATAAGAAAGTTAGTTATTGACGGTTAGACCGTACCGATACTTACATGACCGTATCAATACGACTAGCTCGAATTTGCACTTTGGGCTTCGAATCTTATACAAGGGTTTGTTTATTCCCGTCGGACTAAAACATAACTTCATTTACCAAGAGGGGTACAAAAGTCAATCATTACAAACATTATTACATCGGTTTCAAATTTTACGATCATCGGAACCCAATTTCAGCTAGGCCTATTTTCAGGATGTGACAAGCGAAGCTCATCGCTAAGCCCGACAGTGAACATGCGACACTTTTCTTTCTTCTTCTTAATGTATTCAACACTATATCGGTAGTACTTACAAAAATCTTAGATGTATTGCTCGACAGGCCGCCCACCTTGCTTAAGGTAGAGGAAGATACTGCGTCTTTCTGCGAGATAAAACTCACTGATATACTTCTTTCGGAATTCTTGAAGAAAGAATTCCTAGGTTACAGTGTCCTCGAAGACAGTAAGGATAATAGTCTCCCACCAATGCAATGCCTTATAAGCAAGCAACGTGAGGGCGCATTCCAGCTTATGTTCGTCTAAACACTAGAGTTGTTTATTCAGAACTCTTAAGGTGTTGTCCAACCAATACTCAACGACCTCAGGATTGTCATCATTCTGTCTAGTGAAGGTATAGGCCCGATACTGTGACAACTTGTCGATAGGGGCCTGAGTATATTGGATAGCAGGAGCAATAGGCTGCACAGTCTGCTCAGCTCTCATTGCAGCCATAAACTGCTTGAACATGTTAGCCATGTTCCGATAACATTTTGCCTGAACAGTCCGTACCTCAAGTCCGGTGCCTTGCGCAATGAGGTCCTGCGAATTAGGAGGATCTCACCTTATTTCCTCACCATGGGTCAAGGAGCTGGTGGTAAGCTCGTTGATATGAGCTCTATTTGTTTCTGATATATCTATCATATAGACAGATCGAATTAGTCGACTAGTCATAATATGCACAATATATAACTCGTAGTTGGCAAGGTAACACAATAAAAATGCAATAGACTTCGGTTTAGTCCTAGAATCGACTAAACTCTAGCTTTGATACCGCAATTGTAACACCCTCTTCCCGGTCTTGTAGAGAATCGGGTCAGAAAGCGTTAACGGTGAACAGTACGGTGAACGGTGTGATATCTTTAAACAAGAATTTAATGCAAGACATTACAATGCAATACGATATCAATACAATGAGGCAACGGATCGATACGGAACTCTGATAATTAGATTAGGGCCAATTTTAAACTTTTACAACTTCTAGGAACTAAACTGTAAATTCTAGGAATTAGGGGTCTATATTTAAAATTAACCATGCATCTACGAAATTCAAGCTAAAACTTAGCTATCCTATAAATTTTCGTCTTAATCTGATGCCATTTACCCATCTAATTAGACTTATCAAAATTCAATGACCAAAATGCAATGATTCAGAACTATATAACAAATTTAACTAACCCGATACTGATACACTAGGGGTGTATCGGTACGGTAAACTTGGAATATAAGGTCCAGGCGTTACTGCCAAAATTCGTTTTGATACGGTCAAAGATCGTATCTATACAACATGAAAGGGTGATAACCTGATTTCCAGCAGCTTAAGAACTCATTTCGGTACAGCTCAAGATGTACCAGTACCTGTTGACCTTCATTTACCCGTTTTGATACGCCCCTAAGGCCGTATCGAAGCAAATGCTTTTGTGAGTTTTCGTACCGAAACATCTTTAGGCCGTTTCGATACGCCTAGGTTGACCTGAGCTTTGAATGATCAAAAATGCACAACCGTACCGAAATAGGTGGACCCGTATTGGTACGCCCAGCACTGTAATGACAGATTTTATCTGGTGTTTAGCCAATTTAACTTGTTGAACGATATCCAAATGCAATGAAATTTTTCCAGAAATATTCAATCACTATAATCTACTAGCATGACAAATTTTAGGGCCATTTGAATCCATTTACTAGGTTTTCACATTTTCAGTGCCAAATATGCATATTTAGCCATTTTTAAGCTATACTAAAAAGCCATTTAGAGCCTTAAATACTATTACAAGGCAAGCATAACTTATACACACCAAAAAGACCACATATGACTAGTCTACCTACTTTGCCACCATCCTAGGAGTTCATAGAGACAAGGTACATTAGTTTAGCCTTGCTTGTGACTTGCCAAAATCTTCAACTTCACCGATCTTCGACTACGAACCTCTTAACCTGAAATGCATGAAATGAAATACATTAGGCACTTTATCTAGTGAGGTAGTCACAACCAAACACATTATCAATGAAATGAATTCCAAATTGTATCTTGACAATAACAATGCAATGAATCAATAGTAGCAATGCAATGATCATGTTCAATAACAATAATTTTATAATTCAATATTAACCCTTGGATCGATTCGAGATAGTGGATACGTGAATTCCTATGCCTCACCAAATCAATGAATGGTCTAGTCCCTTCGCCTCGCCAATGACCAATATCACAACATTCCTCTGCCTCGCCACAATCAAGGTCGTAGCCCAAGGACCATAGTTCACCCGTACACTGAGCTCGTGAATTCTATGGCATGCCAATTGTATTCAATGTCCTTTCAAATCCAAGTTTCGATAACAATATCAATGATTGGTGTTTGGTAACAATAGCAGTGTTCATTATTCTTGTCAATAAGCAATGAATCTATATCCATGTTCAATAACAATATCAATAACAATGTCAACCTTAATGATCTCAATGACAATGGCAATGATCGATGCTTCATTTATGATGTTTCGATGACAATAACTGTGTTGATATCAATATCCACTGACAATAACAATGACTATAACTATAGCAATGACTACGTTCTATAATCTATGTTCAATGCTTCCATATTTCAATGGCAGTAACAATGGCGAAATTGATAAAGATGCTTAGTGGCAATGACTATAACAATATCAATGATCGATATTCAATGCAATAACTTACCAATGGAATCCACTAAGTGGTTCAATGCAATATTCCTTGATAATAATGTTAGCCATGCTAAAATCAATGATAATGAAATTGGGAAAGGAACCTAGCCTAATCCCGAGACTTCGACTGGCCTTCGATGGTGATGGTGGATGATCCTTCTCCACTTCTTGAGCTAGGTGAACAATAGGAAAATTGTTAGAATCATCAATACGATATCAAAATCATTATAACGATATCAAAATCAATATCTAAACTTGAATATAGCCATTAGCTATGAATCTCCATAGATAGCCAAAACCCTAGCTTAAGATTAGGCTTAATATAACCATGGATTTCAATGATTGTTTATGGATTATAGCTTACCCGATCGGTAGGAACGATTTGATAACAATAAGCCAAAGAAAACCTAAGCTTTGACAAACACCAATGGAGGTGTGTGCTTGAAGGTAGGAGACAATGATGAGGTGAGGTGTTTGCTTGATACACAATCAGGTAAGTCTCTTTTACTCTTTTATTCTCTCTTTTATTTCCTAATGCCTTAAGGTTTCCTTAAGGTGAAGGAAACTAATTATGATCACCCATGTATGTGGTGATTATAATCGAGGAGGGGGCTAATCGTAAGGTTAGTCCCTCAACTCACAATTCTCTATACTTGTACCCTCAAATTTTTGATTTATACAATTTAGTCATTAAAAGATTTTCAATACATTCAATAAGGTCCTTAAACAATGAATTGACTCAATCAGAGTCCACTATTAAAGCAATCAACCTCGCAGTCAAAGTCAACACAATATTTGGATTATTCCGATATAGGGTTTTTGATCACTAGAACCTAATTTTGACTTGGCCGGATCTTAGGGTGTTACAATTCTGTTATGTCTTTTCCTTATACACTCCTCTTCAATATCTTGGAGTACTAAAGCCATCTGCAATCCTTCAAAACATAGGAATTCCAAGAAATCATTTGGTTTTCAATGAATTATGCTTATTTACTTACATGATGATTTAGAAAAATAAGGAAAGCTCGGAAGAGAATTCATGAATTTTATTAAGGCTTATAAGTAAAAATTCAATGTGATTTGAAAAGGTCATGGAAAACTGAAACAACAAAATCAAGAAACAAAGTCAGATCCTAGGGCATCCAAAGCATGAAGGATACAATAACCCCATCAACCGAATATAGTTCTGAGCTTGAGACTTTGTCCAGAAGACTTCAACGTTGTCAAGATGTCTACGGATGTGAAATCCCTCCCAAAATGATAGGTTGTCTGAGAGGTTTTAATTGACGGATGCCTAATCTCAACATATCTGAGCTGGCCTTTACGGGTTTTCAACCCATATCCACTTTTGGTTTCAAGATGCCATTGCAGATTTTCATCTTGAACCCTCACTTTTCTTTTTTCTTTCTCTTTTTTCTTTCCCAAGATTTCTTGAAGTTCATTAGAAGCCTTGGGGTGAATCTGAGCAGTAACATCCATGCCCCAGACAACAAAAGGCCAAGGTGAATTCATCATATGAAGAGGTACTAAAGGAGAATTAATCTTTTCAGCATATATTTGAAATTTATGACATTTCTTAGCATACTCAATGCAATCTCCTTCCATGGTTGCCCAATAATAGCCATATCTCATATTCTTCCTAGCCATTGCAAAACCATTTGCATGTGTTCTGCATATTCCGCCATGTACTTCTGCCAGAATATTTCTAGCTTCATTGGCATTAACACATCTTAACAAGATCTGACCATTGCCCCTTTTGTACAAGATCTCTTTGTCAAGCACATATTTGGATGCCATCCTTATAATGGTTCTCTTGTCATTATCATTTGCCTCCATAGGATAAATCTGGAATTTAATGTATTGTAAGATATCAAAATACCAAGGGTTTCCATCTGCCTCCTCTTCTATACTGTAGCAATGAGCATAAGTTTCATAACTCTGCATTTAAACTGGCATCATATCCTCAGGTTTATTTGCTAGAAATACCGAAGCCAGTGTAGCTAAGGCATCGGCCATTTGATTATATTCCCTAGGGATGTACGTGAAAGTGACTTCTTCGAATTCTTTTATCAACTCAAAAATCAACTTTCGGTATTCAATCAACTTTACATCTTTGGTTTCCCATTCGCCCACGGAGCTGGTAAATAACCAATGTTGAATCTCTGTATACTTTCAAAGTTTCTATCTTTCTTTCAATAGTAGCTCGTAAGCCCGTGACACAAGCTTCATATTTTGCCATGTTGTTTGTGCAAAGGAACTCCAATTTGCTTGTGAGAGGATAATGCATGTTATTTGGAGAGATCAACACTGCACCAATTCCACGTCCCAGGGCGTTGGTTGCCCCATCAAAAATATAATTTCCATGTTTCATTCTCAAAAATCTCATTTCCTTCTGTGGAGATATTCATCACATCCTTATCTGGGAAATCAAATCTCAAGGGCTCATAATCTCTGAAGTACGACTAGCTAAGAAATCTGCTATAGCACTTCTTTTTATTGCTTTTTGACTTACATATACAATATCGAGCTCCGGTAGCAACATTTGCCAACGAGCCAATCTTTCGGTTAATGCTGGAGCTTCTATTATAAACTTCAATGTATCGAGCCAAGATATTAACCAAGTAGTATGGTATAGCATATATTGTCTGAGTCTACGAGTTACCCAAACCAAGGTACAACATAATTTTTGAATTGGTGGGTACCGTACTTCACACTTTGTAAACTTTTTGCTCAAATAATAAATGGCTCGTTCGTTCTTCCCTGTTTCATCATGTTTCCCCAGCACACATACCATTGAGTTTTCGTAGATCCTCAAGTAAGGGATGGATGGTTTATTAGGAACTGGTGCCACTAGAATTGGAGCATTTGATAAATATTCCTTGATCTTGTCGAGCGCCTTTTGGCATTCTTCATCCCATTCCCCTGGATTATTCTTCCGAAGCAATTTGAAGATTGGATCACATTTATCGATCAATTGGGAAATGAATCGAGAAATGTAATTCAATATCCCAAGGAATCCTCCAACTTCTTTTTGCGAACGAGGTGGTGGGAGATTCTGGATTGTTTTCTCTTTATCTAGATCAATCTCAAGTTCCCTTCTACTTACCACGAAGCCTAGGAGTTTCCCAGACATAACCCCAAAAGTGTACTTGTTCGGGTTGAGCTTCAACTGATACTTTCTCAACCTCTGGAATAACTCTCGCAAATTCTGAATGTGCTCTTCCTTAGTTTGAGACTTGGCAATCATATCATCCACATACACCTCAATCTCTTTGTTCATCATGTCGTGGAAAAGATTCATCATAGCTTGCTGGTACGTTGCCCCTACATTCTTCAATCCGAAGGGTATCACTTTTTAACAATATGTGCCCTACAAGGTTATGAATGTTGTTTTTTCCTTATCTTTTGGGTTTATCTTTATCTGATTGTACCTTGAGAAACCATCCATGAAGGAGAACCATGAATTTCTTGATGTATTGTCAACTAGAATATCAATATGAGGTAAAGGAAAATTATCCTTCGGACTTGCTCTGTTCAAATCTTTTTAGTCCACACACATGCATACTTTTCCATCTTTCTTCGGCACTGAAACTATGTTGGCTACCCACTCTGGGTATTGTGCTACTTCGATGAAGCTTGCATCGATTTTCTTTTGTACCTCTTCTTTGATCTTTAATACCATATTTGGCCTCAACCTTCTGAGCTTCTGTTGAATCGGCTTGCATTCTGGTCTTATGGGAAACTTATGTACGACTATATCTATATTCAATCCTTGCATATCTTAATAGGACCAGGCGAAGAAATCTTTGAACTTCCACAACAAATCAACTAACTTTTTTTTCTGATTTTTGGCGAGAAAGCAGTACCAATCTTCACCTCCCTTTTGAGCTCATCTAGTCCAAGATTTAAAATTTCTATCTCTTCCTTGTGAAATAAGATCTGCTTGTCTTCCTTTTCTACCAACCTCAGTAATTCATTAGGGATTTCATATTTCGTCTCATCTTTACACTCATTGATTTCCATTAGACACATTGGCCACTTAGAAACTATTTCGGGATTAGGTTCAAGACCATTCATGCAATTAATAGTTGAAGACCTACAAGAAATAAATATATTTGGAATGGATGTGAAAGATCAAGATACATGTTTTCCATTTGAGTAACATCATGAGAGCATCTTTATTGAAGTAAAATTACATAATTGCCCTTTATAGATAATCCATTGTACTCGCGGGCACAAGTACAAGGTGGTTCTTGGCATTACTCTGTTTTATTCTTAAAAACTATGGGAAGATCTTTAGCTGTCCAATTATTGAGCACTTCACCAGGAAAGCATAGACGAATTCCTTCCAGAAACTTGTCAGGCTGGGATCCCACAAAAATGCCATTGACATGCAGCCATCCATGATGTTGCCAAAAATCTCTTCCTCTTGAAGCTTCATAGTCTCTAGGTTGTCCTTTTCAAGCTGCTTTTCCATATTCTCGAACCCACGAGACTTGAAGATGCTGGTCAAGTTAAATAAAGCCATGGGTTCCGAGTGAGCCTCGGTCCCAAGAATCGGGCCCTCCTTTCGTCTTCTCTTCTTTTTCCAGGTCCTTTTTCCTTTGTTGAATGTTGGGCTTAAATCCAAGTCCAAAGTGATCATTCTTCATGATGATAGGTTTCGGACGCAGACATCCTTGAAGGTGTTTTCCAAGTCTTTTCCTTATTTTTGTACCTCTACCAAGTGTCTCACGGACGGTCATCTTGGTGTAATTTGATAACCTTGGTCGAGTTATTGGTTTACCTTCAACAATGAAAGTCGCATTGATAAACTCCAAAGCTCTAAAAGAATATTCAAGAGCGTTTTCATTTGCTTTAATATACGGGGCATCAGTAGTTACCGAAGCAATAATATCTTCTTCTGCTCCAACACAAACCAACTTTCCATCTATCACAAATTTTAGTTTCTGATGCAATGATGAAGGTACTGCGCCAGTAGAATGAATCCATAGCCTTCCCAACAAGCAATTGTATGTTGGCTTGGTGTCTATAACCACAAAGTCAACATTGTAAATTCCAGGCCCAATTAACAGTGGCACCTCAATTTTCCCAAGTACATCTCGAGTAGTACCATCAAATGCCCTCACAATATGCTTGTATGCTTTCATGTGTGAATCATCAATTGGAAACCTTTGCAAGGTAACCATCGGTAGAACATTCAGTGCCAAGTCATTATCTATTAGAACTCCGGGAAGGACGTGACACTTACAGTGAGTTGTGATGTTCAAAGCCTTGACAGATCCCATTCCACCCCCTGTATCTCGTCATTAATGAAGGTAATGTAGTTTTCTGTAGTAATATGGCTCATAATTTTGTCCAGCTTGTGTACTGATATATCATTTGGCACAAACATTTGATTAAGCACCTTTATCAAAGCATTGTGGTGCCCTTCTGAACTCAACAATAGTTCGAGGATAGATATTCTAGCTTATTGTCTCTTCAACTGCTTAACTATATTGTATTCACTATGCTTCAAGAACATCAAGAACTCTTGGGCCTATTCTTCTATAACGGGCTCATTTATTTTAGGAGCATGCTTCTCCCCAAAAGTCCTCCACGATACTGCAACAACCTTCCCTCTTATTTTCTCACCCTCTTTAGATGTTTCGGGTGAACAACATCTGTCACTCCTGGTGAAATGCCCAACCTTATTTATTGGCTCTAAATTAGGCTTTTCATCTTTCTTTTCTTTTGAAACCACATTTGTTTCATCTAGCAGCTTTACTTCCTCTTACGGCTTTGTCTTCTCTAGTAAAGACACAGTAGTAGTATGATTCCAAGGAACCTTATAGGAATTCTTGAAAGAAAACGGGGTTGGTGGAGTAATCACAATCTTGGGAGTCACAACTGACTTCACATTGGCTGAAGAGCCTTCATCTCTGACCTAGCAGAGATGACCAATGGTCTGTTGAGCCCATACTTAACCCCCGAAGATTCAGAGGTGCATACTTCAACTTCTTTTCTTCTATTGGTCTTTTTAAAGAACTCAATTTCTTTGTTGTTCATCATTTCCTGAATCAAGCACCTAAACTCAGAGTAGTGCTGAATTTCATGGCCATCTTCCTGATGATATTCACAGTATATGCCTGACTCCACTTCTTTCTCAACTTTCATCCCTATTTGTATCATTCCAGCATTATACAGTTGTTCAAACACATACTTCAAAGGAGATCTAATCTCAGACACATCAATTTTTACCCGCTTGGCCTCATCATCCTCTTCTATGACATTCACCCCTCGTCCCCCATGGTTTGGCAATGGATTAGCTGCAGTATTGGGTTCATCAAATTTCAACACCCCAGTATTGACCAAATTTTGAACTACTTTCTTGAATGCGGTACAATTCTCAATTGTATGGCCAGGGATCCCAACATGATACTTACAATGGGCCTTTGGATCATACCACGAAGGATATAGAGGCTAAAGAGGGGTAAGATAATAGGGCCTTACCAAATTTACTTCAAACAATTGTAGGTATAACTCAGAATACGATATCGGTATGGTGCAAAATTTATCCTTTCATTTCTCAAACCCCAAGAATTATTTTTATTTGAATTATGTGTATTTTTTGACGTATCCCTAGGGGTGTGATCGTGACATTCTTCGGAGCCTCGTAAGCACTGGTATTATTTACTTTATTGTCCTTTCTTTTAAAATTCTTGCGAGAACTTTCTCCGCTTTCCATTCTTCTACTTTTGATCGCTGACTCAATCAACTCATCAGTCATCACCATGTCAACAAAGTTATGGGTGGCATTGCCAATCAAACATTCAAAGAGTGGCCCTCTCAGAGTGTTTACAAACATGTGAATGATCTAGCTCTCCATTATCGCTAGTTGTACTTGTGCTCCCATCTTTGTGCATATTGTCGTAAACTTTTAGTAGGTTTCTGTTCCATGGCTTGCAGCATGACTCGGCTGGGAACCATTTCAGACACATGCTTGTATTGTTCTTTAAAAACTCCAGAAAGGTCCTTCCATGACCTAATGTTCACCAGACTCAACTGAGTGTACCATCGCGCTGTCGAGCCTGTCATCTATCTTGGAAACAATGAATCGGCAATTTCTCATCCTTCAAATAAGTAGCCATCTTGCGACAATACATGGTGAGGTGTGCTCTTGGGCAAGTCGACCCATCATACTTCTCAAAATCTAGTACCTTGAATTTAGGTGGCAGGACCAGATAGCAACCAAACTCAAATCACTAGAACTAGAACCTTGCTCATTTGCCTTTTGCATCTCCAATAAGCGGTACTTTAGTTCCTTGCAACGCTCCTCATATTTTCTCTCAATTTCAGCGCAAATCTTCTCAATTTCATTAACAATATTTAGGTCCAAGACTTTATCACCACTCCTAAACTTTGCTTTAATATTAACCGAATGACTGGCAGTAGCACCAACTAGATTGATGTAGACCTTCTTTGCAAGAGGTGGTCCCTCAGGTTGGTCTCTAATATGAGTTGTAGTATCACACTGTTCATTCATTTTGTTCGACTTGTCTTGTGCCTTGCCTTTTCCAGATTCTTTGGATCCCAGCAAAGCAGTTAGGTAGTTGATTATCTCCCTCTGAGCCTGAGCAAAATGGTTCTTCATGGACTGCTCGATTCTGTCAAATTTGTTATGTACTTCAACACGATCATTCTCAAGACTAGTAATCATGTAAGTGTATGTAAGTGTATGTATGCATGAATGCAAAAATGCAACTGGTATTGAGTTCAAGAGCTAGTTTTTAGCGAAACATTCATTAGCTAGAAAAGTCAAATATAGGAAATGGATAATTTTAGTTACATAAATCTCTCGGCGCTAACTCCTAGGTTGAGTAGCTTGTGTAGTAGGCACACAACCCTTTCTTCAAGCTCAAGGCTGACATTGAGACGCTGCAGTAAAGTCATAGCATCTCTTGACAACATATGTACATACTCGACGATACTTCTCACCTGTTATTGGAAAATAATTAGTTCATTACTTTGACTCTGAATTGTGCGTTGAGCTGCTTCATACTTGTTTCTCCATACATTAGTCTCTGGCTACAGCACTCCTTCGAAACTCTCAAGCTAATCATTCAAACCTTGTACCACACTTTCTAACTCTGCCACCTTCTTTTGCAGTCCTTCATTCTCTTGGTCCGTCTTGACTTTGTCTTCCTCGTGGTATGTTATGACCAAATATTCTAGCTGCGGTACTTGAACTTTCAGTTCACTACTCCGAGCTTACTCTTCTTCTAACTTCTTCTTAGTTTTGTTGCTCGATACTTTCAACTCTCGGGCCTTTTTCTCATACATCTTCTTGTAACTATTTATTTGCTTTGTCATATCTTCTACTTGTTCTGACAAATTCTGCATTATCCTGCTTGTACCTTCTTTTTGTAATTTCTTGCACCCGGAATGGATTTCCTTCAAGCTTGCTAATTCTTGCTCAACTTTTTGATTTTGCTCAAAGAGTTCTTTTTTTTACTTTGCTGAACCTCCACCTCTAGTGTTGTCATTGAGAGCTCGTGTTTCAAGTCATTGATTCTTTTTGTAAACCCCATCAATTCCTTCTTATGATCATGCTTCAATTTTTCTATTGCTGATGGAACATTCTTTGCGCATTTGTCAGTTGAACGGACACATCATGAATTTTTCTTTGGAAGATTGTCATTAACCCTTCTAGCTTTCCGATCCTCATAACCCTTCATAACTTCCATCCCATCTTGAATCTCCACTCTTCTTAGTGTTTGCCAAGCCCTTGAAGTGTCAGTTACCTTTGTCTTGTAATCACTTGTTTTGTGTGCATACCCAAAAGTTTCCATTCCTTTGGTTGTGGGGATAAACTGTCTTGATCCAAATTGCCTACTAGCAACGGGTAATAAGTTGCTCCTCCCCAAACCCCCGGTAATGGAATCCAATCAAACTTTCCAGACTGATATCGGTAATTGTTCATATTTTACCAAGGAGCCTTCCATACCACGTTCGATTCCTTCATGTTCAAGAAAAATTCTTTCCATTGAGCATCCGTCTTCTTTTTAGGAATGCACAAAGTAAGGTGTGTTCTTCTAATGGTGAGTAGTCACTAAAAAACCTTCAGACTCTATAGGGTTTGGTCCATCGATGTCCCCGAAACCATACTTCTAAAAGCTCAGCACAACTCCAAAATCTTCTTTCCCCTGATTTATACATGCAGTTAATGATTTGTACATTTCTGCTAGGATTGCAAGTACCAGATTAACTTGCTTTTCTAATCGCTTGAACATACCTAACACTGATGGATCTATACAATCAACAGTTCTTGGGAATAGTACTAAACCATAGATGCATAAAGCATACAATCTCTTTTTCTTCTTCCCTGATTCATCATTGGTCAAGATTATATCTCGGATGACCTTCCAATCGATGCGTTCATTATCTTCCAACACCTCCTCATTTCTTTTCCCCTTTAATTTTCCCTCAAACCAAGTTTCGTCTTTACCAGTGACTACTTTCAACATTTTCCTGAAGCATGAAGGGTGGTTGGACCTTGTATAGATCTTATCTTTCTAAATCGTCGGGCAGTTCAACAAGGCCTCATATTCTTCCAATATAGGTGTCAGGTCTACATCTCTCGGTCAACTTGGACATCTAACAACATAGTTATATCCCCAAATTTAGATTGGAAGTCCTTTTTCATGCATTCGTCCCAATGTTCCCACGTGGCTTTTAACTCTGGCAAACACATGTTATGTCCTGAATTAATCTTAGCAATCTTTTTTATTTGTGTCACATGGTCTCCTTGAATGTCATCCCCTTTTATATGTTGTGTTTCCTCTGACCATATACATACAGTATTATTTTCCTCTCCCTTTTTACTAGACCCTTCAGCCATTCGAACACTTCCTAACTGACTAGCTCTTGGATCAATACCCTTTATAGATGCAATGATGCCAAATTGGAAAATAGTAAACAACAAACAAAGACAAAAATAATAAAGTGTCAGTATCTTATAATAATATTGAAGGCAAAGACTTAATATTAAAGCAAATAGTAAGACAGGTTGTATCAAGCAAGGAGAATAACCAGATAAGCATATTTAAATCGGCAGTACCCCGTCCTAGGTCCCTGTTTGGCTCTAGTGGGATAGGTTTCTAAAATAAAACATGTGGTGTTGGTTCTAGACTCTGGGTTCCCGAATTGTCGTTATTGTCTATTGCGATAGCAAGACATCAATTCAGTAGTATAGGTCCCTTATAACAAAGACGTGGGCCCCACGGTACATAATGTTAGTATACCAGAAGAAAAACAAAAAATCCGGTCACAAAGCTGAATGCTAAACGTAGGATAATGTCTCGCTCCCACTTAAGGGTGAAAGCTCGGGTAGAAGGCTATGCATGAATGGCAGTTTGTATCACGCAAGTAAAAGCTACCACCATTCTTTCTAAAAATCCATCCAACAATTATTAGAAAAATTAAATTCAAATTGCCACTCTTAAATGCCAAAATACCATGTAAAATTAATTAATTAGGCTTGACTCTCAAGTTCGATCCCCAGTGGAGTCGCCAAGCTGTCGCGACCATTTTTTAAAACCGATGTGTGAAGATAGCCTGGCGATTAGTTCTTTTTTAATATTAGGGTTTTTATCCATTTTAATTTATTTAATCTTGAAAATTAGGGTTTTCATTTTAAATCGGATTTCCTTTTTATTCATTCTTGAAAATCAATTTGGAGTCGCCGCCGGTCATTTTGGTAGACAGGACACCGTAAAACAACCAGAGATTTATTTCTTTAAATTAAGGTTTGTGAGTCGATTACGTGTGGGGAAGGATTAGCACCCCACAAGCGCCCGTTATCAGTATCTTATTAATTTCACGTGGCATTTTGGCATTCCGAATAGCAATTTGAATTTAATTTGACCGTAATTATCAACTGAATTTTAATTCCAAATGGAGATATCCTTTTATAAAGAAATATATTTTATCCGAATACGAGATTAAAAGCGCCCTATGACACCCCTATTCGTATTCAAAAATATATTTCCAACATAAAAGGTTTTCAAATGCATGATTAATTATTGTATTATCAATTTTAAGTTCTAACATATAAGGCTCTAATCAATTTAATCATCTAAGATTGTGAATATGATTGAATTTAAAGATTTCCGTGAGATAACACCCATAAACTGGGCATTATTCATATTGAAATCCCTAAATTAGATAATATTTTCTAATCAATTTGTTATTCTAATTATTTAAAGTGATAGACCTAATCAAAGCTCTAATTAATTAATTAAGTTTTAATGTTATAGTGAATATTAAATGTTCTACTTAAAAGCCATGTTGGAGTAACATCCCAGTACATTGGGACACTACCCAAATTTGAACTTCTAAGTGTTCCATTAAACATACACTAACTTACTACAATTGTCTCACCTAATTCATTATTGAGTACTAATTAAGGAATCTAAATGCTAAAGGCTCTAAACTACTAATTAAAACTAGGTGAATTAATTATCTAAATATTAAAACTATATGGCCAATTTAAAATATGCAATCATACATATAAATTAAACAAATTAAAATAAATTAAAAACAATAAAAAATGGACCAAATTAAACTATTATTAATATGTAAGTGCCAAATTACAAACTAAGTGACCAAATTGAATGAATTGCAAAATTGAATAGCTCAAAGTATAAGGGGCCAAGAGCAGGGCGCGAATCCCCTGGCCCGACTCAGTCACGCGGGTCGAGTTAACCCGGCACCAAAACGGTGCCGTTTAACTCGGGCTATAAAAGCCCCTTGGACCGAGTTAAAACGGTCATAATTCGATTTCACTCTCTCTCTTCTCTCTCACTCTTCCCTCAAATTCTCTCAACCACAAACAGTCAAAAACCTAGTTTTTTACTCAAAACGGATCTAAACCCCCTTGTTCATCCCAAATTCATCCATGTTCTTCATATTTTCCTTGTTTGATCCAAAAAAACATAAAAACCTACTTTAAATTGTGTTTTTGAAGATCAAAACCCAAAAACTCAGCCCATGTTCTTCATCCCTTCCTTCTTTAATCCTACACCACCGTCGCTAACCAACTCCAGCATGTTCATTGGCTACTGGAGGCGGTGTCGGCCACCAACGGCCACCTTCTTCGGTCATCCCTAACCTATTTCCGGTCACCGCTGCAACTTTCGGCCACCACCTGGTTCCGGCCGGTCGCCGTAAGGCGATTTTTGGTTGCCGTGTCGGAACCCTAAAAACTCTCAAAATTTTCCTTTTTTGTCCTAAACCTTAATCTATTGCCTGATTCAACAGAATCACTCGTCTTCCCCCACTTAAACTAACTACCCGAACCCAAGCTATCTCATTTTTAACTCTAATAACGTTGCGAAATCTCTCCAGTCATCACAAACTCTCCGACTACGAGATAAGTCTCTCTGACTTGTTTATTTACGAATCTAGTTTGCTTTTAATTTTTAAAACGATTACCTACTGTTTTTTTAGCTTTTATAGTTTTAGATCTGATATTTTAACTTTGATTGCAGAAAAAATGAAAAGAATGTCAGAAAATTACCTCCTGGTGGTAGTGATGAACTCCGGTGATGGCATTATAGCTCCGGTGGACTTTTTCGGCGAGTCTCCTCTTCCCGGCAACGGTTTGGCTTCTCTGGTAGGTTCCTTCGACTCCCTTCTCTCTTACTTCAATTATTAGGTAATAATTGCCTATTAATTTTCTATCATTCATTCTATTTTTCTCTCGCCACATGCTATTTATAGGCTAATGTAGGGTGACATCAACAGAGGGCTTAATCCACGTGAAAGGAGAATGTGCCACGTGGCTATTTTGGTGGGCTAAAGAAACACAACTTTTTCCTGAGTTTAGGTAGATTTGGGGTGGGAAACTCATGTCAATTGGGCCTTTGTAAGCTAATAATAGTTTTAAAAAAAATGTACTATGTTATGTAATGTATTTTGCACATTTGTAAATGGATACTTATTTGGTTTTTTGGATTTTTATTTGAACATAGACTATTTTGACATTGTAGATTTATATTATTTATTTTTGGATATTGTTTTTATTTTATGACTTATATATTTATTTAAGAGACAATATATATAGACCCCAGGTAAAAATTGGGTATTACAGTATTGTAAAATAAAAATTGAGAGTGAAATTTGAAAAATTCATGAAACATTGAGGACTAATGAGAATATAAAGAATAAAAAAGGGCTTATTTGAAAAAAAATTGAAACAATGAGGTTAACATTGTTAAAAAATTAAGGGTAAAATTGAAAAAAAATCAATGAGATATTGAGGACTAATTTTGCTATTATGTCTTGAGAATATAAATATAAAATGGTTTATTTGAAAATTTTAAGGTGAAATTGGAAAATCAATGAAATATTGACTAACTTTGCTATTATATCTTAACAATATAAAGAATAAAAAGGGCTTACATGAACAATTTTGAAATAATGCGGTTGACATTATAAAAACATTATGGGGAAATTGGAAAACAAATGAAATATTGAGGACTAATTTTGTTATTATATCTTGAGAATATAAAAAAAAAATTAAAAAGACATTTGAAATTTTTTAAAGCAATGTGGTTGATAATGTAAATGAAAGATTAAGGCTGAAATCGGAAACAATGAAACTGAGAGAGTTAATATTGTAATTATACTTTAAGTAAATAGAGAATATACCATGTCCACCCCTCCCATCGTTGGATCCCACCACTAATTATCTTATCTTATGTCAACAAACGAAAAACACGAAAAAAATGTCACAAACGACGAACGAGGTACCAATCAGCAATAGTTTAAGTTGAGGGTTTGGGCAGTAGTGTATTGAGCTCGGTAATGGGGCATTGTTGTAATGTATTTGGATAATTGATTAAATCAGTATTTGGATAATTGTAATTGGACATGTTTGTGTAATACGGGTTGTATTCGATCTTGGTATTATAGTTTCTCAAAACAATAAAATATATCACTTCTTTTCTTTTAAATAAGTTTAAGAATTTTTTTAACGAAGCTTGTTTCACTGCTTTTATGGCTTTCAGTTTACCTATTAATAAAGCCACCTTTATATTTCAAAAAAAAAACAAAAGCATGCTCAATAGCCAACAGCCCAACACTAACAAATCTGACCCAGATGGCTTGAGCCGAATGACTCAAATTAAAATCAAGTGACCGAATGAAAGTTCGTGTCAGCATTATTTATTTTTAAAGTAAATTACGCTGATGATCACCCAACTATAAGGTTATTTTTATTTCGACCACTGAATTTAAAAAATTTAATCAGACCATCGAATTATTAAAGTGCTTCCAATCAAACCACTAGCCGTTAAAAAACTAACGCATAGCTTACGTGGCTGTGAGTAACTAGCAGCGAGCATAATTATTTTTAATCATTTCATTTGAGTTTAGGGTTTGTTTGACGTTTTAGAGAGAATCTGAGAGGAGATGGATACCGAGGAGGAAAATCTAGTGTGTGCGCGTGAAGAATTTGATTTGGAGATCAAACTGGAAAGAGTTCGTCGTGAATGTGGGAAACCAGACAAAGTATATGGTGAGTTCGAAATAGATTTTGTTTTTTTTAATCTCTATTGTGTGGGATTAATAAACTAAACTCATTTTTTGGGTGTGAGGTTTCTCATTTAGCATCTCTTGAAGATATTATTTTTGTGGGTTGAAAATAAGATTTATTGTAAAATTTGTTGTGTGTTTTTAAGATTTGCGCAAATTATTTGATTAGGGTTAATTGAAGAAAATATTTCATTGATTTGGAATTTTGTATTTTGTTGAACACTTTAAAAACTCTAAACTGATATTTTCGATATCACTTAAAACCATAATTTTATTTGTAATCAATATGTTTGCTAACTATAGTTGAATGAATGTTTAATTTTACTGTTGTAGAAGGATGATAAGTCAAATATTCCCATGATTTTCATATATAAGTCAAAGCAAAACGCCAACATTGCTCCCCAGCAAAACACCAGCATTGCTCCCCAAAAAACAGAAAAACACGAGACAAGGCACATAAGACGGAAAATTTCGAATATATGCAAGAAAATGTTAATATGCAACTAAAATGGACCTAAGTTCATTCATTAATATTCATCCTCCGAACTGTGGCAATCTCATAGTTAATCACCCATCGACTTTTTGATAGCAAAGAGTGTTTCCTTGAGATTAATCATATTGCATGTGCATGAGTGTGCTCATAAGTTGTGATCAACTCAATAAATAAGATCTTAGAAAGCTTCAGTTTATTACAACACAAGTAACACTCATATTGCCAATGCAATTTATTTAACAAACCATATCTATTTCTAGGGCTTCAGCTCCTCACAACTGCTTTCTTAGGCTTGAAAATAAGATGGAAGAAACAACCAACCCCTACCCTATAGAGTAGAGTCATCCTGTGAAGATTTTTATTCACCCATGCTCAATTAACTATCTTTCCTACTCGGTGGGTGTCGAGCGTACCATATTAGCATAGCAACGGAGTGTCATAGAGCTTGTGACACTTTTATTAAACTAGAGCCAGATGGGCACTTTTTGTAATTTTTTTATTATTTTTGAGCTAGAGCCAAATAAGCACCTCTAGCAATTGTTTCTTTTATTATTTTCTTTTTTTTTAAACTTAATGCTCACCAAGTTTCTTAAAATTGAAGAGTCATAGCAGTGTATATAAACAAGGCATCACAGCTAATCCCAAAGTTGACTCCACACTAGTTCCTAAGTCTAAAGGTTCTCAACCCTAAGATGTCGTGGCAATAATCTCATCATAAGATATCACAACAGGTCATTAGCAATTGTAACAAGCAGTCGTCATGTCAAGAAATATGCAAAATCAAAATGAACTAAATGGCTACTAAAGAGATACAATCCCCCAAACTTGAGTAGGACATTGTCCTTGATGCATGCAACTACCTAAATGAAAAATACAGAAAAAAGAAAATTAAAGTGAGTGGTTGTCACCTCTTGTTCGAAGATTCCGTTGTGCAGTTTGCTTGATGCGTTTACTTCTTTGTCTTGATTGTGGTGGTGGGGCAGGTTTAGGGTCACTTTCTTCCACTTCCTCTGTTGTCGTGGTCTGCGCTCCTTCGGTCTCAGTGAACCAAAGGTTAGACTTGTTGATTGGCGAAGCCTTTCTCTTCGATGTTTGTTTTGACTTTGCGGCCAGAAGGGGTGATTTCAGTGGTATAGATACGGTGTCCTCGAAACTAGAAAAATTTTGGGTAGAATCAGTACGTTGTGGTTCGGAACTCTTTTCCTTACCTGTCTTTGAGGTAGGAGTTGTTGCGGCAACATCACTAGAGTCCATTTCAACAGCGGCATCTCTTGTCTCCGACTCAATTATCGTGGCAAGTAAACTGGCAAGAAAGGTGGGGAAATGAAAGATGCATCTGGGATTGAGTTCCAATAGAGTATTCTTGAGGGCACTATCTTTCTCCTTTACGCTTTAAGACATGCCATGGTGGTTCTGGAGTTGCGTCTTCTTCAGTGGCATATTCTTTTGTTGCGTCAATAATCTGATGATATTCCTTTAAACCCTAGTTTTATTAAAAAAAATGAAAAGCAAAACATACTAAAATCAAAATAAACATAAACATAAAAGAAATTTAAAGGGATTAGGGTTGCGATCTGTTAGTACTATAGATCTTTGTATAGTTATTGATCGAGCATGCATACATAAATACATACATAAAACCGAATTTGTGTATGATTATATGTTACGGTTTGATTAAATCTAATATATAATATATTAATATTAATAAATGAATAAATTAAAGTTTTGCGTCTATACTTGTTTACCCTTCGAATTAAAGGGTTTTTTTATAAATAAAAAAGAAAACTAAAGGCCAACTATTGTCTAATTAGTACAATTAGCATGTAACTTAGAGAGAATCTCATCCGGAAATGACACCAGGTCGTGCGAGTTTGGCCATACCATCAGTAACATTGTTAGCTTCTCGAAGAATATGTTCCACCTTACCTCCCACGATTGTTGCAGAAGCAATGTGTGAGACACGAGGAAAACTCGGTTGTACACCACTAGAAGACTAAATATGTCGAACTGCATCAGAGCTATCAGACTCTACAAGCAAATTAAGGGGTTTTTTATATATAAAAAATACGAACGATATGATTGAATTATGTTCATGAGAAAGGACAAAAGAAATACTATGTATATGAAATTGCATCCTCTTACACCATATAAAATTTAAAAAGTTTAGATCGTTAAATGAAAGTAAATAAATAAGTGAAATAAATAGAACAAAATAAAAAAAAATTATCGCATAAAAAAATAATAATTCTAGTCATTAATTTATCTTCGTCCAATTGTTCAAGAAAAGAAAATGAACTTTTTTTCTTGGATGAAGAAAGAAACTAGTAGCAATTACATAGTAGTGGTATGACAACTATCTCCATGCAGGAGGTGCAGCAATTCAGTCGGAAGCATGGCCAGTTCAAAGAGTGAGCGGGAAAGGCAGCCGCCTAGGGCCCATTATTTATAATTAAAAATATATAAATTCTTTTAAAATTTAATTATTTATTAATGGTACTCACCATTTCTAATTAAATATAAAAATAATTAAAATTTATTTAGTCTAGGCATTAATGGTCTTAGGACTCTAATTAAGCTTTTAATGATAGTTCAATTTTTCTAATATTTGTTATTAGGGTTCTAGTTTTTCAATTCTTGTTATTTGGGTTCAATTTTTTTCAATATTTGTTATTAAAAGTTCAATTTTTCCCAATATTTGTTATCAGGGGTTTACTGTTAAAATTCATTTTTTTTAATATTGTTATCAGGTGTCCAATTTTTTCAATACTTTTTTAGGACCCAATTTTTTAAGCCTTGTTATTTGAGGCTCATTTTTTCTCAATATTTGTTATTAGGGACATACACTTAAAATTCAAATTTTTTTCAATATTTTTTATTAGGGTTTGCTCTTAAAATTTATTTTTTTCAATACTTGTTATTTGGGGTTTATTTTTTTAAATATTTGTTATTATAAGCTCATTTTCCCAATATTTGTGATTAGGGTCTACTTTTAAAATTAAAAATTTTCAATATTTTTTATTAAGGGTGTTGGAGTATGCCCAAAAACCAATTATGAGATGGTTGTAAAAGACATACTTATTTTATCTTGTTTATTAATAAGAAGCCATTATTATTATTATTATTTCAGTCTTATTATGTGTATCTATAAATAAATTGAATTATAATAAAGTCCTTAGAATAATATAGTCATTCTTGAATGTCCTTAGTCGAGAATTATTGTGGGCTTGGACAAAAATAATGTATTAAGACTAATATGTAGTTGATTGATGACAAAGTGTTGTCATTGAGATGGAGATGTCAAAATCAATACATAAGTATGTGTTAGGGAACGACATACTGGACTGACCCGCTATGAACATGTTTCTTGGATTATCATGTGACAGCCACAATATTGCTCATGGTGATAACTACATGTATGATCCTCAGACTTGAGATCATCATTATTTCAACATCGTGAATAACGTATTTTGATACGGTCAAACGTGTGTCGTAACTGACTACACTATAAAGACTGATATTGGATATGTCACAATCCATATAGCAAAATATGGTTGATCAAGATAGGAGTTGTCCCTCCTACATAATAGGAGTAATATCATCGGCCACTTGATTGAGTGAGACTAGAAAATGCATGGTCATGCTCGAATAAATTGATATGGGATATCATAGTTATTCGTTTATAATAGTCTACTCAAGATATCAAGAACCATTAGATGGACTATACAAGTGTGACTAATCCATGACTTGTGTCCGATCTAGATATAGGACAAAATGATGAAATACATAAAAGAAGTTAATCATGGAAAAAGGTTAAATCGAACCACGATTTCACGTAATTTAGGTAGCAATGATGTATTATTGCTAGATGTCACTCATTGCTTGTAATATTAGAATTGTTCTGGATATTACTGCTAACGTTACATGAACCTACAAGGGTCACACCCTATGATTGAAATGAACAAATATCGACTAGATAGCATGTGTACAAACTTGTTGAACACGTAATTAGTGAGAAACTGAAATTATTATGTAATGGATAATTTTGTTTTTATACATATGTTAATATTTGATAAGTTATTGTA
The DNA here is from genome assembly GCA_019671005.1 of Hibiscus mutabilis. NCBI lineage: Eukaryota > Viridiplantae > Streptophyta > Magnoliopsida > Malvales > Malvaceae > Hibiscus > Hibiscus mutabilis. The sequence goes on from CM033711.1 coordinate 11,184,372, forward strand.
ATTATCACATACTATATATATCTCTAAAAGAAACCTAATTAAAGTAGAATCAGATTCTTCATATTTAATTATATTCGGTTAAATATATTGTATATTTAAAGAATCCAAATTTAATTAGAATTAGGTTTTTGAATGCTATATAAAGGCATAAGGTCTAACAGCCAAAATATGTCTTTTTTCGAAAATCATCTCTAACAGTTAGAAAAGAGAAAAATTGTTCGTTTTATTCGGGTGGACTGCGTAGAGATCGAAACGCTACTGTAACGACTTGGATTCGATTTGGATTCTCATATACTCGCCACGGAATTCCAGATTGATTGAGGTAATGTTTTTCATCCTTCATCACCCCGAATTCGTCCCTTGTACATGGATCACTGGTGGATTACACCAAATAATTTTTTCCACTGCGCCATGGGGTGTACCGACGTTTCCCAACAAAGGGTGGGTCTACTATTAAAATTTATTTTTTCAATAATTTTTATTCGGGGTCTAATTTTTTTCAATATTTGTTATTTAGGCCTAATTTTTCAATACTTGTTATTAGAGGCTCAATTTTTTCCAAATATTTTTTATTAGGTGCTTATTCTTAAAATTCGATTTTTTTAAAAAATAAATTTCTTATTAGGGGCATACTCTTAAAATTATTTTTTAATATTTGTTATTAGGAGCCTACTATTAAAATTCAATTATTTTTTTAATATTTTTTATCAATGGCTTACTTTTAAAATTTATTTTTTCAATACTTGTTATTAGGGACGTAAGCTTAAAATTTATTTTTTTCGATACTTATTAATAGGGGCCTAATTTTTTGATTCACCTCGAACCTCTAAAATCTCAGGATCGGCTCTGGTCTAAGGAGTAGGAAAACAATACACTTCAAAGCTCGAAGAACTTATAGTCTTAGCTATTCCATTTGCGACACAATTACCTTCATGCCGAACATGTTGTACCTTGGAAATCTATATATATGGTTAAGATCCACTTATACAATGTAAAACTCAATTATTTTTGCATCTTTTTTGGACTGTCGGATGAGGGTAATAAATGGCTAAGATTATTTCTTTCACTTCTATTATGTGATAATATTCACATTTTCTACTGTTAATCACATTCATCCATTTACCTACATCCAACAGCCCAAAAAAGATGTAAAACTTTCAAGTTTTACATCGTGTAAGACGATCTTGCCCCATATATATATATGGAAATAATTTGTCATTTAGTATCACCATTCAACGGTCCAAAAATAGATAAAAGTAATTGAGTTTTACACAATGTGAGTCTTAACCCTCTCTATATATAGGGTTATATTTTGATACATAAGCAGTGTAAAAAAATTTACACAACTCTTGTATAAAATTTAAAACATAAATCACAAACCCTAGCACCCTAAAAAACTAAACCCTAAACTCTAAATTCTAACCATAAACCTTAAATTCTACACCCTATACACTAAACTCCTAAACCCAAATCTAAACTCATAAACTCTAAACCTTAAAATTACATAAGCTTGTGTATCAAAATATTTTTTATATATAGAGAGAGATGAAAATCGGACTTCTGGCTAGGTACGAGTTGTCCAAAGTTGCTTTGTCATTCTCTTTTGTTATATGTATGTTTATCTTACGGCAAGTTGCTTTGTCACTTTATCCCAAGAGAAAAAGTGTTTTTTTCAGTTTACCCATGAAATTGCAATAAATTAACCTTTAGTCGACCTTTACCCTCTTCGTTAACAATAATATGACATGATGTGATCAAAAAACACCATATGAACTGATAAGAAAATGTCACGTATCCATTAAAAAGTAATACTAAGCAAAGAACCAATAAATTGACAGGAGTTGGTTTAAATAATAAGTAAATTAATATCGTTTAAGCATGTTTTGAGTTTGAGATTATGTATATGTAAAAAAAAAAAAATTGGAAAACTCACACACCAAACTCATATGTGCAACACAAAAAACGATCCGAATTAAGGATGGTCATGGGTTTGGTTGGGTTAAGTTTTTGGTCGATCCGTACCCGACCCGAAAATTTAACACAACCATCCAAACCCTACCCAACTTTTTATGATGTTCAACCTGACTCGAACCCGAATTTTAGAGTAAAAATCTGAACCCGACCCAACATAAATAAAAATTATCAATTATTATTATTATTCAATAAAATAAGGAGCTAATTGAAAAAAATACAAATAGAAAGCGAGCATTATAATAATTATTTCATTTTTACTAGACAAAATAGGGAGATAATTGAAATATATATAAAGAGTGAAGCGTTGTAGCAATTATACCTAAATATTTAGGATAAAAATAAATTATTATTTTAGATCGGGTAGGGTATTTTTTACCTTAAACCCAAATTTGACTTCATTCTCAAAAAATCAGACCCAAACCCAATCCGAACCCAAAATTTTCTTTTAAAAACCTAACTTTATAAATTCAAGTCGGATTAAAATCTATTATGTATATATTAAATGATCATCTCTAATCCGAATTAGTTAAGGCAAAATCTGCGATAACCGAGGGAAACATAGGCCCACCACACTCACCCAATGCAAAACAAACTAAAACCTCTGACATTCACAAATCAAACTCATAATTGAAGGCAGAGCCGTTCTTCAATCCACCAACCGCCTTCAAACTTCAAACCTTTCCTATTTCTCATTTCTCAATTATAATGTAAACTCCAGATTTCTACATTTTCCTTGCTTCATAAACACCGACGCTTTTCTTTTACATTTTCTTTTGCAGTGATCAATGACTTCGGAGTTCTTGGAAATTCACCCTCAAGAAGTCAGTTTTACTTGTATGTGACCCTTTTCTGGCTTATTTATTCACTTTTAAAAGAGTTGATTCATTTTTATTTACAACAACATTTGATTTATTATTTGTTTTATCTATTACTGAAGTTGAGTTAAAGAAACAGAGTTCTTGCTTAATCAAATTAACCAACAACACTGATCAATATGTAGCCTTTAAGGTATCTTTCTTCATTTTAATTTCTCGGTCTTTTTTATTTTTATTCAACTATAATGGATTTAATCTTAATAAACTGATTCTCAGGTGAAGACTACTTCTCCTAAGAAGTATTGTGTGAGAACCAACACTGGCATTGTTAAACCGAAATCCACATGATTTTACAGGTACTTATAACTTCTTACTTGTTTAATGTTTTTAGATTTTGCTATATTTATACGGTTAAGATGTTAATTCTAAATTTCTAATCAAAACTTAAAGTTGGTTTGTTAGTTATTAACGAATACTGCTTGGTTGCTTATGGTTTTAGATTGAATGTCTGTTTTGAAGATTAAATGAGTTTAGAATTATAGAGTTTATTGAGATTTATTTCTTTTTAAATATTGCGAATTTAAGGGAATGTGATGGATGGATGTAACTGGATTATTCTTAATATATAGAAAAATACATATATCTAGCGGATACTCACCTCTAGATCATGGTAGCATAGCTTACAACACAAGTTACTAAAGCTCGAATGTGAATGTTAGATCCGAGTATGGTCCAAGATGGGTACGTTCAATTTTTTAAGTGTTTCCATGTATTTGGAGGGTCTGATCAAATCCCCATACCTCTATCAGCCGCATGCTTCAACATGAATGTTAGACACTAGCACTTCAATGAAAAGTTGAAATAACTTAGTTTTAAATCTATTTAATTCAATATCAAATGCAATGCATTTTGGCCTTTCTTTTTTGTTTTGGTGCAGTTACTATGCAAGCTCAGAGTGTTGCTCCTCATGACTTGATGTGCAAAGACAAGTTTCTGATTCAAAGTACAGTAATTCCTCTTGGGGCAGCTGAGGAAGACATTACATCCAACATAGTAAGAATTTGGCAATGCAGCGACTGTTCTTTTGTTGTTTCTACAATTTCTTTATTGTTTCATATTTGCAGTTTTCTAAAGAAAGTGGCAGACACGTTGAAGAGAAGAAGGTAAAAGTATTCCTTACAAGCCCACCACAGTCACCAGTTTTGACTGCAATCAATGGAGACTTCAAACAAGATATGGATCATGAAACTTCATCTCGAAGGGATAAAGCTTGGCATGGAGTTGAAAACATACCTCCATCACAGAAGGTAAGTCTGCATTTCTCATGTTATGGATGGTTGTAGTTGTCAGTTTTTGCTTCAACTCTTTTATTTTTCTTAAATTACCCGGGTCCGATGTGTATCCAGTTATAGTTATAGACTTACAGGGATACCATTCTCCAAGGGCGTCCAAATAATTATTTGCTCTTGTGCTAGGTTGTTGAGGATTTGATGGTGTTTGAGACTGCTAAGGATGCAGTGGAGTTAAGAGCAACTATGGATGTTGAACGGTATAAAACTACCATAGATGACAATAAAGAGCTAACTGCAGATAGCAAGTTGCAGTCGAATCTCCCCAAGGACGTGCAAGGATTCAAATGTACAAAGGAAATGAAGTTGGATGATGATTTTGAGGACTTGAAGCCAAAGATAAGTTTTCTGGATATAAAACTTAAAGAGGTTAATGCTTTTTCCCTTTAATTTAAACTTTTGAAGCTATTATGAACAATGTCCGATATAGGTACATGTTTCTGACATGTCTATATTTATTTTTTTATGATTCTCCATGTATTTAGAGGGTTTTTGAAATATTATAACTTTGTACTCATATATACATAAGCTGGACAGTGGACATGGATGGTGGGCATAAACATTTTTAAGAAAATGAAGATTCGAAAGAATGTAAGCATGCTCTTATTTCATGAATTTCATCCTATTTATAATATACATATTATTCATCACCAGGCTGAAGTTACCATCATGAAGCTGACACAACAAGCGTCAGGGTGAACTAGTGAGTCGCCTTTTCATTTGACACACTGAATAGACTAGAAACTTGCTATAACAGATAAAATTATCTAACCAACCAGCTCGTTAAAACAATATTCCTAATTGACTAACTCGGACTCTAGTATATTTCGACTTTTGAATATCTTTCAAATATCGTATTCTCATATTTATGTCCAAATATATATATATAGAGAGAGAGAGAGAACACGAGCGTAGGATCGATTATTCTTATTAGTAAAAGAGAAATTGATGCGTTCTAGCAGTCAGCCATTCATCAGTTTGTAAAAATCGCTATTTTTTTTAACTCCATAGAACTATTATCGCTTTACTGTTTGTAGGAGACATTGAAGACGAAGTCCGCTGCCAAAAGAACAATTCAGGTCGGTTTTCCCTTCCTCTACGTATGCTTGGTGGCCGTCATGAGGCTGGTGGTCGGATATTTGAGCCATCTTTAGGAGAGAATTTCTTCCCATGGTTATGGAGGATCTTATTATTATGTTTACTATGATGTTCTAAATTCCAACATTAAAAAGTCTCTTTTTTTCTGCAAGTACTGTAGTAACCTCTTATTGTTTTTGCAAGTAAATTGAACAGTTTTTATGTAGGTGGAATTTAAAAGTTAAACAATTATTTGTATAAAGCCTTTAAATTAAGTAAGATTAATTTATACCGTGTAAAACTTTTAATATAAATTTAAATCGAAAATTCACTCATAATTTTTGCACTTATCAATATGAGTTTATTAACATTTTAAGTATAAACTAATGATACATGTTAAACGCCTTCCTTAAGGTCAACCAAGTATATCCACTTAAGCATGTTATTGCTTAATATATATAGGCAAACTATTACCACTAACTCAAAAATACCGTAAAACTTTAAAATTATTTAGATCTAACACTAAATTTTACTTTTCGATTCGTTCATGTCACTGTTAACTCGCTTTAAGGGCTTTGAACTTAAGACCTACAAATACAAAAATTAAGCTTTAACTACTAAATCAATATGATATTATATAACACTATAAATATTATATTTGTAAACTATTTGAGATTAATTTAAATTATTTTATAAAATAAATAATATTATAAATAATATAAAATATATTATTTATATATATATATATATATATATATCAATATATATAAATATATTATATTTATATTTTATATATTATTTAAAAAAACTCAAAATATTCATAAAATAATAGATTTATATTACAAATATTATAAAACCCCTAAACCTCAAATTTGAAATATTAAGGTTTAGAGTTTAAGGTTTTATTCATAAAATAGTATATTTAAAATAATATATTTTTATTTATATATGTGTATATATTGGTATATATGTAAATAATATATCTTATATTATTTATATATTAATATTATTTATAGTCATATTTATTTCATAAAATTGTTTTAAATAATCTCAAGTAGTTTGACATTAAAATATTACTAAATAAGAAATATTTCATAAAATTATTTTTTGAAATTTAGTGACATTTTCGAGTCGGTAATAATAGTTTAGTGGCATCTAGTGTAATTTAGTCTAATATATATATATATATATATAATTAAAAAGAAATATGTTTATAAATAAGATAAAATTCCAGAGTAATTAGCGAATCCATATATAAGTTCAACGATGATATGAGATTATTGGAGAATTCTTTTTTTCAATATAAAAATGATCATAAGATGAGAAAAATGTCATGAAATCTTTGCAGTATCCGCCCAATCCATACACTGAAGAGTGAAATTCTTGAGGATTTAAAAGATAAGATAAAATAAAACTTAAACAAGAGAAGCGGGAGATATTATTGAGAGCCAATTGTCCCATTATCCCCCCAACTTCCCTATTTAATTCTAATTTCTCCAATTTCGATGTGTATTGTATATACAGACACAACAAAATAGATGTGAATTATTTAACTAGAAGAACATCATTACAAAAAAAAGTATCTTAATATGAACAATTTAAAAACAAATTATTGAAAATTGTGGCAATAAATATTAATAAAAAAATTAATAAAATTATAACCCAGTTAATGATCTTAGTAAAAAAGATGGTGATGCTTATCTTAAGAGGTCTAAGTTCGAGTAACTTGTTCGTAAGGTGTGTGTGCAGAGGCAGAACACAATGACTATGCCCCCTTAAAAATAAATTTTTAATTTAGACCTTTAGAATTTTTAAAAAATTTAATTTGGTCCCACAAATTTGTTTGAAATTCAGATTAAGTTTCAAAAACTTAGAACATTTTTAGTTAAATCCCTCTCATAATTTTTAAAAGTTCTCATTAAGACTCTTAAGTTTTTTAAAATTTTAATTAGACCTCAAAATTTTGAAAAATGTAAATTAAACCCTTCAAAATTTTTGAAAATTTTAACTTAATCCTCTATTTTTTTAATTTTAAGTTTGAACAAACACTGCCTTATTATCAGACTATTAAAAATCAATAAAACTGGTCAAAATGTTGTTTTGGTCCCTCTACTATACACAAATTTAAAATTTAACCGGTATAATTCAATTCCTCAACTTTTATATTTTAGTCCACAGAATTAACCAACCAACTATTCTAGTTAGAAGGCCGACTTAATTTTTTGCTTAAAAACATCATTTCTAACGCACAAAAATTCATGTCAAGTTAGATATACTATTTATTAAAAAAATACACTGTTATTTTAACTGGAATAATTATCAGTTTAAATTATTTGTATTAATTAATGGCATTGTAAAACTAGAAGGTCAAATTAAAATATAGGGATTAAAAGTCATTTTTTGAGCATAGTGGATGGACCAAAACTATAATCTGACCCACCAATATTTTTTAAAAATAATTTAAAGCACAAGTTTTGAATTTTATTTACCAAAAGAACTTCTATGCATATAAATTATGGGTGATAATTCTGTGCACAAGCGCATGTAGAACATTTGTGTATACAAATGTCTTAATTTTAGGGTTTAGGGATTTTATTTAGGATTTAGGCTTTAGGGGTTTTAGTGTAGTAATTTTAAATTTAGGAATACTTATAAAAACAAAAAAAAAATCATTATCTATGTACAAAATAATAATCCGTATAAAAATAATAATAATAATAATAAAATGTCCCCTAAAATCCTGGAAATAAAAGACAAGTTTTTAATCTTATTAGCCAAAGGACCCTTCGGAAAAAGGAAAACTTTTCCCCTTAAAATCCGTCTAAAGTATACACCAATTAAGTCTGAGTTTTGCGCAATACACTTGAAAAGTTGGAAACTCCAATTTTCTATCCAAATCCCAAACTCATTTCTCAAAAAAAATCCTCAAAAAAAACCCAACAATCTACTCATCTTCTTACGTTCTTTTTCTCAACTTTTTCATGCGAACCAAAGCAATTTCCACCAAAGAAAATCTTGAGTTTTATTGATGGCAATGAAGTGCATTGCCAGGCTAAGGTCTCGTCGGGTGGTTCAAGACCACCTCCCGCGAGCTTCCAATGAAGCGGCGGTTGGCGGCGGTTGCTGTTGGGCCAACCTGCCTCAGGAATTATTATGGGAAGTTCTTTTAAGGATTGAAGACTCGGAAAGTAGTTGGCCTCAGAGGAAAAATGTGGTCGCTTGTGCTGGTGTTTGCAGGAGTTGGAGGATTATTATTAAACAGATTGTTAAAGTTCCTCAACTTTCAGGGAAATTAACTTTTCCCATCTCAGTTAAACAGGTTCGTTTCTCTTGCCTCAATATCATTGTTTTCAATTCTCTTGTTCCCTAGTGAACAAACAGATTTTGAAGTTGAATTACTTTAGTTGAATTCAAATCATATCTTGGGAAACAGGGTCATTTGATAATTTTGATTTGGTGGCTAATGGTTTAGTTTTCTTCTTCTGGGTATTTTTATTTGTTTATTTTTCATTTAAGGCTTGACTGATGTTCTATCTATTTCCAGGATTCTGGATCCCCCCAGTTTTTTGAGGATTTTATGTTCCTGGGAATCTTGCATTATGATTTGTTTAGTAAACTTTATGCCTGCTGATCTGATTTTCTAGTTTAGACTGGAGGTATAAAGGTCCCAAATCCCAATAGATCTATACCTTTGAGTTCCACAAATCAGGAAAACTTTTCCAAGAATCTTTTGCATTTCAATTTAGAGATGCAATTTGGTAAATTTGGGTGAAATTTGCTTCTTCAAATATAGTTCTGGACTCGGCATGTGTTTTGAACCATTTTTGCCTGCCATGTATTCGACCATTAGACAAGGAAAGTGTAAATTACAGTGAATGTTTGGGACTGGTTCAAGATTTGGGTCCACTTTTAGCTTGCAACCGGTGCTGGGTTAACAGTAATCATTAGCTAGCTACCACTACAATCCCCATGTCCCCAATAAAGTCCCTTTTTCTCAACTACCATTTTACTTTATGCATTGAATTAAAACTATAGAATTATGGTATTCGGGTTCAGGTGAATGAACTGTTAGATACAAGTATGTACCAGACATGAATATATTACATATTTCAGAAGTTTTTTCATGTCTTTGAAGGATCTTTGCTAGATCATTTTCCCACATGAATTGGAGCAACGTGGCATTAGAGTGTGTTTTGATGTATCGATTACTGGAACTATCATCAAATGGAAGCATTTTAATTCTATATTTTCTTGTCAGCAATTCTTGTAAATTCCGACTTTTGAATCCGATTTGCAGCCCGGTCCAAAGGACTTTCTCCTTCAATGCTTCATAAAACGAAATCGATCAACCCAATCATACTACCTTTACCTTGGTTTAACTAATTGTGAGCTTTTCTTCTTCTTCCACATTGTTTTTATGGTTATTTTGCCTGTTGAATCAAAGCTATCAATGTACTTCAACCACTGGATTGGAATTGGATGAGTCGTTCCATTTAACTACTGGATTAGATTAACGATTTCATATATTTCTTTCTTGCGATGTAACACTTTGGACATTTACGTTCCATTTCACCATGGCAGCATTATTGGACGTCGGGAAGTTCCTTCTCGCTGCTCGCAAGTGTAGGCGTCCAACTTGCACAGAGTATATCATCTCTTTACAGGCCGAGGATATCTCGAAGGGGAGGAATGCTTATGTTGGGAGACTGAGGTAAGAAGTGATATATATACAGAACCAACAAAATTATATAGCTTGGTTCTTTGATTTACCTTATCTTCAGTCTCAAATCTTGTCTTTTTCCTTTTCGGAAGATCAAATTTTTTAGGGACCAAATTCACCGTCTTTGATGGACAACCTCCTCATGCTGGTGCAAAGATGGCTAAAAGTAGGTCCTCTAGACTAGCAAATTTGAAACAAGCTTCACCTAGAGTCCCTTCTGGCAACTACCCCATGGCTCACATTTCATATGAATTGAATACGTTAGGTTCAAGGTAAGAGTTCACCATTATTTTGGATAAGGATTGGATAATTTCTTCTTATTCAAGGCAATAATTGATCCATCATTGTTGACTAGCTCATGCATTAAATCCTCTCTGTTCACTTTTTCATTCAAGTCTATGTTACTTGTCATATGACCCATATCCGAATACGCGTTGATGATAGACTTTTTTTAATGACTTCTAGGGGTCCAAGAAGAATGCAGTGTAATATGAACACCATCCCTGCAACTTCAATAGGACCAGGAGGATTAGCCCCCACCCAGGCAGAGTTTTCTCTCAACAATGTGAATCCATCTCCATCAATCCCAACCTTTCATTGGAAATCAGCTAGCATGGAGAATTTTGTATCAGACCCCTCATCCGATCAAAAGAATGGAGGACTGGTGTTGACAAACAAGGCTCCGAGGTGGCACGAGCAACTCCAGTGTTGGTGCTTGAACTTCCATGGACGTGTTACAATTGCTTCTGTGAAGAACTTCCAATTGGTGGCTTCTCCAGAAGGTGGAGCCGCGGGGCCGGCACATGAGAAGATCATCCTCCAGTTTGGGAAAGTGGGGAAGGATTTGTTTACCATGGATTACCGGTATCCGATCTCAGCTTTCCAAGCCTTTGCTATCTGCCTCAGCAGCTTTGACACTAAGATTGCTTGTGAATAAATGATGAACAGGTTTTTATTTGTTGTATTTTATTTTTGAAAAATAAATAAAGGCCCCGTCCATTTGCCAGCATGGACTTTACATTTTCTTTACCCACTGCTTTTATTACATTTTAATTCCTGAAAGAAGAAAGTGGTGTCTTAAATATCTGGCAATGGTTATGGCAGGCATTTAGTAAACTTGACAAACGATTGTTCATCCAACTCTGATGTGTCGAGCTACCTACTAAGTAATAATACATGCAAATCATCCATCATATGCACATTTATTGCTTTAAGCACAAATATCTTCATATGAAGAAAAATAAAAAATTAAACATAGTTATTAAAATCCATTACAATTAGTAATTACTAACAAGTTCTCCCTTTTCTGCAGCTGCAGGGATGTATGAAGGAATTTTCTCATGGGAAATTATAGGGTCAGTACAGCATAACTTGGTCTCAGTTATGCTTAAAATAACTATTTTTATGATATGTTTCATTTCTCCATGTAAATATTTTGTATTAATCCTGGAAAACTTCCAAGAATTCAGAAAAACATGTCCAAATCCACAAAAGAGACCAAAATAAAACAACATTGAAAGAGTCTAGAAGATGAACACCGATGTATTCCCAAGGTCTTCTCAAAGAAATGAAAATATCTGCTTAGATGCATACATAACTCGGTCAAATAGTACAACTCTTCTCCCCATTCAATAATTTGCTACTTACAAGAATACAATATACACACGCATACATATGTTCTCTTCTTACCTCTTACTAAGCTGTCTGCAAGTGGATGTTCGGATCTGAACTCGTTCGTACTGATTCAACGGCTTCTACCTCTTCCGAGGGCAAATCGTCTGGATGCAATTCAGGTTGATTAAGGCTTCTGACAAACTCGGTAAACGAAGGAAAATGCTCCGGAGAGAATAAATGAGCTCCCATTCGCTGATAAGTGAATAGATCGATTGGATTCTCACCCAAGATATTTTTCTTGATCTGCTCTAAACCACCCGGGGCTCCGGAGGCCAGGTTCTGCCCAGCAACCTCAACCTCGTGATTGTTGCAAGTTGTTTGGATTTGTGCAAGTAATGATTCAGGGCTCGACATACAATCATGTGGCTGGTGCTCGTCTGACAGGTCCATTCCGGGCAAGATTATTTTGCATGAATTCCTTGCAAACATCTCTGCAACTGCTTCATAGCCATCTCTTAAGGCAGTGTTATAGAAGCCGGCAGTCAGTTCAGAAGGGTGAGCCCTGGTTTTGTACCAAAAGTGCATCAATGGGACTTTTCCATAAACATCGACTTTGGAATCACCGAAAATTGAAGAGGCAAGGGAGAGGAGACGATTCCCATGAGATACGAGCTCGCTTGAGTACCAGGAAAGAAAGAAGTTGCCATAAGGATTTTCCCAAGAACCACCATGATCCTTGAAGAAGTTATTTGAGTTTGGTGGCTGATCATAAGTAGGGGCATCATGTGGACCACCTAGTCCCCATAATGGGTTTCCATTTGCTTCAGCATATTGTTTAAGAAGGTTAAGCATATTAGTGTCATAACATTGGAACTCCCCTACTCCAGTAATTGTGCCACTCTTGGCAGGCTTGTGGTGAGAGGGATACCGGAGCTCACCATCTGGCCCGAGACCCATTGAGATTCCCTACAAAATCGCAAAACGGAAGCCATCAGCATCATCACGCCAAAATAGGGCAGTCTATGGCTAATTTAATCAAGTTATTCGACAGACAAAACCTCTTACAGTGATTGTAGAACCGATGAAAGGTGAGAATTCGGACTTAAAGCTCTCACAAAAGTCCCGGTAGACTTGAATTGGAGTCTTTCCATCAAGAACAGCAAGATCATCAACAGCCAGTGATAGACATCCTTGATAATGCTGTCCAGACCGATCTGTAAAGAAGATACTCGATTGGGATTCCCCAATCTTCATTACCCACTTTGGAAGCTGAATTTTCTGTTCACTCGATGCGTGGAAGCAGAGTGATACATGAAGCTTAAGACCCGCTTTCTGAACCATCTCTGCAACGGCAAGATAACCTGACCAGTTGTACGTTCCCACCTCCTCATTCTCAACAACTCCCCACCAGACAGGCAATTCAACACCTTCCACACCCAAAAGCTTCAAAGCTTTCAGTCCTGCAGCGATCGCCCGCGCATGGTTTACAGTAGTGCCATCCGAAACCACGTCTAGAGGCAGACCGACAAATAGTCTTGACCTATCAAGCTGGAAAATGAAAACCAAAATTAGTCTTAACCTATCAAACCGAAAAATAACAGGCAAATTTTGCTACAATCAGCGTAAACAATTACTGTAGTTTATCAATTCAGTTCTATTTTTTTTTTTTTGCCAGAACCTCCATTTTCATACATTCAAGAATCGAAAGCAAATAGTATAAATAAAAATATCTTAAATCCATCACTAAAATAAGCTTATTAAACTAAGATTTAACTATTAATATGCCAAAACAAATAGCTATCTTTATTTAGTTCCTCTACGAGTATTGATATGGAAATACTAAATTTCTTCTCACTTTAAGAACAAACATTCACTAATCCAAACAATTTACTTTCAAAATAAATGGTTTTTATTATCTAAAATCTACCCAAAACAGAGCTACAAATCCTCCAAGCTCGGCTTAAATATTTCCCACTTTAAAGGAAGGGAAAAAAAACAGAAACTTACAGATTTGGAGCTTGTAGAAGACTTGGCTTCAAGAATGGGTTCAGAGTCAACAGCCTTCACCGTAAATCTGAGCCCGGCTTTTCTCAACCTCGAAACTTGACTATCAAAAGAAACAGTGTTTGGTTTCCGAGAAAATATTTTGTTTTGATCATTAATTCTCCCAAAACAAGACCTTAAATCCCTGAATCCTAATTCTGTCTTACAAATTTTTGCCTGTGAAGTACTCATTACCGAAACCTCCATTTCCACCGAAAACTCTAGCAAAAAAATACCTCGAAACCTTCAACAGAAAAAGGCTTTTCTCTCTCAGATCTGGAGATGAAAAACTAAAAGAAACAATACCCAAAACTAAAAATCAAAGCTTTTATGAACACAGAAAAGATTTACACGGGGAAATCTTGAAACAAAAAACCCAGAAATAAGGGACTTTATGAATTTGGTTTGAATTGAAAAGGGGTTGCTTCTAATCCTTTCTTTTGGCAACTTTGAGAAAGTTGTATGAAAGCTTTGTGCATTGCTTGGTCCGTTATATAAAGCGCTGGGTTGCGAAAAACAACAAAAATGGTGTGTATCTGCCAGGCGTACACCTTACCGTCTGCCAATTTTTCAGCCGCGTAATCCCCTTTTTATTTATTTCTTCTTTAAAAATTTTATCTTTATCTGTTTCGGTTTTAAAAGGTATTATTAAAAGAATGGTAAATTTTAGATAAATATACTTTGTAAAATTAATTTTATATAAATTTATATATTTATATTATAAAAATTTAAATTTTAAATTTCTAATTCTAATTCTAAAAAATTAAACCCCACACTCTAAATCTTAATCTTAAATTTTAAAGCCTACAACCTAAACCCCTAAACCTTAAACTAAAATCTTAACCCCTAAAACTAAAAGTGAAGTACAAACTAAAGTTTAAAAAAAAAATTCTATGTCTTAGATGTGACTGTTGAAAATCCTGTATTTCATATGTTTTCCAAATATCTACTCCGTATTTTTAAATTTAATAAATATATTATATTATTTATGTCAAATTCTTTATTAATTTTGTATTTTTTGTGTATAAATTGTAGGATTAATTTTTAATTTAATCATTTTAAATTTTTATAGGTTTGGATTATAACTAAAATTTTAAAAATACAATGATTAGAATTGATCAAATTAGATTATGTGGAGTAAATTAATGAATTGTAACCTAATTTTATAAGTGAAATGTTAAAAGAGAGTAAATTATTTATATAAATATAACTTTTTTTGGAAAGTAATTGCTATACTTATATAACTTTGTTAATAATTACTTCTGTTTCATCATTTACTTATTTATTTAATGATATTGGCATGCGTGATTAGGTTTTGAATGAATGAACTTTACGGAAGTTGATTATTTTTTTAAATATAAAAAACACGCCAATCCCAAATTATGAATAATTTATTTATATTTTAATGGACTTAGTGTTACTTTATAATATAGAATCTGAATAATATGATTACTTTAGAGGGAATCAATATCCAAACTTCTGTGCCCGCATATCCCAACTGTCAATGGCCAAATAATTAAACTAAAAATGTATGTGTTTATAATTACATATTTGTTATATAATTGAGTAAAAATTATAATCAACGAGTCTTGTTAAATTGTAATTGAAATTTTATAATTACATTTTGACCGCTTTAAAAATTTAAAGAATTATGCAAATAACTTTTTCAACTAATGTTCAATCCATATAATTAATCATAATAATTTTTTAAATTGTTAGATCCCATTAAAACTGTATGTAATCGCATCGGACTAATCATATATATATATATATATATTAAATTTTGTTATAATTCCAATAAAATATAAATATTATCAAATAACTACACTTTATTGCAATTATTTCATAATATTCAAACATATCATTAAATTTTAAAAAGATGTCATTTGACAAATTTGAAATTCCAACTTTAGCTTCCATAATCCTTCCTCTATCTTAATCTTGATTTATAATAAAATAAAAACAGTAGTAAAATTTGGGATAAGAATAAAGTGTCAAATAACCAAGTGGGTGGGGGGGATCAGCAAAGAAATCCCTACGATTGCAATTTTATCAACTATGGCTCACTAACAAAAGTCACCTCTCACATAAAAGGAATTTCAATTTCCTAATTGATTCATTATTTATACTCTACATGAATGCTCTGGAAGTATTTGATTGATCTAATGTTACAAATTAAATTATAAAATATAAAATTAGAAAAAAAATCAGTACATTCTAAAATTCTTAACGAGACACATGTTAATGTTAAATCTTGTTCGAATTTATGTTGCACTTTTTTTCCTCCAAGCTTTTTAACAAGGTACGTGTTAATGTTAAATCTTGTTCAAGCTCTTTGAATTAATAGTATTATTTAATTTTCAAAAAGAAAATCTTAATCATCTAAAATTACATAATTAGGGTTGCTTGTCCTTCAAAATTACTTATTCAAATAGTATAATAGTACCGTCTTTTTTTAATAATTTTAATGGGATTACAATATTATATATATTTATACATATTCGTAATCATTTGATAATGTATTCGCACCTTACAAAGAAAATAATTTAAATTTAAACTTTTTAAAATAAATAATTTATTTTTTTTACTGAAATCACTTGTTTATAAATATATATTTTGGGTGTATGAAAATGGATAATTGGTGAGTCAACTCAGCAACAAGGCGGGAGCCAGGTCGATCTGGAAATGTGGGGGGACAACTCCAAAAAAAGTTTCGGTGTTGTTTTATTCAAGAAATGCAATGACAGAGTATTTGGATTGGGATGCCACGTGGAAGATAAGAGGTGGTCGGTGAGGGGAGGTGCTGACTCATTTCCATGCAGGATTGTCTACTTCCCTGCCCAACATTTCCCATCATTCAAACGGCTATTGATGAATATTTTTGAAACGTTTTTGTTTTTATTTTTACTTTTTGAAATTTCAATTTATTTATTTTGATTTTTAATATATATATATATATATAATTTTGCCAATTTAATTGATTTGTGTAAATATCTTTTTGGCCATGTTTTTTAAGAGCCTTATATTCATCATATAGAAGGTTCGATACTTTTCCTTTGATGTACTTTTTTTTACCCTTGAATATCCATATTTATAAATAGGATAAATAAAATTTTTGACACATAATTTTGATATTTATGTGTATTGTGATGTTTAATATTTTGATGTAATTAAAAATATAAAATTTTATAATGGTGATATTAAGTATTTAACTTCTTTTAATGTTGATTAGATATTTAATTTGTTTATGTCACAATTAGGTACTGAATTTTTATTTTTGATAATGCAATTATATGCATGATATTTTTAAATTACACATTTTCATACTTAAATTTTTAATATCTAACGCTTGAATCTGTAACATATATTGTCCATTTAGCTAAACAAGGTTAGAAATATAAGTCAATTCTTGATACCACAAGTGAATTTAATTTGTAAATAAATTTAAGGTTAATGCAGCTTGGATCGATTTCAATGCATTGTCTAACTCGGTCAAGAACATTTATGTATATACTTAGAAGTCAACTTGCTTCGATAGTTAAGACAAGTTATCTATAATTTAGACTTTAGACGAGATAATAACTCTAATATAAATTATTTGTTCGAAAAAAAATCATAGATTACAAACTTGTTTAGTTTGCCAACTAATGTATGGACAAAAATCATCTACTTTTTTTCGGTACCCTTTCATGCCCCAACACTAAAAATCAAATTCTAAGTCATAGCCCTAAATTTTAAATCTGAAATTATAACCCTAAGCCCTAAAAATATACCTTACCTACAATTCCCTAAATCATAACCCTAAATTTATTTTTTTAACATGGGGCATAAATAGGTTCTATTCATAATATATATCGTCTTTCGTATTGCAAACAATCTTATAATACAATTTATATTTAATTAAACCATTTAGTAACAAGTGTCTAGTGAGTCAATATTTGCTTTAATCATTTATTTCTATATGGTTTTAGACCATTTATCTTTTTGTTTGGATAAGAAAATCAAACACTAATAAAAGAGAAATTATCCATAAAAAATGAAAATCTTTAATAAAATACATTACAATTGAAATCAATCATAACCTCAAGTTTCTTAATTAAAAAGTACAACAGAAAGAAAAAAAAACATCATGAAGATAACTTGGGTTGTTTGGTTGTCCATTGTGTTGATATATAAAATTGGCCAACAAAAAACATCACAAGTTGTTGAGTAAGTGCAATGTCCATGGGAATGTGGAAGGTCTTCATTTGTTCCCTTTTTTATTTGTGGTGTGGGGTTTTCATGCCTTTTGAGGACCCAATCAACCACATGTTTCTTTTTTTTTTTTTTCCTATTTCCCTTCCAAAATAGAACTATCAATGGACCACTTGTCATCGTATTAATGTTATGGGTTTGCTTGGTTTTCTTTCAAGGAAACCTCATTACCATTCATCCCACTCTACCGGTTCCTTTCTCTCAATATTTATGGGTGCCTTTTTTCCATATCCATATGTAGAAAATCTTATTACATACTTGTGGTTGAATGTGTACAAAATTTCAATTGATACCAACCCATACCTACCGTATTTTGTGTTAAGGTTTAATCGGTTCATTACGTCCTCAATACTTTTCAACATTTGTTTTGGAATATGTTTTATGTATTTTTATTAAGAAAAATATTTCATGCTTTGCCGATGAAAATAAAAAAAAATTATAAGGGCATTAGTTTTATGGTTTAAAATTTAGGTGTTGTGGTTAGAATTTATGTTTTATGATAAGATTTTAAAGTTTAGAGGTTATGGTTTAAGTTTAGGGTAATATGTCAGGGATTTAGGTTTTAACCTATAAACCCTGAAGTCTAACAATAAACTTTAAATTCTAACCACAACCCTTAAACTCTAAATCTCTAAACCTAAATCCTAAATCATTAAACTAAGGCACTTGTAAAACTTTTTTATTTTCATCATCAGTGCATGGAATGATTACATTTTTAGTAAAACAAGTTGTGTTCAATGTTATGACAAATCCAAATTTATCAAATATCAACTTTTAAGAGTGACAATAACCAGTTAATTATGGGTATTTAAAAATATTCGACCTGAAATAGTCGATCCATTGACCCGTCAATATAATAAAAAATAATTGGGTAATTCTCTTAAAAAAGTATTTTTGGTCCGGGTGCTTAGCCCGCTAAATATAACGGGTCCGCGTATTGTGGTCAGGCCGAAATATTAGGTTTAATTGAGTACCCTACCCATGATTTTTTAATTTTTTATTTAGATTTAATTTTTATTTTAAACTTTAGTATTTAATTAGTAAAAATCTTGGGTTATTAAGAAAAAAATATTAGAGAATTGAAGATTCTCATAAGAGATTTTAAAAATTTTAACATCACGATTTAATCAATAGATATGTCTAAATAAAACAAATAAAAATATATATTTATATTTAATATTACCGGCACATAAAACTAAACATGGGTATTGAACTCTTGTGAGTTGTGATAATGCTTGTTAAATGTTTAATTATTGTTTATTGTTTGTGAATCAATGATATTTGAACAATTTTCAGGATGAATGATGAATAAAATTAATATTATAGTATGAAAGTAAAGTTAATTAGATTTATTTATTGTTTTGTATGAACTTTTAGTGTTTCAATTTTTAATTATCATTTGATTAGTTTTTAATGCTTGAGATTAAAGTAATCAAATAAAAAATAAGTTGAGAATATTTTTGTTATTGTTTAGTATATGATAATTTATTTTCATTTGAATTGTAAAGAGTGAGGGATAGCAGTTGTTGACATGAAAAATTGTTGATCATATGGATGTATTAATCGAGTTATGAGGGGTAAGAGTTATTGCCAATAACGTGTTGCCAGGTTAAATAATAAGAAAAAGTTCTTTGTTATTAAAT
This sequence comes from Hibiscus mutabilis, assembly GCA_019671005.1. Classification (NCBI taxonomy): domain Eukaryota; kingdom Viridiplantae; phylum Streptophyta; class Magnoliopsida; order Malvales; family Malvaceae; genus Hibiscus; species Hibiscus mutabilis. Next base: position 11,203,861 of record CM033711.1, read on the forward strand.
GAAGAACCTCATGTGTTATAGTCCAAAAAGAAAAAAGGATTTTAGAACAAATTTATTCTTTTTATATAAAAGAAAACTAAATCTAATTGTCAACAAAAAGAAGAAACAATGACAGCGTAACAGATATACAACATTAGATAAGCTTCTCACCATACCAAAATGAAAACAACGGACAGTAAAAAATTGAATACAAGAAGTTTTGCCTCTGATCAAAGAAACGCTTCGTATCAGCAGTTTCTGGCATTTCGGCAGCCACTTGATACATAGTCTGTTATATTCGAGACGAATTCTTGTCTCTCTTAGATGACCTTGAATGTGAATGACCATCCCCTGATATGTGCTTCTTTCTCCTTGGAGCACCAAGGCCGGAAGAGTCCATCAAAGGGCCAGACCATGTCTGGATTGGTGCTTTATTTGAAAATGAGAAACTTGTGGTACTAAACGGAACATCAGGTGGATCAAAACCGGGATCTATTGGATGTGCAGAACCCAGAGGATAGCCAAGAGTTCCATCCTGGTGAGGAGGCGGAAATTTCTCACTCTTGCTCTTGGCATTTGCGTGTGTTATTAATCGCCGTCTCTGTTTTGTTTCAGCAAAGAAGTCCCAGTAAATCAGTAATCAGTCATTTGTTTCAGCACCAGCACAAGTAAGAAAAAATTGTAAATCAAAGAAAACTGCAGGTGAATACTACAATCGAGAACAAAGGACAATATCATTGTTGATCATAAATCAACGGAAAGTGCAGTGTCTAGAGGGAAAGAGGGGGTCTATGACATACATCAAGGTTGGCTTGAAGCTCAGCATTTGCCTCTGGAGCAGGAATTGCCCGCACAGCTCGATCACGTGGACGAGCTTTCTTCACTCCATCTGCATTGGCTCTTCCAGCAGCTCGCAATCTACAATCATGAAGCTCATGTCATGTCGGTTACAAAGAGAAAAAAGGGAAACTGCTATCAGATTCATGCTCTACTGTAAACGAAAAATTTAAACAAATCTCTAACTGTCAACATCTCATGTAATTTTATCTTCTACTTTACTCCCCCGATAGATGATAGTCATTCATTACTTCATGAACATATGCAATGTAAAATAGATTTCTTCAGAATGGAATTTAGAAACAAAACCAATATTCAAATCGGCATAGAATGTCGATCAGAACTTAATGATATTAAATATCATGTACCTTCTAGCTTCTTCGTCCCGTCGCTTAGCATCCATCTCCTTGCAAGGAGGGTATTTTGGAAGGCTGGAAGGATCACAAGCATAAGGCTTGGTCATGAAGAACTGCAGAACATGTGAACAGTCACAATGACAGTTTCGACCATAAATTATTCAAACCAATCACCGGTTATCCTATGAAACTATACAGGACTGACTAAAACTTGAGCATTCTTGCCAAAAAGGATGAAAGCCGACATCCTTCAAAGCTAATTTCAGCCATGGGTGATAAATGTAAATCACTAAACTAAATAAATTCTTATCTGATATAATGAATTGTAATGAATATTCTAAATGCTGCTCTCCAAAGGTACAAAATTATGAACAAACAAGCGACGGAAAAACTAGAGTCAAGAACTAAGGAGATGAGAAAAGATATAATGTGAGAGAAAAAAAAGCTTACTTCACTGTTTAATGCTGCTGTAGCTGTCAAACGCTCGACGGGGTCAATTGCAAGAAGAGTATCAATCAGCGGCAATGATGATGGTGGAAAGTCCTTAAAAGTTTCAGCTATACATCGTTTATATGATTGTTGGGGCTTAAATATGGTTGCATGTGGCAACTTTGACTTTTTCCAATATTCATCTGAAGGAGAGCCACATAGTTTGAATATCTTGTGTAATTGCTCCACCTAAACAACATTATAGACAAATGTTAGCAGATACAACTGGTAGCACGTGCAGACCAATTATACTCTAATTAGTAGCTAAACAGTAAGAAAAAGCTGAAAATACATTGATGCCACCATCTTTCCTGAACGGTAACCTTTTTACATAAAAAATACAAGATCGTTGCTCTAATATGTTAAGTGTAAATGGAAAAGGCTCTAAATGCTTCCTAACGGCGTACAATTTTTGAAACTGGGTAAACTGAATCATGTTAGTATTGCTTTCCCAGGCTGTTTCATGATCATTGAGAAAGCCGGTGGAACTTTCAAGATATTCCCAATTACAAAACAACTATTATAGAGTCATCAATATAATGAAAACAGGGGATCAAATTATGAAGTTGAATTGCCCGGACAACTCAAAAAGTAATCAAACAGCGGGCTTAATTTTTTTTATGGAACTAGGAACACAGCAAAAATGATGTTAGATGTCGCCAAACAACCAAGTCCTATACCACTGGAGGTGATATAGCAAGATGGAAAAATCCAAAACGAAAGGATGATCAAATATCATAGAGAACTAAGAAAGGACAACGTGAATCTCAATTACCCTTTCATTATTAAAGTCAAATACTAACAGCAGATTTCAAAACTGTTAAGTTTATCTTGTGTGAAAGTAAATGCAGAACGGATTATTTTGCAGAATATAGATGAAATGCAAGTAAGTTGGCTTTGTGAAAAGTACATTTTATTGCCTGCTAAACCAAAATCTAGAGCAAAATCAATGTGCTAATTAGTGTCTGCCTCTGTAAAGTAAAAGCTTACAATTAGCATCATAATGTGCTTTCCAGAGTAGAATAGAATAGCACCAGGAGAATACATTTTTTAAATTCAAGAAAGTTAAGCTACCTCGGTACGACCAGGCATGATGGGCCTTCCAGCTAATAACTCGGCCAGAATGCAACCAGCACTCCAGAGATCCACGCCAATGTCATAATCGGTGGCACCAAGAAGGAGCTCTGGAGGACGATACCACAGTGTAACCACCCTGCTAGTCATTGGCTGCTTGTGATTAGGATCGAAAAATGAAGCCAAACCAAAATCTGCTATCTTAAGAACACCACTGTTGTCAATAAGAAGATTCGACCCCTTAATATCACGATGTAATACACGACGATTGTGACAATGTTCGAGCCCTGATAGTAACTGATGCATATAACACTTCACCTGCCCATATCAGCAGAAATCAAAACTCTATTCATAACTTAATTCGGAACCAGCCAAAGCAATGGCTAAGCAAAATATTATACCTGAGACTCGGTGAACTTTATAGCTGGACTAGCAGCGAGTCCGGCCAAATCGTGCACCATATACTCGAATACAAGATACAAACTACACGACATCCTCGAAGTCACCAACCCTTCTAATTTTATAACATTAGGATGATCCAAACGGCGTAAAATCTTAATCTCCCTAGCCATGAACTTCACACTTTCCGGCTCCAGATTATCAAATCGAACTTTCTTTAATGCAACAATTTTCCCAGTCAACGTATCTCTAGCTTTATACACATTACTGTATGTTCCTTGACCAATCTAAACAATCAAATTCACAAAGCTACATGAGTAATTACGTAAGAAAAAAAAATACTAGTAACAAATACATAAATGAGGTTATGAGATGTTTAGATACCTTATCAATCTTCTCAAAAGAATCGGCACGGCGAGGAGTCCAGCCGTTTATGGCTTCACCGGCAACATTTGAGAGCCAAGACGGCCAACCGGCGGCGACTTGTTCGCCGTGGACATGTCTCGGAGGGTTACTCAATCGTGGATTCGGCCGTGAAGACCGCCTTTTCGCTCTTGCTTTAGCTGCAGCGGCGGCAGCTGCTTCTTCTTCCTCCGCCTTCTCCTCCTCCACCCTCCGGCTGTTACTTCCATCTCTAACAACCTCTTCTCCTCCTTTGTCCGCTCTTTTCGAAACCCTACCAACTTCCTCTTTCTTCCTATCTTCCCTACCTACCGGCCTCCCTGATACCTCTCTCCCAAACACACACCCCATAGCTTACTCATATCTCCTTTCCCTCACAATCCCACATTTTCTCACACTTTCTCTCCATCCAAACACAAAACCCTAAAAAAAGATTTGCCAGAGATTAATTCAAAGAATGTTGCAATGTGACCCAACTTTCTTTATGACAAAGAAAAGAGAAAAGAAAGCAATGATTTTTCAAAAAAAAAAGTATTAAGAGTAAAGTCTCACAAATTGTGGCACACACAGTCAACAAATCTCAGCTACAAAAAGCTGAATACAGTAAAATTCAACCGCCCTTTTTAGATTTCAAGAATTTTCAATCAATTTAAACAAAGAATTTGGATCTCTTTCTAATTTCTGCTTTCCAGATTTTTTAATTTTAATTTTTTTATTTATTATGCTCTGGTCTTTGTTTCTTTGACTTCTTTCAGAAAGATAAAAAAAATTGTTCTTTAAGGGGTTTTTAGTTAGCTGCTGGAGATTCGGTGTTGTGAGGAGGCGTGACCAATTACAATTTGCCACGTTCTGAGGGAATGATTGTGAGGGGTTTGGGTTGTGACGTGTGAGGAGTCCTTGACCGTCAAATTCTAAAAGGGAAAGCTTAAAAGAAGCCTAAAGAAAGACCCAAATCTTATGACCGTTGAATGAAACTAAATCTTTTATAGCCATTGGATGGAGAAAGAAAAGGGGGAATAGGTGAATCGGTTATCATAGAGTAGAGTTTTTTCAAAAATCTCTTCAAAATTAATATTTAGATCTAACGTTTTGAAATTCTTCTGAACAGGAGCGTCAAGACTGAAGTTTTGGTGATTTTGAAGCTTAAGCAATTCGTTGCTCTTTCCGTCTTCTAGGTTTATCTCTTTTTCTCTCTATTCTTTTCGTTTTGGGTTATGGTTTTAGATTTGTTCAATATTCAGTTTTTGAATGGAGTTGATTTTTTTTAAATTGAAGTTAGGGTTCTGTTGTAGGAGTTTCATTTGAATTATGAAACATTTGCGCTTTGACATCCTAAGTTGAGTCCGTTATCTGAGTTTTTCATGTATTCGTAAAATTTCAGTGCGTGAGTTTTGATTTAGAATTTATATATCACGTTACACGTTGAATTAAAATGCGTACGTAAACGTAAAATATGTGTCAAAGAGATATGAATACCGATAAACATTGTTAGCTGATCTCTGGACTTGGGCTTCAACCATGAGCATCCCAATCTGAAAATTGTGGAGAAGAGAAATGATTAATTGTTTCTGAAGAAGATAAAAGGATGAACATCACAAAAATAGGTCGTAAAAACCTTATAACCACACACCTCCAATACTAGGAAAAGACAAAGAACAGAAAGTAAAAATACAGTTTTGTTGGTTGCCATTCTCAAACTTGTTATAGTGTAGGGCAATAATAAAATAGAAGGCAACTTTTATTCACTTGTTATATCTTAGTCATGGATTATGAAACATTTGCTTCTAAAGCTTTGACATCCTTATTTTAAGGGGGAAATTTTCTTAATTGTAAAAGAACAAATGTTTGGGGAAGCTTATGTTACATTCTTTTACCCCTTTTGTATGGTACATGTGGAAAGTTCAATCATGGTTTCCTATTTGGTTGCCAACTCGCTCAGTTTGTCTTGTTTGAATCCATTAATCTGAAGTTTGGTTTAGTTAATGGTTCTTATTATTAAATAGTAGGTTGGAATTGTGAGAAAGGGGCCATGGTAGCCGGAGAAGATGAACGGCGGTGAACAATGAACAATAAAATATTGAAAAGCTACAGTTTAACGATAGAACAAAAATAATATTTTCAACAGAGAACAATGTGGTTCTCTGTATTTTCTTTTATTCTTCTTAATCAAATGTGTATGAGATAAGGCTGATACAGAGTTTCAGTATAACTAAAATTATACTTTTATCTAGAATTTAAATAATATTTATCCCTAATTTAAATAAGACTTCTAGTAAATCTAAACTACTGACTTAGAAATAAATTCTAATTACACATTAAATTAAACTCCAACACTTCTTGTCAACTTACACTCCCCCTCAAGCTCTAACACTTCTTTGATAACTTACAGGAATGTTGCTTGTTTTTTCGCAGACATAATAGTTCAATGTCATGATAGTTCTTTGTTTGTCTATTTAATTCAATTTGGATTCATCCTTATTTGTCATTAATGATTTAAGCATGTATTAGTTGACTTTTAGTGTTTGATAATGCAATTTACCTATTTAATAAAGTTCTATTTTTTGTTAAAATTTAATTTTAGTTTTAACCTAGTTTGGGTTGTTAACCCAACTTAGGTTAAATGAAGAATGTAGATAATCTTGGTGTTGGTAAAAGCTGAACAAGACTGTCGTGGACATGATCAATGTAGTGGATGATTGTCCCTTTATTTTCTTACGAGATATACGTGATTTGTTTGGTTAAATATTCAGTTTATAGATTTGGATCCTGCGATTTAGATTAAATAACGATTCATTCTTCTGTTGTAGTAGGAAATAGATTTGGTTAATTATCTTTTATCGTCATTTATTCCTTTCATCCTTCCGTTATTTATCATTTCAGATTAAAGTAGTTTACAATGGATGAACGTAGCGAGATGGACGTAGAAACGGTGAATGAGGCACCTAAAACGTTGACTTTATATCTCCACTTTTAGTAAGTTAAAGTTGAATGTATATACCATTCTTGAAATTGTTAGTTGGTTAGCGATATGTATTGTGTAGTCTAACTTTCAAATGATGTATTTACAGTATAAGTGAATGTAGACGATTGAAAGACAGAAAAAAAAATGAACAAAAATGTAAACCCCTCAAGGAATTTTAATTCCAGGGCAATCTGCCTTAGCAGTATCAAAACTACCAAATGGAGTTTCGAAACCCCTGAAGGAATTTCAATTCGAGGTCAATTTGCCTTAGCAGTACCGAAACAACCAAATGGGGTTTCGAAACTTGTCAAGGAATTTTAATTCCAGGACAATCTACCTTAGCAGTACCAAAACCGTTAAAGGGGGTTTCAAAACCCCTGAATAAATTTTACTTGGCAATCTGCCATATGGTGGTTTCAAAACCATAACCTAATTTACTTGGCAGGTCCAAACCAGTATTCTAATATGATACATAAAGTTTTTTAGGACTATACAATATAAGTTTTAAGTAAATTAAGTAAAAAAAAAACATGTCTTCATGTCAAAATTATATTTTTTGCACGTTCTAATATGATATATTAAGTTCATAAAATGTTAAGGTTATTCCTTTTATTTATATCCAACATAGAAGCATAGGCATTAATGAAATATCAAACAATTTCTTGTGTTACTACGTTTAGTTATATCATAAACACTTTAGAAAATGCTTGTTGACGTTTGTTCACGTGAAACTTTATTGCCTATACAAAATTTTAATCAACAATTATATCTACTTATGTAATAAATAATCCATCATAAATTAAACATATAAAAACTCAAATATATAATCCAACATAAAACCATAGGCATAAATTAAAAATCCGACAAAGTTCATGCCAAATCCAATAACCTAAATCAAGAGAATTCCAAAATATCATTCCATAAATCCACTAAAACTATAACACAACATAAGTCCTAAACATCCGGTGCATCCGAAGGTGATGATGGTGGGAAAAGATGACCCCGAACATCACGCATGTCCTGCTCTAGAGATTTGAGATGACCATCTAAGCTACGAATCAAGCCAGTAGACTCCTCATGCGACGTACAAAGAAAGGCATCAATATTGTCAAAATGAGTGATCATGGTCACATACATAGATTCAATGGTCATAGGAGGTGGACCATCCGCTGCATCAACATTTTTATGAAACGCGAGCTTCGTCTTCATCATTTTTGTAAACCCACTCCTTATGAATAAATCTCCATCCGGCCTTCTTAGCCGTGGTCTTATCAATCTTGCTCTTAAGACGAATGACGTGATCAAGAGAGATGTTAATGTTTAGCTTCTCAAAGATGTGACTTAGAACATATCCAAAATTGAGAGAGCTAGAGGGATTGCTAATAATTTTAACAGGCGAGTTGAAGATGATTTGGGCAACATTAGGACGATTACCGGTACGAAGTTGGTGTAACCACTAGTAGTCTGTATGTCGCTTGCGAGTGCATCTTCCACCGGAAGGTCGAAAAAACCAAGTGGTGAAAAGATGAAGAAGCCTATCATTGATGTGAAGGTGAGTAGGACTATCATCATCAAACTTGATAGGAACACTTTCAGACTCTTTACAAGCACCACTATTAGGGACACCTAGATGTTTGGCTATACTTTTCGGTGTGAGTTCAATTCGTTTTCCATAAGATATGAATCAATTCGCACAACCTCATTACCTTTCATGAACAAGCCTAGCATTGACATAAAACACTTTCAATAGGTTATGAAAAACACGACGCTTAATATCTAGAAACTCCATCCATCCTCATTCAACGAACAAAGGAAAGAATTCGAAATTATAGAGCTTTGAGGTTAAAAAGTCTAAATCTATGGTTCGCTCAGCTCTAATGTCTTTGGCTTTGTAAATTTAATGAAAACGAGCAAGATTTTCATCATATTTAACACAAAGATTCAAGAAATTTAGGTTTTGAAGTTGAGTTGGAACGACACGCGAGGATTTACCCCTTTCTCTACGCGGACGTTTAGCTCTAGGAGCCATGACAATAACAAAGATTTTGCCTTGAATATTTTAGTTTAGGATTTTCATCGAATACTTGGTGGGCAAGGGTTAGAACTAAAATTTCTAAGGATATTAATAAGGATCCAGTAAAACCTCCTGCAAGATAAGAAACATATAGCATATAAAATCAATCCCCATTCATCAATTCGAAGCATAAATTCTTAAAAAAATTATATGATTTTCGAAATACTCATAAAAATAAAATTATTTGAAAACTATGGATGTTGTTAAAATCATGTTTAGGAAACTAAAGCTTGAACAAAATTCTTATTGTATTAAAGATTTTAAGCATAAAAAAGAACATAGTTGTAAAGATTCCAAAAAAATCGGCACTTTTCAAGTTTCGCTAAATATGAGTTTTAGATAAACTTACCTTCACAAATTGATGAAGATGATGAAGCAACCCAAGTAGGTGACTAATTTTGCAAGACTAAGGCAAAACACTTGAGAGGACTTTGAGACTATTTGGAGTGTTTTCCGTTTACAAGCGTCGAGGAAAAGAACTCATTGGGTTCTAAGCAATACTATTTAGGGTTAACAAGCTTGCACGTATGTCAAGAAATGTGAGGGGTGGTTTTTGTTTTGAAATTAATTGGGTGGCTTCGAAAAAGCTACTGCCGACCCGGTTTCGATATTGGATGTTGGTGGTTTCAAAACCACTACTGATCTGAAGTTAAACTTTTGGTTTTGGTGATCTGCTGTAAGGATTTGGATACCTACTGAACTATCGAAATCGTCAATCAGACCACCAAACTTATTAAATTGACCTATTTTGACCATCGCCGTTAAAAAATTGACGAAAATGTAATAGAGGGGTGACGTGGCAATTAACAAAAATTTGTAAAATTACACATTTAGTCCCTATTATTTACCTATTATATCAATTTGATCTTAATTTTAATTTATTTAAATAAAACTAGTCAGCCAATCAGATAATAACACGTGTCATCACTCAATTGGATAAATTTACTCAAATTTAATTTATTTTAATTAATATATTTTCCCCTCCAACCAGGTGGACCTGATTAAAGAAAAATTAACAAATTTAGAAGAATGGCTCTAGGGAGATATAAACCTAGGACACGTGCGTTTTAAACCCACACCTCTACCACTACACCAAGTCTCTCTCAATGACATGAATCACATCATTTAATATATATATATATATGTTATAATGCAGTAAATGTTAGAGAAAAAAGAAGTAAACATGGTTGAAAGGGGATTCGAACCTAAATCACTTGGGATGTGTATAATCACACAAACATTTGATTTAATTTAAATCTGAAAATTATTAAATATTGAATTTTAAAAAATAAATTCAATTTAAAATATTCTAATATTTTTTCTTTTTCATATTTAAATTAAATCGAATATTTATTAAAATATAAATATTTGTTTTAAAAAATATTTTATTTAAAAGAAAAGAAATTTGATTTAAAAAATATTCAAATATTTTAAATCGAATTTTTAAAGTGTTTAAATTAAATCGAATATTTAAGAAATGTGTAATTTTATTTACTGCATTATAACATATATATATATATTAAATGGTGCGATTCATGTCATTGAGAGAGGCTTGGTGTAGTGGTAAAGGTGTGAGTTTGAAATTTACATGTCTTAGGTTTGAATCTCCCTAGAGCCATTCTTTTAAATTTGTTAATTTTCCTTTAACAAGGTGGTAAACATAAATTAAAATTTGAGTAAATTCACCCAATTAGATGATAACACGTGTCATAATCTAATTGGTTGATTGATTTTATTTAATTAAAATAAAATTAGGATCAAATTGATTTAATAGGTAAATAATAGGGACCAAATGTGTAATTTTATAAAATTTTGTTAATTGCCACGTCACCCCTCCATTACCCTTCTGTTAATTTTTTAACGACGGTGGTCAAAATAGATCAATTTAATAAGTTTAGTTGTTTGATTGATGATTTTGATAGTTTGGTGGTCAAAATAGGTATCTCCAATTAATTTGGTAGTTACTAGGGTAATTTATCCTAATACAAATTGGGAAGTTTATTTCAAAGAAAAGGAGAGTGTTGACGGGGTAAAGACAACAACAATTCAGAAAGTGCAACAATGATACTAGCAAGTTGTAAGCAAGCTGAGGATCATATTAAAATAAAATTAAGGATAAAGTACACCAGGTACACCAAATCAAGTACCACTAAATTATAGACGCTGATTTATTTTTTTCACTCAACTTCTAATTGCACTAAATTTTAGTTTTCGACTTATTTATGTCATTATGCCGTTAACTCCTTAACGGAGTTAAAAACTAAAATTTAGTGTTAAATTTGGACCAATTAAAAGTTCGACGACAAGAATTAGTGTGCCTATAATTTGGTGGTACCTTGTGTAATTTACCTTAAGAAATTTTAGCCCTAAAGCTATATCTGTTTTCTACCATAGTATTTTTTTTCTTCTTCAATTTTTGCTTATTACAAATGTTAGTTTAAAAAATAAAAAATGAAAATTAATTGTGTCCTTTTAAGAAATTAATTTTTATTCTAATAAAAAATCGCTATTCTCTTTATGTTGTCCAGAAGTCAGTTTGCATATCATTTACATGATCTCTATTACTAATCCTTTTGTTTATTTTAGTGTTCCTAACCATTCACTCACGCATTTTTTGTTCAAATTATTTAGCCATACATGTATGAAAATTCATAGTTAGGGCTCATGCCATAACTATAACCTTCCACTTAATACTGAAATATACAATTGAAACATTTGATGTTGCATTAAGTGGGACTACATCAAGTTGATTAAAATATAAAATCAAAGAAATAAAGGGTAAGAGAACAAATAATTTCATTTTTAAACTTAAAATAAAAAAATTTGTATTAAAATTAGTATAAAATATTTAGCATTTATATCCACAATCTATTGTTAAAAGAATAAAAGAGAAAAAAATAAGTTATTCATGACATTTAAAAAATAAAATCATACATTATTTTTTTTAAATAATTATTTTGTTTTAAAAAATTAACATGTGTTTATATTAGATTATAATGCATTTTATAATTTCATTTATTAACAATTAAAAATAAAATTAGTTATTTCTTTTATTTTTAAATAAACTTTTTTAAATAAAACTTATTTAAAGTAGTAAAAATAAATAGAATAATAAGTGATTGATAAGAGTAAATTTATCGTACAAAAAGGTTTAGGAAGTAAATGGATATTTTTAGAACTATAAGGTAAGTGCAATTTCCACTAAAAGTAGGGAGAGAATATATCTTTTACTCATAAAATTAATGGGGTTAACTTCATAACTATCCGAAAAGATGATGAGTTTTATTTAGGTGACCCGAATTTGGGCACCACATGTGCATGCTATGTGTGTGTTATTAAAGGACTAAAAAAACTGAATAAGTACTATAATATAATCACACTAAAATATTCAAAAAAATTATTAACTACCTTTTGAATAGAAACAGCTTTAGTTTAATAAAATAATATTTATGCTTCACTAAAGTTTTTTTCCTTCAAAAAGGAAAGGGACGGATGATAAATTTTTTTGAATAATTTATTGGCGATTAGAATGTAGTATTTGTTTATAGATGTTATTGACCGGTTGACAATGCATCCACGCACTTCATAGACAAAAGTGATAGAATCCGAGTCTCTTAAGATAAACATTATCCATTTTTCTACTGAGACTATTTATTGAGTTCGAATGATAAAAAAAACTAAGTAATAGAACATTTATCATTACATATTAACTTTATCCTAACATTTTATATTGATATAAAATCTAATCCCATGTAATATTTTATAGTTTATACAGATTTTAGATCGTTGAATGCGTGTAAATTGATAATTGGAAATAAAAGAAAAAAATTAAAAAATTAAAAATAATCTTAACCATAAATATACATCATCCAATAATCTAAATTAATATGAACACTTGTAATTTTTATACTATATAAGTGGATCTCACCCATTTATATTGTACTGTTAGAAAAATTTATCAATGACTAAGTAGAGTAATCTTAGAAATCACCACGTTATTTATAGTCCATCAAATGATATTCATATATTTTAGTGTAACTTTCTAGTAACTACAACTCTTTAATGACATGTACGAAAGAGATGAAGATTTACATTGAAAAAAAATGAGATGAAAAATTATTATTGGATGAGACCATAGATGACGTGGTGAGCCAGACCCATCTAATAATTTTTCCACTTGAGGGCATTATGTTTTAGGTTAACTATACTATAGAACATTAAATTATTGGCTTGATTTTACTTTTGTCAGTGAACTATAAATTTAGTCAATTATGCCACTAGATTATAAAAATAATTTAAACCAAAATGGTTAACAAAAATGCTAACGTAATAGTTAAGTAAATCGGTATAGTTACACATTTGATCATCATTATTTATACTATCAAATTGGTTCAAATTCTAATTTAATTCAATAAAAAGTCATCTTGAATCATATGTTGACACATATCACCATGTAATTAGAGGAATTCACTCTTAATTTTAATTTATCTAATTAAATAAATTTAAACCCCAATCATATAAATATATGTATCCACATCTATTTGAAAGAAAATAAATGCCACAAATATGACAACAAAAAACTCAAACCCAGGTGACTTGTAAAGTCAAAACACGCCCAACCAGTGAACCAATATTTTTAATTGGACTACAGTTGACGACATTTAATATATATCTTAAACTACTACGTCACCATTTTACTAAATTGGATTATACTAATTTACTTAACTGATACATTATCATTTTTATTAACGGAACGATTATTGGTTTAATTGAAACTATTTTAATAGTTTAATGATTTAGTTGATAAAATTTACAGTTCAATGGTCAAAATAAAATCAAGTTAATAGTTTCGTGGTGTCCTATGTATTTTTACCCTAATGTTTATTCCCAAAATAAAAACTGCAAAATTCCTTTAAAGTTCTGAAAAAGTAAGCATTCCATTTCGCAAGAGCAAAGTGAAGAAGGGGCTTTAGTGAAGGTAAGCTTTTAGACAAAACAAAAATACTGACCTTATCTATACACACACCACCATCTTTTTATCTTCCTTGCTAATTGCTATATATATTCTCATCTTTTTGTTGAATCCTTTCTGATTTGATCTTTTACAGCTACAACCTACGAGCTGTTTGTCTGAAGCTAGCAGCTAGCTGAAAAGCTTACCTTTTCCCTGTTCAAGAGAGGTATGTTCCACACTAATTCGCAGCTTCTCCAACATTTCTCTTTGTAAATTTAATTAGATTTTTTACTATTAATTAGTTAAGCAAACATTCATTACCGTTTTTGTATTTCTGTTCTTCTTCTTACCAAAAGTTTTTCTTTTTCAACCTCATCAGGTCATCAAGAAAAATGGCTGATTTTGCTGCTTCTGCTGCTGCCAATACTGTGGGAAATCTCGCAACAGAGTACGCCTCACCTTATCTTACTTACTTTCTCCGTTATGGAAAAATTACTCAAGATTTCAAGAATCAACGACATGAACTTGAATTGAAGAAAGATAGAGTGAAAAACGATGTCCATGAGGCTCTAAGACACGCTAAGGTAATCGAGAAGGACGTTGAGAACTGGCTATCAACGACTGAGAATGAATTGAGAGAAACCCAGAGTCTTGAGGATGAAATGGAATGCACCAAATGTTCCAAATGGTGTCCTAATTGGGGCTGGCGATATTGTCTAAGTAAGAAACTTGTTAAAAAAACTCTTATTCTCTCTAAACTTGTAGGGAATTGTAACTTTTCGCCGGTCGGTCGCCGTGCTCCTCTTCAAGGAATAGAGTTCATCACATCTAAGGACTTCGTGGACTCTGAATCGTCAAAATCAGCTCTGAAGGAGATAATGGAGGCTGTAAATGCCAAGGATGTGAACATGATTGGACTGTACGGGGTGCCAGGAGTTGGGAAAACAACTTTAGCCATAGAAGTTTGGAAGCAAGCTCGTGAACAAAAGCTGTTTGATAAAGTTGTGATGTTTACAATGTCCCAAAATCCAAACATCAACAAAATTCAAGATAAAGTTGCTGACATGTTTGGTTTAAAATTTGAAACAACAAGTGAAAAGGGAAAAGCAGAAGAGCTATTGCGGTGTATGAAAGGCGAGAAGAACATCCTCGTAATCGTGGACGACCTTTGGGAAGAAATTAAGTTGGAAACTATCGGAATTTCATTGGGTTGTAAAATTCTTGTGACTACACGTGAGCAAAAAGTCTGCACCGACATGAGCTGTGAGAAGCAAATTCAACTGTGCGTCTTATCCGAAGGAGAAGGATGGGATTTATTCAAAGCTAATGCTGGTTTAAAGGATAGCTCTTCCACCTTGAATGATGTAGCCAAAGAGGTTGCTGGTGAATGCAAGGGCTAATCTGGTTGGAAATTGTGGGAGTTATACTGCAGTCGCTTTATGGAACTGTAGCTTAAATCATTTTCCTGAAAAAACTGGAATTTCCGAAGCTTAAGATTTGTTTCTGGACGGAAAAGATTTTTCCAGTGTTTTTGAAGAAATGAAAGCCCTCCAAGTTCTAGTCCTAATAGATGTCTATTTCGCACCGGAAGGACTCCAATCCCTTACAAATCTTCGAACTCTTTACTGTGAGAAGTGCAAGCTGGACAACTTCTCACCTTGCCTTGCTCAAAATATGTTGCATCTACAACTGCGATGGATTAGAGCAAGTCATTGGTTTTGCCCAACAAGAAGAAATTAACGAGGTAAACATACATCTTCTCTCTATTTTTTTTCTAACAAAACATTTTCATTATGGTGAAATTAACTGAAAAATATAATCATCATTTATCGGTTTGGAGTTTAAAGAGTATTAGTATTTAGTATCGAATATGTGGTGAATTGGCTATTAAAGAATATATTGGCCATGTTTGGTAAACAGTTTTTTGAGTTGTTTGACCAGTCAAATTCGTTAATTTAAATATTTGGTAAATAGCGAATTGAGGTGAAACCTCTCATTTTAAAAACGCTTCATTTTGAGTTTAAAGAGTATTAGTATTTAGTATCCATTATATTTTGTATATGTTCTGCTAAAAAGCTCTCTTTACGATTGAAATTAAATTTTACATGATATTCCTCCATTGTATATAATTGGCAATCCCATTCTGCTTAATCTGCCCTCTTTGCGAGAGTTAAGGGTGGAACAGTGTCCCAGATTGGCATGCTTCGCTGTCCAATCTCAACAGATGGAGGTATTATTCTAGCTTGTTTGCATATGGATTTTGGCATTGTAGAACTGTAAATATTCCCCCTTTTATACCTGGCTTAAAAAGTCGAATCCATTATTTACTCTTTAAATAAAAATGTAAGATGAAGCAAGCAGTGTCTTCTCACATTTGAAAGATACATGTAGTCTTGGAATTAGACACGTGTTATTCTCTGTTAGTTTAACATGTAAAACTATGAAGAGTTACAGGTAACATTTACTCCACTCTAGTGCATTTTAATGACATTTGCTGGTGTCTATGTTTGCAGGAACTATATCTTAATAATGTGGGGAACAATAGGCAACTATGTAGCACTGATGTGAATCAAGATTGTATCGTAGTCGGGAATCATGAACAAGTATTTCGGGTTCAAGGTGGGGATTCATTCTCCAGCATCAAACAACTGTACTTGCAGGATTCATCTGAAGTGCAGATTATATGGAAGGATGTTGCTGGAGTTGTAACCCTTCACAACCTTAGATATGTGACATTGTATGATTGCAAGAGGCTAAGATACATATTCACACCTTCCACAGCACGCAGTTTATCACAGTTGGCCCGGCTATATATCAGGGGATGTGAGGAATTGGAAGGAATCATTTTAGGAAAGGATCAAGTTTCTTCATCATCAAATGCTCATACTGTTCTCCAGCCTATAACCTTCCCTAATTTGACTCGGATTGAAGTTATATATTGCAGCAGTTTGAGAAGCCTGTTTCCTCTTGGGTCTGCTACTTCACTTCAACAACTTGAAAATCTGAGGGTCGAAAACAAAATGAAATAACAAGTAGAACCAGACAATATTTTATTTTCAACAGTAATTTCATTGAAATATTCAGAGTTTGATTGCCCTAAAAATAACATTCTTTTTTCTTTCTAAACATTCTTTGATATGAGAAATTGAGAACATCAGAAGACGAATTTCAGTAGCATAAATCTTTTCTATATTCTTTGGAGAGGTGAAATAAATTATTATGCTAGAAAAAAGAATGCCATAATTCAGTAGGTTTGTACTAAAATTTGATTTTTTTTTGTAAAATTAGGTATATTTTTTGTGCTCTTTGTTTGCAAGATGTGTGCAGCAAATAAATACACAGAGTTATCTAAGAAAATAGGGTTAAGAGTACGATAAGCCCTTAAATTTTTGCAAAAAAAAATTAATTAAGTCACTAATTTTTTCACCCAATTAAGCCCTCAAACTCAAGAAAAAAAAATCAATTTAGCCCTTTGACCAATGTTGACCATTAACTTTAACGGTTTTTTTAACTTCTTGGCATGTGTCACAACAAGATAGTGTCACTTGTCATTTCTAAGAATTTTTAAAATTTATTTTATAAAAATATATTTTAAAAATTGAGGTTGATGATAGCGCCGTCTGGATGGTCAACATTGGTCTCATCATTGTTGGCTATCTTTTCTTTGCACACTTTCTTGGCAAAGCGGATTGATGATAACACCTTGGTTGTTTTGCTCGCATCGCGGTTCATCGGTACAATACATTGTTGGCGTGGATCTAGGATACACAAAACATCTTCTTTTGGCAAGACACGTGCGTTAATCCGCTCAAGAAAAGATAAGTCAAGTACAAAATCATAATCATTTAAAGGTATTACCTTGATGGAAGTTTTACCGTGCCAATCTCCAATCCGAAGATCCACTCCATTTAACTTCGAGGACCAGATTCTAGCCCAAGCACAAAGGCCTTGAACTTTGGACGAGACAACCCAAAGCCGAGAACAATCGACGACTTGCTGAGAAGCCGAGACAATTCGAGGACGAGATTACCGACACTCACCATCGCCTAGCGATGAGGGCGTCGCTAGATCTAGTGGGGGAGAATGTAACAGGCCGCCAACCCACGACCGAGCAAGTCGCGCACCAAAGGGCTTGCACTAGCACACTATATGCCTCACCCGACCGAGGGACCCAAGTACACACCAACGTCGCACACCATGGGGCCATGTCAAACACCCCATGGGGTATCCACAACCAAAGGAGCCGAGCTAGCACACTTCACGAGCACCATGGGGCTAAGAGAAGCACCCCATGTGCTGCCCACGAGAGAGGAACCCAAGGGAGCACTTCCATCGCACCTAAAGGAGCCCAACCGAGCACCCTCCATGTTGCCCACGCCATGGAGCCCGAGTCATCACCCGATGTGCACACCTAGGGGCTGAGACAACCCCCATCCGAGTTGCCCACATTCCTATGGCCCAATTCAGCATCGAGCATGCTACCGAGGAGGTTTTGGACAAGAGAACCAAGTCTATCAAGGCCCAATCCGCCCAAGAGACCAAGACCTTGGAAAGATATCATCCTTGGACCAACACACAAGGAAAGAGAGCATCTTTTGACCAACACAAATGGCAAGAGATCACCCTCTGAGCTACACTTGTGGAAAGTATCCTTTGCCAACCCAAGTATGATGTCATAGCTTTTGTATTTTAGGCAACCTTGTATTTGAGTGATACTTTTTCCATAGTTAGGAGATATGTATCTTGAGGATTCATCCATAGCCCTTGGATCGAATCATCTATGACCGTTAGATCGTAGGAGGTGAACCTATAAATAGAGGCTTCCACCACCATTGTAAATCATCCCATATTCCATCTTTCACTTCTTTGAGTTTCTTGAGTAAAGAGTTTAGAATTTCTCTTCACCTTGTTCTTTCTTCTTCTTCCTTGTTTTGCCTAGCCATTTCCCATTTTCCCCTCGAGCTTCCGCTATTCTAAGCATTCTTGCTTAGCGATTGTGAAGGCTGACTTAGTCTTCGACTTAGATCGTCGACTAAGGTCGCACGGTTCAACTAGTCAAGCTCTAACCCCATGACAAGTGGTATCAGAGTGACCCTTTGACTGCCTGATTTCACGCTGAACGACCATGAGTGGGGTAGGCAGGGTGAACAACCGTGACAATTGGCCAATCACGAGAGCGGAAGCTCGTGACGAGGGCATCATGAGGTTGAGTGGGGGATAATGTCACGTTTGAGAAGAGGTGGGGTCATTAATCCCACACCGAAAAGGAAAATTGAGGTCTTGAGATATATAAGCGGTGGCGTTGCACATCCTATTAGACATGTCTTTTGGGAAGAGGGTAATGGCCCCGTGATAAGTGGTATCAGAGCCATTTTTCGCATCCAAACCGATTAAGAGATGGCATGTAAATCGAGTATGAGGACCGTCGAGTGACACGACAAACCGAGAAAGCCAAGAGAGCTAGTTCTAAGGACCGACTCACAACACTGGAGGATAATGTAGCCCGACTAGAGAGTGGCACGGATGAGTCGCGAGACAGACTCGACGCGGTTGAAGTCCACTTAGAGAAGTTGGACGCAAGGGGTGACGAACTCAAGGAGAATTTCCAAGGGGCTCTCGATAGTGCCGTAGAATATGCTGATATGCAATACTGTTCTCTCAAGGACGAGGTGAAAGCACTCAAGAAGATCGTGGAAGATCTTGCTAAACAAGCCAATGTAGCCGCACTCAAAAAAGAGATCGAAGATCTCAAGAATGAGGTGCTTGTTTACAAAGCCGCCGTGAGGAACGACGTGATGTCTAGCGGTGCTAGTCGATGTCCCGAAGCCGAAACAATTCCAAGGGGCAAGATCAGCCCAAGAAGTTGAGAACTTCTTGTAGGGCCTCGAGCAGTATTTTAAAGCCGCAGGTATCGTGAGAGATGCCAAAAAGGTAAATACCGCGTCAATTTATTTAACTGATCTTGCTTTACTTTGGTGGCGACGCAGGTGTTCTGATGAAAAGCGTGGAGGCACTGCCGTTGAAACTTGGGCTGGGTTCCAAGAGGAGTTCAAGCATCAGTTCTATCCCGAAAATGCCAAGAAAGAGGCACGATCAAAGCTTAGAAAGCTCAAGCAAGACGAATCAATCCGGGACTATATTCGGGAGTTTAGCGAGCTACAACTCCAAATTTAAGGGCTTAATTAGGTGCAAACAAAATTTAAATACTTAATTGATTTTTTTCTTTGAGTTTAAGAGTTTATTGAACTCTTAAGCCAAGAAAATAATATGAACGAAAAAGAATGAATAGGAAATTGAGTATCATTATCATATAGAGAAAATTGACGTGGTCTTTCTCGACCAAGTTACGTTTTTTCCTCCCATATGTACCTCAAGACTCTAAAGCCTGCAAAATACAATCATGTTTAAAATAAGAAGGGAAAAAACAATTATTCAAGTCTACCACAACAGAAATCATAGGTAAAGTAAAACAATGTGCTTGATATAATATATGTTCCGAGGTGAACTAAATTGTCATTCAATTTTTAGGAGGTTAATATTTTGGCTGTCCAAGCATTTATTTAGTTATATATATTAACCACTCAAACATTAAATTATTACTTATAGATTTAAGACTAATTTATTTCATTTATATTTTAATAATAATTTATCATTTATTTTTTATTAAATAGAGAAATAATTATATTCATAAGGCAAATGTTGATATTCGAAAATGATAACAAGACATCCACGGCTAGGGGTGATAACGGGCCGAGCTCGGCTCGACTCGAAATGAAAAATTTTGCTACAATTTTTTATATATAAGATGGGGCCTCGTTAAAAGTCCTTTTATGACCAACACTGAAACAAAATAAAATGTGCAGAAAGGGAAAAAGAGTGCCCAAAAATTAGATTAATCCAAATAACCAAGATATATTCTTACGATACAAACACGTAATCAAAGAAAAATACAAAATCAAACAACAACCAACTAAGAAAAATGAAACCATAAACATGCATCAGTGGATTTCCCTTAATTTATTTTATTGTTTTTCTTTTGCTAAACATATTACTTTTAGTGCATATGTAGTATATATAATTATTTCAAGAGTGTTCACTAGCTTTTTGAAGCCGAATTTGAATTAGTTCAGCTCGACTTGTTAAGGCCTCGAGCCGAGCTCGAACGCGAATCGAACTAAATCGAACCGAGCTCATTTAAGCTGAGCTTTGATTGAGCTGAGCCTTAATAGCTGGTGAGCCGGTCAAACTCATTATTACCCTTTTCACAGCTCCTTACCAACGTATAAATCTAAAAAATTTATGTGGATTAAAAAGATCAACTCAATCTGATGCTCGAAGGCAAAGTTAATCTTTCAAAGTTTTAAACTAGACTTATAATCCAAATATTAAATTTAATTATTTTTAAAACTCACCGTTTGACCTAATTTCTGAAAATTTATGTTTTAGTCATTATATTTTTTGTTTCTTTCATTTAGTCTCAAAATAGAAAAAAAACCTTTATTCAAAAAAAAAGAAAAAAAAACCCGAAAAGGGCAGCAAAGTCGTCGACACATACTGAAAAATTTGTCAAAAATTGTTCTCATTTGTTAATGACTTTCGTTTCATTATAGTATTCACTATATTTTTCTAAATAATTTTTTCGAAACGTTTCAAAAAAATTTAAACCCAATAATTCTCTAATTTAACCGATCCCACGATTCTTAAAATTTAAAAGTATTATTTTTTAACACAATAAACATACATATTTCAAAATGTTTTTACTTAATGTGACAATTAGTTGATAAAAACTGAGTGACACAATTAATAGTTTAGGGACTCGATTAAAACATTTTGAAATTTGAATCATAATTTTTGGCGTGCGGTGTAATTAAAACATTGCATTGTTATAATGGAACGATATCGTTTAGGCGAACGGTGGCCGAATGATGTCTACCAAGTAACAACAACGTTCCGATAAATAAAAACATAAACTGGCCAATCAGAGACCGACAAACTATCAAAGACACCACGTGTAATAAAGTCATTGATCTAAAGCAAGAACAAAAATCCTCCTTTTGCAGCTGTTGCCTGAATCTTTTCACTTCAGTCTTTAGCTTCGTTTCAAAAAAAGAGTCGAATCAAATTTGTCAAAAAAATTGACAGAGTGTTAGAGATAACTCGTTTTGGTTTCTTTAATTTTTTGTTTTTAAAGTAAATGGGAACCATTTCTTTTTCTTGCGTCATTAATTTCACGAATCTCTCGAGAAAGCCAATCTCCTGGTCCTCATCGCTTTCCATTTTTAAGAACCCCATTCCAATCTTCCAAAGCTTCAACTTCTCTTCTTCAATAGCTGCTGCTGCTTCTCTTCAAGTCTCAGCTTCCTCCTCAACGGGTCTATTTGGGTTTTTTTTTTTTGCTTTCTTTTAAGTATTGCTGATTTTAAAAAATAATAATAATCTTGGGGTTTTCATTTTTGTTTGAAATGAAGCAGGGGAAGCGAAGGTGGGAGAGGATGATTTGCTAATTGTAGGACCAGGTGTTCTTGGTCGTTTGGTGGCTGAAAAATGGAGGGAGGTAAACCAACTCTTTGATTGCTTGCTTACTTTCATTTACTCAATGCTCTTTTCCCTTTCTTTTTTTCCCCTTTTTAATTGACAAAATTCCAGCTTCGGTTTCATTCTATGTATTGATAAAAAAAACAACATTCAATGTAGTTTAAGGGGTTGAAATTCAAAGGGTTTTCTTGGATATTTATGAGAATTAGCTTATTAATGGATGTGGCCTTATAGTAGGAAGATAACTAACATATACATATATATTTCTCTTTCGAATATATATATAATTTGTGGAAGCAGGAACATCAAGGGTGTCAAATTTACGGGCAGACCATGACGGTGGATCACCATGATGAATTACTCTCACTGGGGATTAATCCACTTTTGAAAGAGACTAAAACTGATCAAAAGTTCCCCTATGTGATTTTCTGTGCTCCTCCTTCAAAAACCCCAGATTACCCTGGTGATATTAGGTAATTCTGAGCATTTTCACGGGTCTCTGTTGTTTTATTGATATGAGTCTAGACTAGGTAGCTATTTGTAATCTGGTGTAAAGTCAGTTAGTTGTGATGAGTCAGCAGAGGCAGTTAGGAAAGGTTGTTAGATTACTGTTATCATGCTAAACTCACTCAACTGTGTATAAAAGCTACCCAGTCTCAATTGAGATATTACGGGTTTTATCAATAAAATGCCTGAGTGCTGCCTCTCTTTCCCTATGATAAACACTCTCTCCAGTGCTTTGTTGCTTCATTGCTGTTGGTGAATCCTAACATTTATGTTTGTGATTTGTCACTCAACCCTAGTCACTAGCCATATCGGTGTTGTATGATAGTAATCGTATTCGAGCTACAAAGAGCTATGGAAAAACTTACTTTGATATGGAACTTAAGATTTCTTGTTAGTGGCAAAATGTTGATTGGCTGTTCTGTCTCTTCGAACTGAAGTTGGTGCTATTGATTTTGGCTTTGAGTCGATCAGATTGGCTGCTTTAAGCTGGAACGGTGAAGGCTCATTCGTATTCACATCAAGCTCTGCTTTGTATCATTGCAATGACAATGAACCATGTGATGAGGTATTTAGAACTAACATAATAACACATTGTTCTGCTAGCAACACTTTCTTATTGTTGATTTGTCTCATGACAGGACACGCCAAATGTGCCGATTGGGAGAAGCCCTAGGACAGATAACCTCCTCAAGGCTGAAAAAGTGGTGCTGGACTTTGATGGTTGTGTCATTAGGTTGGCTGGACTATATATATCCTTTTTCTCGGACTTTACTTATCGGATAAATATGTTGTGTTTCATGGACTTGTGGATGTTACCAATATTACATTCATGATCACCTTAACCTTTCACACAAAATAGATAGAGGTGCACATTTCTATTGGTTGCGTAAGGGGACTGTTGATGCTCGTCCCGATCACATCTTGAATCTTATACACTATGAGGTGAAAATTCACTCTTTAATATTGGTTATGAATGACAGGTTTTTCAACTTTATAATGCTATTATGAAGCATTGGAGGTGTAAACTCAATTTTGTTTTTTAAAGGTTTTTCAACCTTGAATGGTGTTGATATCGATTTGTATGCTTGGTGTCATAGGATGCAGCTTCCCTCTCAGTCACTATTCTGAAGAAGAAGCTTCGGGGTCGGATTTTCTTGGGTTGTGACAATCATCCGTTGTCCAGGTTGTCTTCTTTTATGTTAGGACATTTAACAACTGGTGTCAATAATTTCTTCCAATGCCATTCATTGTCAAAATTGTTTATTTTTCTGACTTCTTGAGTTCTTAACACACTGTTACTTTCTCTGCAGGCAAGAAGTAATGGATTTGGTCAATAAAAGTGGGAAATTCGAAAAAAAGTTCGAAGGCTTTACAGGTGGTTTCTTTTTGTACACTTTTGAAACAAATATACAGAAAAGTTACAAGAAAAAAATTAAGCGTACTTAGTCACCTGAGTCCGAGTAACATTAGTCTTAGTTATTTGATATGCGAAACCTGCATTAGCTGATGCACATTTTATGTTGCAGGCACTAGTGATCCACTGGGGAAAAAGTTGAACAACTCGAAAACATGCAAGGACTTAGAATGGGAGCCAAAATATCCTAGCTTTGCCCACTTCCTCGGAGTTTCAGAATAACTCGTACCTTTAACCTCGTTTCCAGGATCGAATGGATGAAACTCAATTTAGTTGGCATACTGAATTCTTTGCCTGCATACTGTTGTGCCTCTTTTTTCACTCTCCAATAGATGCTGGCAAATTCTTGTTAATATACAGTTGAGTTGTTGTACTTCCTTCGGAGTTTTGCTTTAACACTTTAACTACATTTCAGTTATGCTCGATGAAACCGGATTTAGAGGCGTGGCAAGTTCTTAACGGCGCTTGATCTCTTTCTTTATAACAGAAAACGAAAACATTTGGCAGAAGAGTAGAACAACAAATTAGTAATTTTCCTTTTTTTCAAATTTTCCTTTTTTTTCTTGGAAATCTTAGATTTTTTTCAACCATTAATGAATTCTTGTGAATCAAATTAAGATTTAGAACCCCAAAGAGCAATGAATATTTAACCTAAAGAAGGTAAATTTTATATACTAAAAGATCAGTTAGGCCATGTTCCAAGAACCCAACTTCATAATAAACTATTCTATTTCAAGTTGACTTGGGAGATCCAAGATTCTTCCATCTCTTTATATGTTCATCGATATGTTTAAACGAAGAAACAAGGGGAAAACACAGGCAAAATTTGAGGTTTCAGACAATGGGGAAATTTTGTTGTATGGAATCAGATGATGGTGGCGGCTTAGATATCACTGGACTTCTCATGGTCTTAATCATAGCCGTAGCTCTAATGGCTCTCTGCTTCCAGCCACCGCGGCCTGCCGGTTATACCGTATATCGCTACCGTTGAAAACCTTCGGTTCGAGTTCTGTTGTCTCCTTTCAACTGGTGTCTCATTGCTGCCGCAGAATAAGGTTATGGTGACAACATTTGTAATTTGTTAGAACTTGGAAGCTCTTGGTCTACTGTATTCATAGAAACATATCAGATTTTAGGTACATGGATCTGAATTGTTGTTGAACATGTTTGGAATTTGTTTCATTTTTGTTTCATGTTCTTGACTCATTAGTTGTTCTATCAAACCATGGAATTTATAATTTTATTTCAAGTTTTACTTGCAAATTTTAGCAATCTTTAGCAGTAATATACAGATAAAAAAAAAAGCCATTCGAAGTAACCTGAACCCGAAAATTTAAAACCCCAATCAACTCCAACCCGAATCACACCCGATCTAGATGCAGAAAAACAAATTAGTAATGGCTATCATTGTAGAATGCCAACTTTAGGGAAGCTATCATTGAAGAAACAGATTACAATCTCAGGTTTTCAAATTTAATTTTTACCTGCATTACTGTATTTTAGTTTTCCTTGACTCATATCCAATACAAATTTGATTATTTGTAAGAAATATGACCCTTCAAGGGGCCTTCCAAATACATAAGGAAGACCCTTAAAAGTAACTAACTCTTGTGCTAGATATATATATATATATAGCTATTCTACTTATATTTGAATCCGAATCGAGTACTACAAAGTCTCATTATGGAACAATCTCAACTCAGTCCATACATTCACGGATTGAGGACCAAAATGAGAAAATTAACATAACATATTTTAAGGACCAATTCATGGATTAAGCATTTTGAGCTTTGTTATTGATGTCAAACCTTATATTAAGGGGCACCGTTAAATTACTTAACGGTAAGTATAAGTTTTATATCGTTAATTTCTAAATAAAAAGGCTTGAGTTGAAAGTTTTATAAGTATAATGATATTTTTTTTGTTCTCGAATTTGTTAAAAAGTGTCATTTTGGTCTTTCAATTTTTTTTTCATCTCTTTCGGTTTCAAACTTAATTTTTTTATTCTTACATTTTCTATTAATTTTAATAACTTAAATATATTATTTATAATTTTTTATAATATTTAAATATTTTTATGTAAAGGACAAACGCCGATATTGGTAAAAAAACTTATATTAGCTTAATGTATTTGCTACTTTTTCTATCAGTTGGTTTAATTTGACAAAATGATAAAAAATCGAGGACCAAAAGAGATGAAAAGTGTTTAAGGGCTAAAGTGATTTTTTTTAAAAAAATTGAGGGTTAAAATTGTCATTAGAAAGAGATATAGTCCAACGAACTTATCACTATTCGGGCTAGGCTCAACTTGACTTGATTATAACTTAAGAGTGTGTTTGAACACTATAGTATAATTGCATGAAAATATAATTACTACCCTACTTAAACATATTTGATTGGTATAGTGTAATTACATCTTAAATTTTTATTTCATTTTTGGTAGTACAACTTGAATTTTACGATTACAAAAGTTTGAAACTTAAAATAATGTTAATTATAAAATTGAAGAGTGTAATTACGTGCATAATTACATCAATTCTCATTTCTTCCCCTAAGAATTGAAGAGTATAATTAAAAAAAATTAATTACACTCAAATCAACGAGATCCACAAACTATAATAGTTATTCAAACACGTTATAATTGTGTAATTATACCCAAATTCAATTATCATATGATTTCCCAAAACTTGTCCTAAATGAACATCTCTTTATCCAGGGATATGAATGAAAGTTAGAAAAGTTTATGGGTGAAACTAACAATTATCAATATTTAAGGGGAAAATGAGCAATTCTACTTATTTTTTCAGCTGGGCTATCAGCAACATTATCCACCACCTATCATCACCAGATTTTGATTTAGCTTTTTTCTATTACGAACTCTACTGACCATGAAAATGCCCAATCTTTCTCATCATTCACCTCAAAATTTCCCTTATTTTCTTTTCCTTTCTTTCTTCCATTTCGAGTGACAAAGACAATTTTCCCCAGATTTCTCTTCTTTTCAAACACAGGTGAAGAAAGGAGAAAAAAATGTCACTCTGTTTATCTTTCAACGCCTTCACCGTTCACTCCCCGAAGTCCCAAGCTCACAAAACACAGTTCAGTTCTCAATTCATCAATCAAATCCAGGTAAAACCAGCTCCTTTTACTTCAAAATCAAGACCCTTTAACACAGAAAGATTCAAACTTGTTAAAGCTTTAGCAACAAAGCCTGTTGAAACAGCTGTTTCTGCTTCATTTAGGAACAAGAACCCTAAAGACATCAACGTTTTGGTGGTGGGTTCGACTGGTTATATTGGGAAATTTGTAGTGAAAGAGTTGGTTAATAGAGGGTTTAATGTCATAGCCATTGCTAGGGAAAGAAGTGGGATTAGAGGCAAAAACAGCAAGGAAGATACTTTGAGTGATTTAAATGAAGCTAAAGTATGTTTCTCTGATGTTACAAATTTAGATACTTTAGAGGAATCTATGAAGAATTTAGGGTTTCCCATTGATGTTGTCGTGTCTTGTCTAGCTAGCCGTTCCGGTGGTGTTAAGGATTCATGGAAAATCGATTACGAGGCAACGAAGAACAGTCTTGTTGCTGGTAAGAAATTTGGGGCATCACATTTTGTGTTGTTGTCTGCAATTTGTGTGCAAAAGCCCCTCCTTGAATTCCAGCGAGCCAAGCTGAAATTCGAGGCGGAATTGATGAAAGAAGCCGGAGAAGACGACGGATTTACGTATAGTATTGTGAGGCCGACTGCATTCTTCAAGAGCTTAGGGGGTCAAGTTGAGTTAGTGAAAGATGGGAAGCCTTATGTGATGTTTGGTGATGGCAAATTATGTGCTTGTAAGCCGATTAGCGAACAAGATTTGGCATCGTTCATTGCTGATTGTGTTTTGAAAGATGATAAGATTAACCGGGTTTTGCCGATAGGTGGTCCGGGGAAGGCATTGACACCATTAGAGCAAGGGGAGATGTTGTTTAAGCTTATAGGGAAGGAGCCAAAGTTCTTGAAAGTGCCTATTGGGATAATGGACTTTGCCATTGGGATACTTGACTTCCTAGTCAAGATCTTCCCTTCGATGGAAGACGCCGCCGAGTTCGGTAAGATCGGAAGATATTACGCTGCTGAAAGTATGTTGATTTTGGATCCCAAAACCGGAGAGTACAGTGCGGAAAAAACACCGAGCTACGGCAATGATACGTTGGAAGAGTTCTTCGCGAGAGTGTTGAGGGAGGGGATGGCTGGCCAGGAATTGGGGGAACAATCCATCTTCTGAAAGCTGATTGCTTTACATTAAGTTGGTTAAATTTGGGTGATCCATTGAGTGAACAACCAGTTTTGTCTTAGAACATGATTTGAGGTATGCAGTTCCCCTAACCTTAAAAACATCAAAAACTATTGAATCCCACATTGTCTTTGTAAAGATTTTTACCTTGGAAATCGCCAATGTTATGAAATATAAAGAATTGTTTTTATTGTCTGAATTGTAATAATTAATTGGGAAAACTACCCAAATAGTACCTCAGCTATTGCCGAAATATCGTTTTAGTATCTAGTTATTTTTTTGGCAAAATAGTACCTAACGTTATGTTTCGTTTTCAAAATAGTATCCCACCGTTAAAAATTAACAGCATGCTGACTAAGAGAGAGAAAAATCACACGTGGAAGTTACGTCATTTTCTCTCTCCTAGTAAGCATGTCACGTGTGCTTTTTATGATTTTAGTCGACATGACATGCTGAATAAGAGAAAAAAATGACGTGGCAGGCTGCCACATGTGATTTTCTCTCTCCTAGTTAGCACACAGTTTTTTAACGGTGGGGTATCAAAATGAAAATGAAACGTAACGTTAGGTACCATTTTGCCAAAAAAAATAGTTGGGGTACTAAAACGATATTTCGGCAATAATTGAGGTACTATTTGAGTAATTTTCCCTAATTAATTTTGGCAAATACTACTAATTGACTTACACTCGACTGACCTATGAACAGGACTTGATTTTGGCAAATAAATTATATTTTACAAGATTTGAATTTTAATGTAAAATGTTAGGGATATTTTTTGTTATTATGCCAAAAAATTATAATATATATGTATATAAGAGGCAAAATTAGCTGGATAATCTAATTCCCAAAAAAAATAGAAGTAAAGGGTTTTTTCAGCCCATATTTTGAGAAAATAGGCCAAAATTTACAGTACTCAAGGGGACCACGTTGTGTGCACCTGGCGTTGTAGGACCTCGCCATCTCCACATGGTGAGATGCAGGGGAGACAACCTTTAATCGACTTTGGCTCAGCATGCACCTCGCCATGTGAAGATGGCGAAATCCCATAATGCTAGGTGCACACGGCGTAGTCCCCTCGAGTACTGTATATTTTGGCATATTTCCTAAAATATGTGAAGAACCCTATATTCCTAAATTTTTTTAGGAATTGGTTTATCTGGCTAATTTTGCCAATATAAGAACATAATAAAAAAAATAAGCTTAGATATCCATTAATTTACAAAATTGATTCAATATTGTAATTGGAAAAAATATTTTGAAAAATATAGCATCCCCTAAATTATTTTCGAATCTATTGCACTTTTTATAGTATTTTTTAAGGTCATATGGCTTTCAATTCGACCTCATCAAAAATTAAAAATATATTTTGAAAGCAAACAAAAAATAAAAAAATATGAAAGCTACTACCTTTCAATCCGACTTCAACCAAAAAAAGGAAGGGCATGTTGAAAGCAGTTCGACCTTATGGCTGATCAAGCAGGGGCAGGGCAAGGGCGGTGCAGGTGGGGTAGTGATTTCAGCTTTAATCAGTGCTGAAAAAAGAAAACAAAGTCATGCATGCCAAGGCTGATTACTGCCATGCTGAATGGCTCACTGCCCAAAAAATAATAGGCTGGCAAATAGGTACATGTGAACCGGCTTTAATTATTTTGAGCAGTTGAGGTTTAAATTTTGAGTTGTTAAATAGAGGTTGAATGTGAAAATTTGTGAAATAAAGTTTGTAAAGAAATGGTTTGAAGAAGAAGAAAGAAGATTTGAAAAAGTTTTAGTTTGAATATTTTTGTGTCAAATTGTAAACTAGTAAGTTAGTTTCTTTTTTATCATAAAAATTTTATATTTATTAATATTTTAAAGTGGTAGTTACGATTAAATTTTGTGGTAATTGTTTTTACTAATATTTTCTTAGTTGTCATGTATGTAGTTTTGTTAGAAGGATGGCAATCCAAATCCTATGTTGAGATTACAAAATTGACACGTCTCTAGTGTTGCGGTTGATGATATGATATTTTTTTAAAGAAGTTAATTTGAGATTAGTAATATTTTATTCTCTTATTTGTTATTATTAACAATTTTTTTAATTTAATACAGGTAACTGAGGAAACCTTTAAACATCACCTAAGCATGGAGAGTAATGACCCACATCCCGATATGATTCAATTGTTACAAGATGTGGGATTTTATCATGCCACATTTATTCGTGGCTACAAGTTGATTCCCGGTTTAATTACCTCACTAATTGAGCGCTGGAGATCACTCATACGTTTCACATGTCGTGTGGAGAATGTACCATTACGCTCGAAGACTTAGTGATGCTAATCGGGGTCCTGATAAACGGGAGTCTATTGGTTAAGGAGACAGAGGATTCAGCTGCAAAGCTTTGCTATGATTACCTTAACAAGGTTCCAACTAGAACCGATGTGAGAGGATCTCGTATTAAATTAAGCTGGTTGTAGAGAGAATTCAAGCTCGGGCACAATAATACACCGCAAGATATTAGTTGTGCTAGTGGAGCCTATATTTTACAGCTCCTCATTGGGGGATATTGATGCCGGATAAATCTGACAATCTTATTCACACATGGTATCTACCATATCTGTCATCGTCTTTAGAAACTGGTAATTATAGTTGAGGATCAACAATATTAGCGTTCTTGTATCGTGAGTTGTGCAAGGCCGCTCTATTAGATAGTAATGGTGTGAAGGCAAGTGATGTTGGTGGATGTTTGTTGCTATTGCAAGCTTGGGCATGGGAACGACTTCCATTTTTTACACCTGTTACTCGAAGTTCGAGAAATTTTCCTTTTGTCAGTAGATAATTTTTTTACTTTGATTTGAAAGTGTAAGTTTATTCAATTTTAAAATATTTTTATTTTATCTGAAAAATAATCAAGCGACTGTTATTTAGATGTGTATGCAGATGGAATGTGAAAAAAGCTCATATAGAGTTAGCACACAACAATGTGAGAGTGTTTAGAGCTTCTATTGATTTATCTTGCAAAAATGAGGTATCGAAATTAAGTTACTTTTACATGTTATTTTTTATGTAATTAATTTATTTTTTAAGTTAAAATTATATAATTTTTGCAGTTTATTTGGAGGTCATACACCAGTGGACGTGTAAATGTACCGAAAGCATTGATGCGTGATTCCTATCTCTGGTGTGCGGTTACACCGATGATCCACTTTGCTTTTGTGGAGTACCAGTTTGGAGACAGGGTACTAAGGCAGTTTGGCTTCCACCAGCCCATTCCGAGAGGTCAACTGAATCATGACACCCTACACCGTGCGGACTTTCGTGGCAATAGGGCATCATGCATGGGAAATAAAGCATGTCAAGTATGTTGATATGCGGAACAACAGATGTGAACTGTTGCCACCTCACTCTCCAATTCAAGTTGATGATTTGGAGTCGGATAATTCAGAGTACATGTTCTTCTATCGCAATAATGGAAGATCGTACTTGACTATTGCAAAAGAACGAACAATACCGAGTATTTCTAAAAAAATATGGTGGCCATGGTCAATCATCTAAGAGTACAACGGGCCAGAGTCAAGCAGATGAATCCCACAATGAATCTGGTACACCAGATATGTATGCTGATGTTTCTCCAACCACGTATAACATCCAACAGTAGCTGGGAGCTCGGTAGCAAATCCAGTGGATGACAGATTTTATCATCCACAACCACCCATTTACCATTCAGCTGTGGGCGGGAGCTCGTTTGCAATTCTAGTGGATGACATGTTTTATCATCCGCAGACCGCATCCACCCATTTACCATCCAGCTATGGGCGAGAGCTCGTTTGCAAGTCTAGTGGATGACAAATTTTATCATCCGCAGCCACCCATTTACCATCCAGCTGTGGGCGAGAGCTCGGTTGCGAATGATTTTGAAGCAGGCGTACCGAATTTTTATCATTCACAGTCACCCATATACCCAAGCTTTGGTGGAAATATGGACTATCAGAAGACCACCGATTTCATGGCGTATACGTCGATTAGCAGTCCCACATTTTTATCACATAGTAGTGACTATGTGTTTACAATGCCACCTCATATGCCTCCGGTAATTGATGATGATGAAGATGATGCTAAAGAGGATGATGATGACGATGCACCCCAAAGGCCGCAGCGAGATCGACGACCACTGCGGCGTTACTATTTGACCACACCCTGACATGGACAAAATTGCATAGAAAATGATTTTATATGACTCTTCTTCTATGTAATACAAATATTTGAATTTGAATTTGAATATTATTGTTTTTGATATATGGTGCCTATTATTATTCGTTATTTGAATTTTCTTTTTAGAAATTATGTGATATGTATAAGCCTTGTTTGAATAAGCATAAGTTTAGGTGCAATAGTAAGTTATTTGATTATAACATAATTAAGGTAACTGTTGACATATGTGTCATGAATAACAAATAGGGATTAAATAATGAAATTTCAAAAGGTAAGGGTCTATTTGTAAATTTCTAAAATTGTTCAAATAACTTACTCATAATCAGACATATTCATAACAAGGCCATCTATGCTTACTCATAATCAAACAACTTACTCATAATCAAATAGAAAATGTTCATTAGAATACAAATATAAAGAAATGAAGCTAGTTCTACCACGAATAGTGAATGAAATCACCGAGATATGGCCATGTAATTTGGTCGATTTGGACATTTGTTCTTTCAATGTCATGTACCCCTACATTGCGTGCATCTCTTCGGTTCTTATGCCTCCTTGTAATAAAAATCCATACTAATATGGATACGAGTCGATGAAGGTCGGCCATTTGGTTATCTACGGAGTGCTGGATTCGGTAACAATTCTTCATGCTCTAGTGGCGGCCAATATTGTGAATTCGCGATCCCTGGGAACTCACATTTGTAAATATTTATTATCCTATGCAGGTTAAAGCATTCATTCGCAAAGCTGTACGGGTCAACCCCTTTAGACCTACATACTGTGGTTGCATGCCTACATAGATATCGTCAAGCCTGGAACTCACCACAGTCACACCATTTTTGCTAAAATCGACTCAAAATGTTTGACGGTGCCTTCATTCGTTGTTGCGCACGGAATCAACAACATCAAAAATCTATCCATTTAGGTCGAACCCGTGAACAACCATCGATCTTGCCAGTTCCACGTTTTTTTTTTTCATTTTTCTCACAAGATCGGGAGACCAAACTTGTCCCTGTTTATCATAACTTGGATTTCTGACCCTTTATCGAACCAAACCTTAGCCAACCTGTAGTACGTCTCTCTCACCAAGCTTGATATTGGGAGATGGCGTGTTCCTTTTAATACATCATTTATGCACTTTACAAGGTTGGTTGTCATCTGCCCGTATCATCGTCCTTCATCATACGATTGGGTCAATCTTTCCCTCTTTATATGGTTTGCCCACACCCAAACATCTTCGCCGTACTCAATGACTAAATTTTCCAACTTCCTCTCAAAATTTGGTTGTAGTAGTTCATATCCTGTTTCATAATATATACTGTTAGCATCAACAAATGTCATAACACATAAATAATCGAGTATGAGAAAACAAAAATTACATACATATGCCTAAAATTACGCTAAGAAGGTGGGGCTTTTTCTATCTTTCAATAGCGTTCTTGCCAATATGGCGTACACAGTACGCGAGATAGGAGTGTAGATGTGTCCATCCACTGTTCTGTCAATCAATTGTTGCTAAAATGCTCGGTGCTCTATTAGAAATCAAGAAAACCCCATCTTCTTGGATGACATGCTTACATAAATTACTCAAAAAGAATTTCCAAGAATTTGCCAACTCTTTATCAACAATTTCGAAGGCAATCGCAAAGATATTTCCATCACCATCTTGTGTAACGGAAATCAACAATACATATTTGTATCTTTTGTACTACTATGTGCCATCGACTTGGACCATACGTTTGCAATATGGAAAGTCGTCAATGCATGGGTTGAACGCCCAAAAATAATTTGTTGAATATTTTCTTCCCTTGAAGAAGTTCACCTTCTTGGTTGCATGTATCCAATGTTTTATACCTGACTATGGTCCCCGAAACGAATAATACCATTATGTTCAATAAAGCTGATAACTCATTGTACGACTTCTCGTAATTACCGTACACCTTTTTCAACGTCTTATCTCTTGCATACTAACTCTTACCATATTCTATTTGATACTCAAATTGTTTCTTAATAGGTGTCATAATCGTTGAAATAGTAACTCTTAGATTTGCTTCAACCAACATCTTCACATGCCTGTTTATTACATTCGAGTCTAATTTACGGTGATCTTGGTTAATGGAATTTCATAAACAAGTGTGGCGACCATTGTACTTTGTAATCTCCCAACAATTTTTCCTCTGAAATTTAGACACTCGGATCTTCCAAGTACAATCTTTTTCGTATTTAACATATTTTTCAAACAGAGTTCTCGGACTTGATTCATTAACAATGAAGTCTACATGCTTTATGATGGAATACTCTTTAATTGCCAATGTAGCTTCTTCTTTGTCTACAAATTGCATCCTAACAGATAATTTATCAGATGAACCCAAACATATTTGTGGCATGACTGGGTATTCAGGTGCCCTCATCATATCATAATCTATTAAGTTCATGTGAGCATGAGGATCATACCATGTAATGTCATCCCCGCTCGAAACGAACTCACCACCACCAAAAACAGGCTCATCACGAAGGTCATCACCACTCAAATCTGGATTTGCAGTTTCTTCATCTTCACTAGAATCAACAAGCATTTCTCCCCATTGGCCTTGGAGATTTTCAACGTTAATGCCAACACTCGGATCAACCGTCGGCTCAACAGTTGAGAACGTCGAAGGCCAGGTATATGGATGAAATGCACTCGATGTCCCACTTTCCAACCGCGCAACAAAGCTACCTCCAAACCTATAAGGTTGGTCGTCAACCGCATTGCCGAAACCCATTTGAGAATAACTTCCATATACATTTCTGGATGAGCCCAGAACATCATATCTCCCACGCAACTTAGCATGTAATGCAACACTTCGAATACATGTTGAATCATGCTCTGCAATCATGATTCCACTATCATCTTTAAGAGCTATTGCAGAATATTTGATCGGATCATCACATGTCTTCCACCAGTACCGCAAACGAACAATCTCAGCTCTTATTTTTTCTATGTCATGCTTTAGCTCTCGAAGGGAAATGTTTTTTTTTTGAAAGCCTTATATTTGTAGTGTTTTTCGATTCAAATACGACACCGATATCAATTTTCGCAATTTCTCCATCGTGATGGATAATGACCATAAAACATTGCTCATTGTCTATGCGCGTTCAAAAACAATTACATTTTTGAATCAAAATATAGAAATCAAAACTATCATAATGTAGTAATATATCGCTACGAATTTTTCCCTAGACAACATTCTAAAATACAAATAAACAAACAATATACACATTCAAAAGAAAATGTAAAAATCAACTTACTATAAATTTCTTCAAAAAAATTTCTCATCTTTTCTCTTATTCTTCTCCTTCTTCACCCAAATTTTTCCAGACTTACTTACATATTTACCTTTCAACTTACTTATTTAACATAAAAAACACAACACACAAAACAATACAAATTTTTTCCCTTTATTTACCCCTATAGTCTATTTAATAAAACATTCAAAATTCAAATTCAATACTCATACACAATTTAAAATATTTATAAAATATTTTTAATACCCCTTTCAATTTTTTCAGTCTTACTTGGGTCTGCCATGCATGTGAAATTACATGCAAGTTGCCAGACCATTATTTTTTGATTAGTGAACCATTTATATTTTCAAGAATGGCAGTGCATCATTTCAATTCTTTTCAGACTGAAATAAAGCAAGTCGTCCCTGCACACTGATGCACCTGTCGTGCCTCTGCCACAAGCATGAGGTCGGACTGCAAGTAACAAGACCTCAAATTATTATTTTTTATTATTTTGTTTTATGAGGCCGGATTGAAGGCAATGTGCTTTCATATTTTTTATTATTTTTTGTTCTATGAGGTTGGATTGAAAGCTAGTAGCATTCATCATTTTTTATTTATTTTTTGTTCAATGACGTTGGATTGAAAGCAGTTAGCTTTCATATTTTTTTTTAATTTTTGATAAGGTCGGGTTGAAAGCTATCCGACCTTAAGAACATTGTAGAAAGTGCAATAGATTCGAAAATAATTTAAGGGATGCTATATTTTTCAAAATATTTTTTTCAATCACAATATTGAACCAATTTCCCCTTCATTAATTAGCCTAAGGGTCAAGGATACTCAAATTGTCACATCTTGTGTGTATTCGAGTCTTGATATATTTCATTTTGAATGTAAAAGCTCTCTATTTAATAAACAAAATTAAGCTCTAAATAAAAGATAAATAAATTTTCTTAACTCTTTGATAAGCTACACACATTTTGCAGACAAAATTATTCTAACTAAAATCTTCTAAGGGCCAGTTTGGCATTGCTTTTGAAAAGTGTTGTCAGAAAAGTGATTTTAAAAAAATAGTTGTAAAATTTTAGTGTTTGGTATTGTTGTCAGAAAGTACTTTTGAAAAGATAAAATGTCAATTTTAGACATGATATTATAAGTAAAAATAAATAAACGTAGGTGGTGTTTTTATTATTTATTTTTATTTAAAATATTAAATTCTATTATTATTTTAATATTAATATTTAATATATATTTTTGAATATATTTAATATATTATTTTTATGTATTAATATTTAATATATTTCATATTTACTATTGATATTAGCTCAAGCATACTTTATGAGGGGCAATTTTGGGTTTCCCATTCAACTGAGATTTTCCAGCATAAAAGTTCTAAAAGGATAGCTTCTGCGTTTGGCTCTTAAACACATTCTCACCGTTGATTTTCTGTCAAAATTATGCTGTTTGGGAATGCTTATCGGTGGAAACATGAATTTTTGAACCTAAACACTCTCCCGAACGGGCCCTAAATAAAAATATATTTGAGAATATTAATATTATTTTAATATATTTTAAACATATTAATATTATTTTAATATATCGGTGTTATTTTCATATTATTTATGATGTGATTGGTATAAAAGAAATTGAGGGTAAAAACGTTATTTTACTCCCAAACGTAATTTTTAAAACCAAAAGCTAGAATTATGAATATTATTATTTTTTACTATGACCACCAGTTGAATTTTTATTGTCGTTAAAATTAAATATGCATAATTGTCATTAAAATTGCTTTGCTGATGTATGCTTCTTTGTTTTCCCTGAATGGCTGCATTCTTGCACACCGGTGGTTGAATCAGGCTTCAAGATCACAATCTCTTGGGTATATCAGACCATGGAAGCTATGAAATATTTTTAATTATATTCATCCACCGTTTAATGCTCTT
Organism: Hibiscus mutabilis; assembly: GCA_019671005.1. Taxonomy (NCBI): domain Eukaryota; kingdom Viridiplantae; phylum Streptophyta; class Magnoliopsida; order Malvales; family Malvaceae; genus Hibiscus; species Hibiscus mutabilis. Next base: position 11,241,519 of record CM033711.1, read on the forward strand.
TTAGTAAAATTTAGTTCATGTTCAGTATTTTTCTAGTGTTTTAAAAGGTAAAATTTTGAAACACATGCGGCGTAAAATTAATTTTATACAAGTATGCATATTTACACTATAAAATTTAAATATTAAATTTTTAACCTTAAATTTTAGAATCTATTATCATGGATGAAGACATGGAAGGAACTGAACAAGCTCAGGAAGTGTTGCAAGAATGGACGACCAAGCATCATCAAAATGCGAAGAACCACGCTGCTACACCATGTTTAACAATCTGACCCGAATGCTGAGAGAGATTTTGTGAATCCAATCATCCCAAGACCAAGACTTGAGCAGTTGAAAGATAAATGTGCAAGACTTGAGGAAGAGATCAAAGCAGGAAAAGGTGTTGGTGAGCCCAAATTTGATGCAAAAGAATTATGCTTAGTCCCGAACTTGGTTATTCTGCCTAAATTCAAGGTCCCCAATTTTGAGAAATATGACGGTTCATGCTATCCTAAAATTCCTTGACAATGTTCTGTAGAAAAGTGGAAGGAAATTTGGACGATGATAAATTGTTCATCCGTTGTTTCCATGATAGCCTGGTTAGACCAGCTGTAGTGTGGTGCAACATATTAAGTCGAGAGCAGATTCGATCATGGGTTGATTTAGCCAGAGCATTTCTGGGACAATACAAGTATGTTATAGACCTGACTCCAGATCGCCAGCTTCTGCAGAACATGAGTATAAAGGTCAAAGAGAGCTTTAAAGACTATGCATTGAGGTGGCGAGGAATAGCAGCCCAAGTACAACATCACATGACAGAGGAAGAGATATCTCTCATGTTTCATCAAACACTTCCATCTCCTTTCATCAAGAGAATGCTTGTGAATTCAAAAAACAGTTTCAGCGACCTCATGGCGATTGGAGAAGCAATAGATATAGGGATCCGACAAGGGAAAATTGAATCAAGATTTGAAAATCGAGATGATTATGAAGAGAAGTAAGAGAAAGAGGTAAATGAATGTAATGTTCAACGTTCTCAGAGCCGTAAGAGAAAGAGGCCAGGCAATTCATCAGAACGACCATAGAAAATTCCTTGAGCAAGTGCAAATCTGGAGATCTTTGGAGTATCAATTTCAGACTTATTTCCTCACCTTGTCGAAGGATAACATATCATTCCAAGGCCAATGAGGGTAGTGCCAAAGCCATCTGCCCATAGCTATGATCTAGACAATGTTTGTAACTTTCACATGGGGGCACCAGGACACGCTACTAAGAAGTGTAGGCCTTTAATGGAAGAAATCAAGAAGCTAGTCAATAATGGAATCTTGACACGAGAACTAGTTCAACAATGGCAAGGAGTGGGGCAAGCTGTTATACCAACTGAAGAATCAGAAGGCCAGAATGAGTGTTTCCAAGACTGTCTAGATTGAGAAATTTGTCTTGACCATGTTTCTGTATCATGTGATTAGAATCTATATGAACCATTTCTGAAGTGATAAATGGAAATAATTCTGCTACTCCTAGTCCGAAAGGAGTAGAGATCATTTTCTAAGGGCACATGTCATGTTTGATATTTCTCATTTCAATGGAATGATGTTTTTGAAATATATAAATATATGTATATCTCTTCTTACCCTTGTAGGCCCCTGGATGGCAATTGCAAGATACGATACTAATTTTGGTACGAAGAACGATTGGATGTTGTGAAGACAATGAAGTGAAATTTATTTTTGGTCTACTCTGGTCAGCAAAGTAAGAAAAGTTCAGATTAGAACACCTTTGATGATGTTCGATGACAAATCTTTGAAATTCATAAACAGTAAAGCGGACTAGGCGATTTTAACCAAGTAGAGTTGCTTGAAATTGAAGTTCTAAGCGTAGCTTTCTATACCTTAAAAACACAATAAGAGTGAGAAAGAAAATGAGAGAAAAAGTGAAAAATAAAGAGAAAAAGAAGAAAAAGAAAAAGAAACAAAAAAAGAAATAGAAAGAGAAAAAATAGAGAAAGTAAAAGAGAAAAAAAATGAAAGAAAAATGGAAAGAGTGAGGTAATGAACTATTGAATAAATAAGTCTCGGAGCATCTTGATGGAGCTGCGGGGATGTCGACAAATCTAATAAGGAGCTATGCTCTACCTGTCCAACACCCAAGCATCAGATGATGTATCTTTGAAGGCATGTGTATAGTAATATATAATAATAGCTAATAACAATCAGAAGCACACAAGCACTTATAGAATTTTATTCTTAGAATGATATTTTTGCATTCTACTGGTTAAACAAGTCCGGGAAGCTTGAACATATTTATGAATGAAAAAAGAATGAAGGGAACAGAGAAAGAGTTGTTTTCTGACTGGATCAAGCAACGCGATAATCATAGGGTGTGAACCGAGTGATTTGGAAGAAATTTCATAACTTCAGACATCACCACAACATTCATGAGTTATGCTACCCATGGGAGGGTTGAATCTAAGACACTCTTGCACTTGATATCCAGGGCATCCTATTCTATTTTCTTTCTTTATATTAAGACCCTAATTTTTCAGACCTTGTAAGGTATCTTTCATTGAAATGATGATCAACAAACTGACATTTTTTTAAAAAACAAAAAGATTTCCTTGCATTACTTCAAAGATAAGCTTCAGAATACAAGATCGAGGATGCAAATGATTAGTCTGACATGGTTAGAAAGAAGAATCATCCATCAGGGGTCATGGTGCAGACAATGGCAAAAATGAGCCTAAAGCGGGTTTCTATCAAAGTACATATTCGATAGTTCAGGGACAAAAGTAAGTTTCTACTACAGAAGTTTTGTCTAACCTTTAAGATGAAAGAATGAACTCGATAAAAGGGACTTGAGACATCTGATCACCCTAAATGATGAAAGAGGGGCAATATCTACATGATGGGGCAAGAAACAAGAGATTAGTAGGGCATCATGGTGCATAAATGTTCAAATCAGAATAAATAAGAAGTGATACAAAACCTGAAAGAGTTCGACTTCAAAATCAACTCAAGAAGAAGATGAGCCTAAGAACAAAATCTTGGGGCAAATTTTGACGGAGCATAAAGACAATAAGAGCTTAAGATAAATCTCAAGAAGATCAAGTTGAACATGACCTGATAATAAAAGATCCCAACAATAAAATCTTGGGGCAAGGTTTGTTGCAGTATGAAGACAGTAAGAGCTTAAGACAGTGCAAGAAGATCAAACAAGCTTTACTAAGAAGAATCTCAAAAGATAAGGTACAAAGACAAATTGCAAGAAGGCTAAGCTAAGCAAGATTTAAAAAGAACAATTTAAGAAGGTGGGGTGCTGCAACAATAGAAGCAAAAATTCAATGAAAAAGCAAAAAAGATCAAAGTACATGATGCAACAGAAGCAGAAAGCTCAACGAGGAAGCAAAAAGGATCAGAGCTTATCCAAGTAGACCATGGTTGTCACAACTCATGCATCATATATAGTTATGCATCCATAAGACATGAGCATACTAACTCATGCATTCAAAGCATTTTATGCATTTTGCAGGAATTTTCAAGAATCAACAAAAAAATGAGCTAGATCTCAACCTACAGCTTCAAGATTGAAGAAGTAGATCCAACAAAAAATTGCAAAGATATCAACCCATTTGAAGAGGCGGATTTTAGCAAAACATCAACCCATCTGAAGAGGCAGATTGCAGCAAGACATCAACCCGTCTGAAGAGTCGGATTTCAGCAAAGATATCAACCCGTCAGAAGAGGTGGATTTCAGCAAGACATCAACCCGTTTGCAGAGACAAATTTTGGTAAGAATTTTCTGATTGTCTACACAATACAGAAAGTCTAGTGCAATCCTAAATCCTTTGGGTCATCAGTAAGTCCTTTGGGCATGATGTTAATTCCTTAGGGCCATCACCTTCGGGAGTGATGATTGTATGCATAAGACAGAAAATGCAATACAATTCTAAATCCTTTGGGTTATCAATAAGTCCTTCAAGCATGATGTTAAGTCCTTCGGGCCATCACCTTCGGGAGTGATGAGAATATTTGATTGTTTGCACAAGACAGACAATGCATTACAATCTTAAAGCCTTCGGGTCATCAGTAAATCCTTTGGTATGATGTTAAGCCCTTCAGGCCATCACTTTCAGGAGTGATCATTGTATGCATAAGACAGAAAATACATTACAATTCTAAAGCCTTCAGGTCATCAGTAAGTCCTTCGGGCTGACACCTTCGAAATGAGGAGAACTTTTCGAATGTCGTCGTGGTAAGACAATGAGGCATGGTATCGACAAAGATATTAATCATTTGGTTTCTCAGTTGCCATAAAAGAGGAACAAAAAAAGAAGAAGAAAAAAAAAGGAAAAAAGAGAAAAAAAATAAAAGAAGAAAAGAAGAAAAAAGAGAAAAAAAAGAAAAAAAGAAAAAGAAGAAAAAAGGAAGAAAAAAAAGAGGAGAAGAAAAAAAAAAGAATAAAGAAAGAGAAAAAGAATAAAGAATAAAGAAGGAAAAAATGAAGAATGGAAAGAATGAGGTTCAGGTTGTCAGGTTTAAAAGTAAGATAGATCAATTTCTGGTTCAAACAAGGAAGAATTACAATTTAACAGATCAAAAGTTCCATCGTCCCTTGTTGAATCACTTAAAGTTCCTTAATGACATACCTAAATTGTACAAACCAATATGGAAAGATTAATGATAGATTTGACTTTTGCAGGTCACATATAGGTCACAAACATATGAAGGATTAATCAATAGAGGAAGAGAAAGGAAATCTCATGCGAGCTTCAGACTAAAAGATCGAAACTGGAAGGATCAAGATACATTAGGAAGAAAAACAACAACTCTAAAGATCCTAGCACTTCAAGCTAAAAATTAAGGATATTCCATACTATTTCAAGTTGAAATTGTATTAATTGGTGATATTTCTTTTTGCAGGTTCAGTTATTCCCCAGAGGAGAAGGTGAACCAACATTCTTAGAAGAATGAAAAGTTCCTAATAAGAAGAGCTCGCCCATCAAAGAATGAAGAATTCTCAAAGAGAAGAGTTTGTTCAACAAAGACAAATCTCCTAATGTGAAGAGTTCATCAAGCAAAGAATCCAGAATTCCAAATGTGAAGAGTTCGGCAAGCAAAAATAGAGTTCTCAATACGAAGAGTTTGCTCAGTAAGAATACAGAGCTCCTAATGGAAAGAATTCGCACGGCAAAAATGAAGAGCTCCCAATAAGAAGAGTTCACCCAGTGAAGACAGAAGATCCAAATGAGAAGAGCTCGCTTGTTCAACACCTTTACAGAGAGACTTCATCGACATTTCCAACGGTTAATGATGATCAACTTTTTGCAGAAAAAGAAAATCGACACTTCCAAGAAGATGAAGAGTTCCTAATGAAAAGAGCTCACTTGTGATACCTTTACAGTTTTCAACAGTAGGTGAGGATCAATTTTTTGCAGAGAAAAGGGGATTCACATTTTTCAGAAGAACTAGTTCAGATTTCAGAAGAATTGAGAAGTTCCTAATTAGAAGAACTTGTTCAAGCTCTCTAGAAAGGAGAAAATAGTGAAAGTTCATGAGAATAAGACCTTGCAGCTCATAGCAACAGCTGACAAGTTTGGACAAAATTCGCGTTTTTTTAGTCTTTGCCATATTCCTATTCTATAGCAATGAGCAAAGAAGGGTAGCTCTAATACCCTAATTTTGTCTGGGTACCCTAATATATAATATAAAATTTCTCTATAAATAAAACCCAAAAATATATATAGTAAATAAAGAGCCCAATAAATAAAAATATATCTAAAAAATCTAAAAAGTCCATTACATAAATGTCCATACATAAAGATGTCCAAAGTCCTTTCAAAATACTCTTTACAATACTAAAGCCCAATAAAGGTCCAAATCCCAAATCTAATACAATTCCTTAACCCAACAAACAAAAATTAAATTTGTGTTTCTTTTTCCCGCTTAAACGGTACACGTGGCAGCCATTGGTTGGCCGATTACCCTCTCATACGGATTGAGCTCTCCTTGTGATGTCATCCTACGTCATTCTCCACTCGCCTATATAAAGGAATGAGAGAATTTTCAGGGGCAATTAAGAACCTACCATAATCATTATCATATATAATAATAATAATAATAACAATAATAATAATAATAATAAGGCAAGAGAGAGAAAGGGCATTTCAAGAATTTTTCCTGCCATCTTGGAAGTTGATGCGCCATTTGGATGAGGAAGAGCCAGGGGTGAAGTAGTATCAGCACCGAAGAAGTCGTCGGCCACTAGAATCTCACCTAAAGAGACGAATGGAACCGTCGTGAAGGTATAGTTTCTTTCGCTCTTGTTCGATTCCTGCAAATAAACGTCAAAAACGTTAGATTTGAGTAAAATAAAGGAAAAATAGTAAACAAATAAAAAAGGAAAGTGATTGAAAGTTAGTTTCTAGTTGCCGGTGTGTTTAGGGACTACGGTCGGAGTTAAAAAGGGTCGGGATGGTTAGATTTAGGTCCTAGGTGGTCGGAGATTGGGTGGCTCGGTCGAGCTGGGGCTAGATCTAGAGAAATCGGAGTTGAAATAAAAAAAATTGGGGTTTTAGGGTTTCGGCCAGCTGCTGGCCGAAGGATGTCGATGGTTGGAGAAGGAAGGGAGACGATCAAATTTTTTTAGTGGTGGCCGGCGAATGGCTCGTGGTCGGCGGAGTGCGGCGGCACAAGATCAAGCTACGGCGATGATGGCGGAGTAGCGCCGGAGTTCTTGGTGTTCATCCTTTTTGTTATGAACACGGATGAATATCAATATATTTTTGATAGGTTTTGATCCGTTTTAGGTGAGATTTATGGGAAATGAGAGGTTTGTTTCAGAGGATTTTGGGTTAGAGAGAGGCTTAGTGTAAAATAGGGCTAAAGGCTTAGGTTTGGGTTTTTAAAGCCTCTCCCAAACGGCACGATTTTGGTGCTGGGTTTGGGAGACCCGCGCAGTAATCGGGTCGGATACACCAGACCCGCGCCTTTTTCTATCTGAGCCCCTATATTTTGGGCTTTTGTGTTTTGGGCTCTCAATTTGTAAATACTTTCAATTTGGTCACATTATCATTGTAATTTGGCTTTTAAGTTTGTAATTCAGTTCAATTTAGTCCCTTGTTCCTTTAATTGCTTTAATTTAATTAATTGTTTTATTTATATGTATGCTTGCATATTTTTAAATAAGCATGTAGTATATTTGTTTAGGGAATTAGTCACTTAGTATAATTAATTAGAGCCTTTTAAGTGTAGGTTATTTAATTGAATTTAATTAATTTGATAGGTGAGGTCATTGTAGAAAATAAATGAATATTAAATAGAAACTTTAATGTCCTAAGTTGATTAGTGTCACATTGCAATGTGATGTTAATCAAGGGGAATTTTAGTAGAAAATTCAATATTTCATTTGAACATAGAAAATGGAAATTACACAGTTTAATTTAATAAAATTGAAATTAGGGGATAAATAATTAGTGTCATTAATAATTAGGAATATTGTTAAGTTAGGGCTAATATGGGTAGTGCCCAATTGTTTGGGTGTTATCACATAAACCCTAAACTTGATAATATTTATAGTTTTAATTAATTAATTAATTGGAGCCTTAATTAGGTTTGAACTTAAAATTGACAAGAGAATAATTGGACATGCATCAAAAACCTTTTGTGTTGAGATACATTTTTGAATATGAATTGAAGTATCCTAATGCAACTGGATGTTTCAAAACTTATATTCGCTAAAATGTATTTTCTTACAAGAGGATACTTCCATTCGGAATGAAATTCAATTAACGATTAAGGATTTAATTAAATTCACATTACTGCTCGAAATGCCAAAATGCCACGTAAAATTAATAAGGTACCGATAATGGGCGTTTGTGGGAGTGCTAATCCTTCCTCACACGTAACCGACTCCCGAACCCTAATTTTAAAGAATCGAATATCTGGTTGTTTTTATGGTGTCCGGTCTACCAAAGTGACCGGTGGCGACTCCAAATTCGTTTTCAAAATTAAACAAAGGTTTTAATATGGAAAAATCCTAATTTTCAAGATTTAATAAATGAAAATAAATAAAACCTCGATTTTTAAAAGAAACAATCGCCAGGCTATTTTTCCACACGTCGGTCCCAAAAAAGGTCGCGATAGTTACGAAATAACCAAAAAGTAATGGTTGAGGCCTGTAGGAAAGCAGTTTCCTTAAGACAGATTCGACCCATCTTCGGTGCTAGAGATCTTCAATCGTCGGTCTCCCAGGATATAACAGCAGATGATTATCTTCAGCAGCACAACTGAGAACACGAACGAACTCGAGCCTTCGGCTATCACCAAAATAATGCAGGCTTTTCGAGAGAGAAAGTTTGAGCTAATGTGACAATTGGACAAGATGTAGGACATAGGACTGGCGGTTTGATCGAGTTGAGTAAATTTTTTTGAGTTATTCGAGTTTGCAAGTCATATTTTACAATTCAAATTTTATTTGAAATCATTTCGAACTAAGTTGAGTTTATGAAATTCGAGTCTAATCGAGTCGGGTTTTCAAATTTCTGTACAAATTTAATTGTACCAATATATTTCTTCACATATATTTCTATATGCACATACGTAGCGGTGTACATATATATTTCTATATGTATATACTTAGGGTTGAGTTGTGAACATATTGATTCCAATTTTAACGGCTTTCTATATGTATATACGATATTCATATATATTTTTTTTTCATATTTTCACATGTTATACACATAATATATCATGTAGAATTGATAGACTCGACTCGAATATGAAAATTGATAAACTAATTATTAAATTTTCAAGTTATTCGAATTTCTATTTTATAACTCAAACTTTATTTGAAATTTTTTCGAGTCGAATTTATGAAATTACGAGTCAATTTTTTTGCCTCAAGTCAAGTCGAATAATTCGAGTTTTTTTAGTCGAGTTTTGCCAACCCCTAGTAGGACATGTAGTGTTGCTGCCTGCTATCACATTTTTATTGAAATTATCTAATTTTTTTCTTCCTATTTATAGCCATTGCAATTTGTTTATTTCAAGTTGGGTTGCAAATTGTTTTGCTTTAGATTGGTTATAAGCTTTTATTTAAGCTAATTTTCAATTTATAAAATAAGTAATATGATAGGCTTATTTAATATATTTATAATAAATTGGATTTTTACACACAATCTAAATGAGTGAAAATATTTTATATGAAAATATATTTATAAAAATATACTCCACAAAATTACAATTAGAGTAGTAAATGTTCTTTTAATAATTTCGTGTTTGATCCCAAAATAATGAATTTTAATTAATTTACTTAAAAATGTATAAGACTATTAAAAGAAGAATATCATTATAAAATATTAATTATCTGTTTTTTAAAAATATTTAATCATTTATCAATTAAATAAGTATTTAATCAAAAATTTTAAGTAGCAAGATATGAATTATATTTATAATGAAAATCAATATATAATATCATATCTAAACCAAGCCCAATTCTCTTCTCTCTAGATCGATTACCCAAAGATAATTGACATGAAAATATTTTCAAAGATTATTTATATTACAATAGGTTATATCAGATTGTGGACAAAGTCATGATCAAATATTAATAGGGTCAAAATGTTAAACTTAAAAAATGTAACGGCTTATTCAGTATTTAAACTTAATATTCATGGGATAAGTCTAATTTGTCTGATATTTAAATTTATATGAACATAAATTATTATTGGACCAAAAATTTTGAAGATACGAGCTCATTCAAGTTTAATTCGAGCCTTACTTGATTATATATTTAATAAACTCTTATATTTTTTAATTTAAATATTTATTTTTATATAATATTATTAAAACAAACTCTATCAAATACTTTAATTTTATAATAGAAACTGAAACTCTTTAGTCTCAAGGGAGTTCCGCCCTTGTATCACACTCATAGTAATTTTTTTTAATTTAAAGATTTAAGATTTTGTGCAATTAATTAAAGTAAAGTTATGTTAACAATCTTTAGAGCATATAGTCAAAACTCTCAATCGAAACCTTCTTCTAGACTGTGAGTTCAAAACCTAATAAGAGTAAAAAAAAAAATTTCACTTTTATAGATAAAAATTGTTTAAAAATTAAAGTAAAGCTCTTAATTTTTAAAAAAAATAAATGCTTATTAATTTATACACGTGATAGACTAATTTTTAAATAAAAATAAATATAACGTAACTCATAATTTATAATGTACAATATTTTATTTTTAATATATTTTACTATTAGTCTATAACTAATTTTTTAATTGTTTCTTTTGTAAAGATTTAACTTAAGTAGACCTGATAAACTTAACCCGAGACCTGAAAATCGAACCGATTTATTCGATCCGAGACCCGAAATCGACTCGAACACGATGACCCAAATTTGATCCGAAACCCAAAATAAACGAACCAAACCAAATTTCAGTTGAACCGAAAATAAACCCGAACTGATTTTCAACCGAACCGAATGGAACTGAACCTATTTCACCCGAACCAAAGCAACCCAAACCGAAGGCAACCCGAAATAAAAATATATTAAAATAAATAAATAAATATGAGATTTGAATTGTCGCACAAACGCCAAATATACATGCTATATAACATTATATATAGGGTGGAAAAACCTAATATAGGCTGAAAACCCGATTAAAACGATCGATCTCCTATTAACCCGATATTGACCCAACCCGAAATCAATCGAGCCGAAAGTTAACTAAACCGAAAATCAATCGAACTAAAGTCTTGACCCGATACCCGAACCAAAATTACCATAGACCCGAACTAAAACGAACCAGACCCGAACCGAATTTAAACCAAATGTAGTCAGACCCGAAATAAACCGAACCGAAATGACCTGAATCGAAACCGAACCGAATGACCCATTTGCCACCTCTAAACTTTAGTCATTTTGGACAATCTTTTCTCCGAAATTCTATGTAATCACACCTATTACAAGGTCCTCGAGGAGGAGGAGCTTTTTTTTTTAACCAGAGGAAGTTCAAATTCATTCAATCATTAGAAACATACAAATATTGGACCAAATCCATGGTGGAAAAGGGCAAACTAAAGCCCAGAAACAACAAAAAGCTCGAATGTTCAGAGCAACAAAAAAGTTCAAACAAGAACAAAACCCTAGCTGCATCATAGGCTTTGCAAATAACCAGCAGTGAAAACCCACAGAGGAAAGGCGGCGCCGAAAGTCATGAGCATCGAGTGGTCTACCAAATCGGAAAGCCTTGGTGGTCGGAATTTTCGACGGGGAATCCAAAGGGTTGGGCTGACTGAAACGACATAAAAAGGTCATATAGGCCGTAGAAACAAAGCGTGAAACCTTAATGACGGAGGCCTTACCGGAGCGGTTTGCCACCCTCAAAAGGACGCTAAAGGGAAGGAAACTCTGCAAGGACCACCACCGAGAAACCTGCAAAAGCAAAAGGCAACCAGAGACAACCAGCAGCAAAATGGAGGACAAAAGAAGGGGGGAAACGAAGGAACTCCAAGAATCTCCACCCCGAGCTTCAGAACCCAAGCCACCAGAGATGGTCTGGCCTCCTCCTCGCACTAGCGAGCTCGATCTTGAACCAAAGAACCCGGGGCCAAAGACCCAACGAAGCTTCCAAGGAAAAACATCGAAACAAAAACAAAATGGGGAAGAAAACGAGAGACAAACTGAGGCAAAGGAAAAGAAGTCAGAGAGGGGAAGGAGGGAGGCCAGCTGCTGAAGGAGGCGCAGGTGGCCTCAAGCGGCAAAGGAAAAGTTGGGTTTCCAGAGGTTTTTGGGTTTTTTATTAAGGTAAAACTTTGATCTATAAAATTAATTTTATATAAATTTGGGTATTTATATTATAAAACTCAAATCTTAAATTTTTAGCCTTATTTCTAAAAAAACTAAACCTTAAATTTTAAATACTAACATTAAATTCTAAATCCTACAACCTTAAACCCTAAATTAAAATCCTAACTTTTAAAACTAAAAAAATACATGTAAATTTTACACGGCATGTGTATCAAAGTTTTTTCTTTTTTACTAAGAGGCAACTTTTGTGAAAAAATTCTCGAATAGGAGCTTCGTGACCTGATATTTATGTAGTATAGATTAAATGAAAGATACAATGTATTTTTATTGGATATGATATTATTTTTTAAATATTTTATTATAATTATAAAATAATATATGTTTAATAATTTTACACTTTTAATAACGTATACACTATGCATTGTACATATAAATTATTCGATCAAAACATTTAATAGTAATATTTTTTATTTGAGACCGTGTGATGAATTCAATACACATTATTTAATCAAAAACGTATTTTATTAAAAGTAGTTTCTGTTTCTCCAGTTAAAATGTAGTAATTAATTGAAGATGAGTATCATTTCCCTGACGAATTAATTTAGGGAAATAGGACACATAATTAAGGGTGTAAATAAACATAGTGTTCTACGAATTGTTTGTAAATCGTTCGTGTAAATAAACGAGTATGAGTAAAATTTTTATGTTCGTTTAATAAACGAACGAACACAAACAAATGTGTATTCGGTTCGTTTATGTTCACGAACACAAATACTTTTAAAAATAAATAAACGAACATGAACATAATATTAAAAATTTAAATGAAGATAAATCGAACATAAACATTTTTAAAGATAAACAAACGAACATGAATATAGTCTTGTTCGTTCAAACTCAGTTTATTTACACAAAAATAAATAAACAAACAAATTATAAAAGCAGGTTAAACGTACGCTGTCACAATCAACAAAAAAATCATAATTTTTATTCTTCTGGCAAAAATTTGGTTCCCTGCAACCCTTCAGTCCAAATATTCTGAAAACGGTTTCCTTTAACAAATCAGATTTCCAATTTTCTTCTTTAAAACAAACTTCACAAGAAGAAGAAGAAGAAAACAATGGAAAATCAACAAAACAGGAAACACAGATTCCAAGATGAACAAGACACTGAAATAAATGAGCTCTTTTTTAGCATCATGGAAGGTTACACCGATGAAGTCTTTTCTCCATTATCTCAGTTTTCACCATTGAAACGTGAAGAAGAGCTTCCTTCTTCAACTGCCGCCGCTGCCATTGTGGGTGGGGCAAAGGATTTGACCCAAAGTTTGAAGAAGGAAGGAATCGAAAGATATAGGAGGTTTAAGATGGCTGAGAATTATGATCTTCTTCTTTCCATGCTCCCTAATCTCTGCCTTAAGGTCATCTTTCAATGCCCTTTCTTCTTTCTTGATCATTCTCTTCATTTCAACTCTGGAAGCTGTTTCTTGGTATTTTTCTTGAAGAATTTGTGTTGGGTTGGGTATAAATATAGATATTAAATTTCCTTACATAGAAAACCTGGGGATTTTGAAGATCATATTGCCAACGATGATGGGTATTTCTTAAATTTTGTACTCCGATCTTAAAATTTTCACATTTTTTCTTTGTTTTTCAGGCGACAAGGGAGAACATTGTAAGTGAAACGATTGCATACATCCAATCACTCGAAAAAGAGAGAACCAAGTTGGAAAATCAGCTGAAGAACTCATCATCCGGTGAATCAAAACCAGCAAAAGGGAACCAAAACCCGAATTATCATCGATACCCCGACATGAATTCATCGGTCAATGTCACTGTCTCAAGTAACAGTGTCGCCTTCTTCGGGATTCAATCTCCAGTCAGGCCAAGACTTTTGACCGACATTTTCATGGTGTTCCATAACAACGAGGCTGAGGTTTTGGCGGCAAACGTTGCTGTTAATCACAGTGAATTGAGATTAACTGTTACAGCTGCAGTAATCAATGGAAATATAGATGGTATAATTGAGAAGATTAAGAGACTTACTAATTCTATAGGGATTTGAAATTTCTTTTGTTCATACATTGATGTTAGCATTTAATACACATTCCAGAAGAGGGTTTAGGCCAATCATGAATGACATTATCAACCTAAAGAACCATTGCATTTTCTTTTCCTTAAATTCGAAATGAAGAAATTCATGTTAAAGCTATAGAAATACCACAGTAATTTGAATCATATACTATAGTGATACATTATCAATCCAACGATGAAATACAAGCTTAAATGATCAATCATGTAATCAAGAATTCGTCTTCGGGTATTACGATTAGACGTGCCCACCATGGATGCCTTGAGCTCGCTTACTTGGTTCCTCGGACGTGATCTTTCTCAATGACGGAGTACTGGAGTGGCGATAGTGCGAGTATTGTATGATTTACAATGACTGCATTTCTGCCCTATTATGTGGAAGTAAACTTCTGCAGTGTCATTGCAGTCGTTGCATAGGATCCAAACCTGCATTTAATTGCTAAATCAGTTGCAGCAAACAGGATTGTAATATAGAGCAACCGGTTGTTCGATATATGCAAAATTTACAGTATGCACCTTCCTGTACCGGTAGTCCTCTGGCATTACAGTTGCTTCAATCTGTGACAACAAACAAGATAATTTTGTTGTGAATCAGCTTGGACAAAAACTGAATGAAGCAACTAAATCGAAGACGAGGTGGTCAACTATGAGTATTTAGAGTTTGATGAACTTAAAACCAAAGAAGCACTACCTCTTCGTCTATTCTCTTCCAGGTTCTAGACATGTCAATTACTGATTTTGAGCAAATCGGACAACAATATCTGAGCAAACAACATCGAGTTAAATTCGGAAGAAAAATGAAAACAATTAAGCTTATACAAGAATGAACTCGTAGTCACTCACTTGTCTCGCTTTATCATCTCATAGTAACATTCGCAGTGCATCGTGTGGCCGCATTTCATCACAGTGGTATCTTTCAGCGAATCGAATAGGTACTGGAGAAACAAAATAGACTATTAAGCATATATGAATAAATATAAACACAATTGCAGAAAGTAAAAAAGACGAACCTCGTAACATATGGGGCAATGATGCCGCATAGAGTTCTCCACACAAAAATGATTATCTCGCAATGCAAGGGAATAGCAAGATCCTGCACAGTTGCAAAAGTATGTATCATTATCATGAGGTGCGAATAGATGCAGCGTTTAAAACAGATGCCGTAGGTATAGGACGTAATTCAAATGTTTAAATGCCTTCTCCTAACTCAATTGATTGAGATTTTCGGGTACATCCCATCAAACAACACAGTTTTAAAACAAGGTAGAAGAATCTAAACATGAAACATAGCTCATAAACAAAACATGTCAAAAACAAGAACGATGGTGAAAGCAGATGACAGGGAAAGCCGGAATAGTTTGGGTCAACCCAGATTGAGAGATGAGAAACATGAATTACTGAATATGGCTGAATTTGAATTGGACAATCAGTTATCGACATACAATCCACCATGAAACCCATCATAAAGTAATAAATGGGATTGAATCTAAGAACTTTGAACTAAGCATGATAAGGTAAGAAATTGGATTAAAGGGTTAAGTACGTACCACACTTTTTGCAATGAAAAAAGTTATCCCGACCACCGACTCTGCATCGAAAACCATTCAATTAAGTCTCTCATCCCTTGAATTCAAGTAATAAAGACTAAAATAATAGTCATGCATGCTTAAAACTTGGCAACTAACCTGCAGATCCCACACTCATGGCAATGAAAATGCTCTTTCTCGGTCTGCATCGAATGAAATCAAGAGGTAAACATCAAGGGAAAGCAAGAAACGGTATATAAGAAAGAGATCAAGGATCAAAAACCTATTGATTCCTTATATCTTAAGCTAACCCGATTAATGAATCAACAGCGGAAATGAACCATTTTATCAACAATTTCATTAGTTAAATATAGGGGAAAAACATATACATCATCATCATAGAACTTGCAAATGTCACAAAAGTATGCTCCCATATTGACGCCACAATTTGAACAAAGTTTAGCAACCTAAATAAACATAAAAAAGGGAACATCAAAATTGAGAAACATAAAAAAAGGGAACATCAAAATTGAGAAACATAAAAAAGGGTTCATTTGTGACTGAGAAACTGCAAATCTGAAACACAAACCGGCTGCTCCGTGTCACAAACCGAACAGATAACCTAATTTGGAGGGGGAAACACATCATTAACAATTTAACATGATTAACTTGGAAAAAAAAAGGCAATAAACTGAAAAGCCACGATTTTAAATTTTCATACTTGTTTAACGTCTTGACGAACAATCTCGTGCCTGTCTGAAAGGTTCTTTAACACGCTCTGAAGAGCCAATACAATAAATACCCAGATCAAGAAGTTGCATAAACAGCCAGAACATTGGAAACTTTTAGCTTAAAACAGAGCAAAAACAGGGGAATGCAAAAGAAATGTTGAAAACAAATACCGATGCCTCGTCATGGCAATGTCGACACCAGAAAACCTCGTTGCAGCATGGAGCTCGAATCTTACATCTCCTCCTATAATGTTGGCATCTAAATAAACCCAAAAAGGGAAATAAACCCATGAATCATAGATGGAAAAGAATCCATTAATAATAAAGAAGGAGAAGGAGAAAGACGAGATACCCATATCCCATCTTCCCAAAATTAAGGCGTTGATCGGCCGAAGAGGCTTCCGTCTCCATGAGTATTGGAAGAAAAGAAAATTTTGTTCTTTTTCTCTTTTGCCCTTTTTTCCCAGAGGAAACCCAGAAAGAGGAGGGGGTTTCCTGATTTGGGAAGATGGGATTTAATTTTCTTGGATTGTCGTGATTCTTTAAAGAACAGAGGAAGAGAAAAGGACGCCAACCCCCGCCTTCAAAGGCCACTTGTTTATATAAATATTTTAAACTTTTTCCATGCCAATATGTTATCTTGCATTAAAAGGCAAATCGGCAATATAATATTTATTTAATAATAGAGATAAATGAGTTTCGAGATAGAGAGAGAGGAGGTGGGGTGGTGGCCAGTTGAGCGGCAGTGATAAGGAGGATGACTTTGAGGGAAAGGGACCAGTCGCCGCAGTCACGGCGAATCATGTCTCAGTCCGTATTTTTTCTTTCTGTGAGGCATTTTATCGAACTTGTTCAATACGCATTGTTTCCCCATTTAGCTCTGAATCTAATTTTTTTTCTTCCATTATAATTCACTTTATTTTCATCAAAGTTGAGTTATGGTTTTCGTTTACTAAATATAATTTAAGAATTTAAATTCTGTACTTTAACGCAAAAAGAGTGTAATCATTTTATAATTCACTTTATTTTCATTAATGTTATGTTTTACTTTAAAAAATACTAAATTCAAATTATGATAATTAATTACTAGAATTTTTCTATCGATAAATTATCATAAGTTTGATCATTATAATTTCATCTACTTAAATGACCCATGATATTTTTTAACAAAAATAAGAACTTGAATTTTATTAAAAATTTTACAATAAATTCAACACATTTAAATTTAAAAAATGGAGACAAATCTACTTACAAACACTTTTGAAAAAGAAAATTAAAATATATAACTCAAATGGCTTTAAAAAAACATTGAATATCTTGTAAAAAATTTGATCTCTTACAACTAAATGCTATATTGATATATGAGTGAAGATCGAGAAAATAAGGGTTCGTTTAGTTTTATTTTTGTTTTTATTTTTATTTTCAAAAAATGGTTTTCATTTTCTAAAAACTATAAAACTAATTTGGTTAATAGAAATGAAAATTTGTTTTCAAAAATGAAAATAGTAGAAATGTGTTTGGTATATAGTTTTTCAAAATAAAAAAAAGCTTAAAGGTCAAATTAGCTCTAGATGAAAAATGAAAAAAAAATTAATTAAGCCCTTATGAATTTTTTACACTCAATTTAGCCCTCATAATTCAAATTGCAATCAATCAGACCCTCATAATTCAAATTGCGATCAATTTAGCCCTCTCATAACGTTGATCGTTATAATTGATTGTTAACTCATAAATAATCATTAAGATAGTGACACGTAGTACACCTGAAAATATTAAAAAATCTATAAAAAATATATTTAAAATTAACCCCTCCACAACTACCCACCTTAAAATAGTTTGTTAATTAGTTCTCCTCCCCAACTACCGTCTTCACTTGGATCAATTGAAACGCTATGAAGTTTGCATGGGTTGGAGTTAAATCCGACATCTCTAAGTTTTAACATCCATTTTCTTCTAAAAACACGTGGTTTGTTTGTTAAGGATTGTTTGATTCCTATGAAATTAGTAAATTCTTAGTGGAAAACTTGATTCGCATGGATTGGAGGAAGACTGGATAGGGGATCCACCAACTATACTAGTTCTCACAGTAACGATAACAATGGGGTTTGAGATTTGAATTAAAAAATCAATAAAGACCAAATTAAAAAAATCAAAACTATGGTTATTTTGAAATAAAAAATCAGTAGATGGCTAAGTTATAAAATATTTTTAAAATTTTAAATTTTTTAGAATTTTTAAATATTTTTTACAGTTTAATGACGTAATGCTTTTAGAGTGTGCCACACGTTATAATTTTATTGGTTTTTAACGAGTTAATGGCTAAAATTTGGTCAACCATTACGAAATGATAAATTGAGTGTGTTTCGGCTAATGAGAGTTAAATTGGGTGCAAAAAATCAATAGTAGATTAATTGTTTTTTTTATTTTTCATTGAGGACTAATTTGATCTTTAAGCAGAGATGACAATAGATCGGACTTTATAAAGTCCAAGTCCAATCCATTTAATAATCGGACTTTATAAAATCTTTCTAGATTCGATTGATCTAGTATAAAACCAAAGTTAATAGCAAAAAATACTTGTATTTAAAATTAATTATAAAATATGAAAATTAAAAATGTAATTGAAATTAAGAAGATAAAGTAAACAATTTATGGCGATAGATGATAGAGATGATGATGTCAGTAGATTTGATCTGGAGTTGTGGAAATGTTCTTTTGAAGAGTTCCTTTCTTGTACATTTTTCCAAGGCATGTTTTAATTGTCGATATTTAATTTATTTATCGTTTAATTTAAATTAAATTTTATATAAATTTAATATAAAAAAACTTTTACAGTTTAATTTTTTTATTTATAATATCAAAATTTAAATATTTAATTTTATTTAAAAATTTAATATTTTATCTTATTAGAATAATTGGTTGTTGGTTGTATATTTTTTAATAAAAAATAAAATAAGAAAAGAAAAATTGAATGCAAGTTGTAGAGTTCGGTGCATAGTAGCAGGGGCAGGTGAAATGGATCTTGGAATGGAGTTACGAGATATTAGTGCTAAACCTCAACTTGCACTTTTCTTAATATTCTTTCCTATTTTGTTTCTCTATAATTTTAAATAGATTAATATTTGATATATTATCAGTAGTGTTATAAATTTTAAAAGAAATAAGAGTTGTAAAGGAGAAGAGAAAAAAATTAAGATTAAAACGAGTTTTTACAGTATTTTTATGTCCTTCAGGCTACAAGCCGTTTTTTATTTATACAATTTTATGAAATATAGACAAAATCAGTTAGCTTCATAGATTTCTTTTTTCTCTGTTCTTTACGTAATTCTCGTGAATCCTTTACTGACGTGGTGCCTTGTACATGTACCACCCTTAGGCTCTTGCAGATCCATCCTCTCATTCCTAACATCTTCTCTATTTTTAAACCTAAATCTAAAATATGAATTTCTAATACTAAAACCCTAAAAAACTAACTACAAACCCTAAATCTTAAACCTTAAATTCTAATTATAAATCGCAAATTTTAAACTATACAACATAAACCCCTAACCTTTAAACCCTAAACCCCTAAATAACTCCGCTTGTGGAAATTTTATTTTTCATTGCCAATATATAGGATAATAATCTATTTTAAATTAGTATTCTTTTATACCATAAAAAGATGGTTTAACTATAGAAAAGTACTTAAATTATATTTTTTCAGATAAGTGTTTAAATTTTTTTAAAATTAAATATGTGTTTTACGTTTTATTCTATAATTATTGTGAGATTTTTTTTTTTGTAAACGGTCATTAAAAAATTCTTGTTATCCAATAAAAATGAAATATGAGGCATATTTATTACTTTTTATTTAAAAAAATCATTAATTTTATAAAAAAATCAAAAACTTTAATGTTCTTTGAAAAACCTCAAATCCCTAATTTTCAAAATTCTTAAATTCCCAATATTCGACAATGTCGACCATCAACCATCCACTCAACCCTTTCGTCATCGAAATTCATTAGCAAGACACCTCTTACCGCCATCTTAAAACCCTAAACTTAAAAAATCTCTAAATCCTCGATACCCAAAATCACAAATCCCTAATCTCAAATTTATTTATCGTTGCTGACCACTACTGTCAACCTCATCGTTGTGGGGGCTCGATGAACGGAAGGACTGAGCAATAGTAATCGACGATTGAAGGAGGATAGATTTGGGGTTTAAGATTAGGTAATTTAGGTTGTTTTGAGATTATAGTAATTTGGGGTTTAATAAAATTAGATTTTATAAATTTTTTAAAACAAAATAAAGAAAATTAAAAAAAAACATGATATGTGTCCGTATATAATTAGATAATAGCAAAAAATTAATGCCGATTACGGTAAAACCTTACAATGGTTATAAAATGAAACGTTAGCACATGTTTAGGCCAAAAAATAGTTTAAGCACATATTTGGAAAAAAAATAGTTTAAACACCTATCTGAAAAGAAAAATACTTTAAGCACTTTTCTGACTGTTAAACTTAAAAAATTTATAATATAATAAGTTGATTGAATATTAAATCAGTTGAAAATATGTTAAATTGATGATTGGTATTTTAAAAATAAATTTTCATTTTTGCATAAAACTAATGAATTAGTATACACATATTTTGATCAAAAAATAGTATACACATCTCTTACAGCTCTGCTTATAGATGACGCACTTGGAAAGCTACCGTATAATTAGATGTAATAATACAATTGTGATGTGATTATATAGTCATTGTAATTTGTGAATTTCGTCGAATCAAGTGTAATTGAAGATCTCAATTACACATTCAACTAAAAATAAATAAAAATATTATCTATACATTTTCAGATAAACACATTAAGAACGACCGCACATAATAAAAATGACACTTAAAATATGTAAGTATAACAAAAACCGGATACTCATATTTAGTTATTTGTAAATTCAATTTTTTTAACATTGTCGAACTTTAATATTATTTATCAAAAAATCATTTAAAACTATAAAGATGACAATATAAATTATATATTTTAAAAAATTAAATTATAATTTTATCATTATTTAACTTATAACTTACTTAATATTTGAAGAATCGTAATCCCACCTGTCCCTCTTGAGTACCATCTTAATTCCCAAGGAAATGGACCTCACTTTCTTCGGATTGTTAGGTGTAAGCGTTTTAGTAATCATTTTGATCAAATTGTATTCCATTGTGTACACCGCTTGGCAAACAATGTTGCCGATGCTTTAGTTAGGTTTTTTTTTTTTTTTTTTGAATAGCCCTGTTAGGTCTCAATTGTAATGAAAAAGGTTAGTTTCATATGGATCATCCAGTTGAGATCCATCATCTATGCCTGACTTAACCTTGATTCCGGCTTGAATGGTTCATGATATATTTTTTCTATTATTATATGTATCTAATTTATTAATTGATTAATTTGGATTGAGTACTAAGATACTTATTACATGACGATCTTTTCAGCTCATTTTATTTTATTCACAACTTCAGAATTCGAACCATTGATTTTGTTCTAAAAAACTTAAAATAAGAGGCGAGAATTAGTGTAATTAACGCTCGTGATTACATTCTTTAAATTTATTCTGTTATTTTAAAATCTAAACTTATGTAACTATGTACTTATTATTTTACTACCAAACATGACACAAAATATTAAAACATGTTTAGAAAAGTAAAATTATGGGTTAACTAGTGGGATAGTCACTTATATTTTTTCCAAGTATAAAGTTGATAACCGATTTTTAAAAACGACCAGTAAGGTACTTATATTTTCGATCTGTAAACTTTTGGTCACTGAGACGTTTGCCATTAAACTTAAACGAGAGGCTGATATGTCATAATGAAAAAAGATAAATTACCTCGATAGTCTATAAATTATTACTTCACTTCTATTTTGACCACCGAAATAAAAACAATTTGGATAATTCACATTCAATCCTCCATATTTACAAAAAAAAATTTATTTTTTCTCCCCTCCACCATCTTCCATGTTTGAATTCTCCATAACAGAAGGAATCCATAATTAAATTTCCTCTATTAAAAATGATTTAAATCGTTGATTTTGTTGAGTAATATTGATTCAAGAGAAGATAATTACTCGCTTTTCCCCTAAACTTTGTCTGCCCGACCTGTGAAGTAGTGATCTTAAGTGTTAACAGGAGGTGTAATGCCACTTATATCAGCAATTAGCATGCTGGATCTTCAGCATTATTCTCATCTGCACTCACTTCCTCTGGAATTTAGGTACTCATAGTTACTGTCCATGTAGGTGCGAAGAGGAGTGGACAGAGCAGATATCAATAACCTTGCCCTCTCGCCTAATGCCCAATGGTTGGCTGTGTCAAGCGATAAGGGCATTGTTCATATATTTCACCTTCGAGTTAGAGTTTTTGGGGATAATTCATCTCCTCGACAATCTTTTGTCTAAAATCCAGCATTATTTCATCATAATTCTTCAACTTCACTTGATGCCCTTATCTCTCCGAGTACTGGTGACAATCCTGGTTCATCGTTGTCTTTTATGAGAGGTAATAAACACAGTAAGCCTTTGTAGTTTATATACAAGTATTTTGTTACTTTGTCATAACAGAATTGCATGCAACTCATTTCCTGAATTTTCCAATAAAAGTCAATTTTGTATGTTACAAACAATTTAAGTCAGCGAACCGCCAGGTATAGAAAATTTTATAGAAGATCTGATGTATAATGATGGGGAGGGTAAGAAACTGAGAATTAGTTGGTTGGTGTTATATTAATTAAAACTGAGTATTTTCTTCTCTAAATGTATTAACAGTCTGACATTTTTCAGGGGTTCTATCAAAAATATTTTAGCTAAATGTAAAATTATAAAAATTATTTTTATTTCGGTGGTCAAAATAAAAGTGAAGTAATAGTTTACGGACTATTTTAATAATTTATCCTTTTTATTGTGCCAGATCAACTTCTCATTTAAATTTAACGGCAACAAACGTCTCAGTGACCAAAAATTTACAGATCGAAAATGTAAATGACCATACTGGTCGTTTTTGAAAATCGGTGATCAACTCTATAATGAGAAGAAACATAACTCAGTAGTTAACCCTAAAATTATTTGTAATTACACGTGTGTAACTACTAAAATAGTAATTATTTTTTATTCAATTATATTGTAATGTCTAAACACGTTACGAATATTTTTTTATAAATATTTTCATCTATCGACATAGTAAGTGTGATAAAGTATAATACATATGCAATTTGTCAACAATATTTAGAATATGTGGTTAAAGTTTTCAGTTGATACTTTCTTCTTCTTCTAAATTGTGATTTTAAGACCCATAAGAGTAAAATACTTATTTTTCCTCCGCTAAGTAAAAATTGTTTAAAAAAACAATACATATGCAATTTAGGGTAAATTATTTGTTTGATACTTTATCTATTTTCGTATTCATATTTTGATCATCTAATCATTTTTTTTTATAAAATTGTACTTAAAATTAAGTTTTCTTTTTTTATTTTAATAATTAATTATTAAATTTAATCTTTGACAAAATGTGACATGACATAATATAATACTAATTTTAGACCTCAAAAACTTATATATTCTATTCATTTTATCATAATAGAAAATGATTCAATAATTTTTTTGAACAAGAGAAAGCCAACATCCATTGAACACAAAGACGAATACAGGAGAAAACAAAGATACAGGGAGAAGAAGAAGAAGAAGCAACAAAACCGAATGAAACACAAGCAAAGCGAAAGCAAGGAAACAAGAAACACAAACAAAGCAACATCAAACAAACAGAAACAAATCACAACCGCAGAAAGGGAGCGGAGTCCCACACCCAGCGTGAGAGGGAGAAGAGAATCGACGAACGAGGGACAAGAACACCAAGCCGACTGCTGATCTTGGACCTGCATGAGTCATCTCTGATGGAGCAGAGAGATGACGACGGGGAGTAAGCGATACAACAAGAATCTCCACCGAAGTCAAACGCTCAAAAATTAGAGGAAGCGTTGAGAGGAGGAGGGCGAAAACCGCGGCTCAGGAAGGAGCCGTCCACCGAGCAAGGAGGCTCAGAACAGAACCTCCAACGAGAAAACCCAGCAGACACCGAGGCAAGGGCCAAATCCTACCGCTCATACGTGAGCCCATGCTTCCCCTCACGGGAGACAACCCGGCCAGAGCCTTGGCCATCAGGGGAGGCACTTCGCAACAAAATGATCACCGGGTGAACGGAGAAAATCAAAGCCGAAAAAAAGAGTCATAGAAAGAGATGAGAGGAAAGGAAAAGGTAGAAGAAATGAGAGAGACAGAGATGGGGTGGCCACCGCTGCAAGAGCACCAACGACGCTACCCACAGTAAAAGACTAGGGTTTTGTTTTTAGAGAGAGGACAGAAAGTTTTGTTTTTAAAAAGAGTCTCAACGTAATTTTTACGATTCAATAATTTTTAATATTTAAATATCCTATAAATTTGACTCTTACTATTTTGATTTGAAATGATTGTATTTAAACATCCTATAATAAATAATAAAAATAATATATTATCGTTATTCGAGAAATTCACATTACTTATTTTGGATCTAAATACGAATTCTGACATTGAAATTTCTAAGACGTTACATTTTCTGTTTAAAACCTTTAGCAAAGAGACATGTTTTGTACCTCTCTGCAATGCCCTTGGTAAAAAGTGAAATGATGACTTTTATTGTGCGGTAACATGACACGTCTTTTAAGCTAAATATGGATATTTTATTAAAGGTATAAATTTAAAAAATATTTCAACGTTCGATTAAATAGTCATTTTAGTCCTTATTTTTTAGAATAATTTAACCCTCAATATTTTATTTTCAGTCAAAATGGTCCATATGCGGATGAAAACTGTTAGTCAACTGACGATAAACAACTTGAAATGATGTGATAAACCTATATGGCAATGCACGTTGACATGATAGTATCGTATAAACAAATGTGTTGACTTGAAAAATGTTATATAAAATATTTTTTCTGCCAACTTATCATTCTGTCAAGTTATTTCAAACTATTTACCGTAAATTTTCTAACAATTTTCATCTGCAGAAGGGTCATTTTTTCTGCTGACTTATCATTCTTTCAAGTCATTTCAAACTGTTTACCGTCAATTTTCTAACAATTTTCATCCGCAGGAGGTCATTTTTCCTGCTGACTTATCATTCTGTCAAGTCATTTCAAACTGTTTATCGTCATTTTTTTAACAATTTCCATCCGCAGAGGAGTCATTTTGACCCAAAATGAAACATTGAGAGTTAAATTACTCTAAAGAAAGAATAGCGACCAAAGTGACTATTCATTCAAATGTTGAGATATTTTTTTAATTTTATGCCTTTATTAAAATTAGAGGAGACAAAATCCCATGAAAGTTTGATACAAAAGAGGCTTAACTATAAAATAAGTGCCAAGACTATTTTTTTTTCAAATATTGCCTGAATTATATTTTGAGTTAAATAGATCTAATGTTTTATTATGTGATTCGTTTAAACATTTTTTCGTTAACGGCCGTTAATTTTTTTTTATCCAATCAGAACATGATACTAGACTTTTTTTATATTTTTTATAGATGAAAAGAATATTATTATTATATGACTCATTAAAAACTTCCTTTAAATTTAAATGGAGAAAAAAGAGTACAAATAATAATAATAATAATAAAGATGATCATAAATAGACCAACTAAGCAACACCCATTACTAAAACAATCAGCTAGCTAAATCACTCAATAGCAACGCATGATTTTCAGGAGGAGGATGATTGAAGCGAGTAGCGTCCAGCACATCGGACGAGGCCAATTTAACTAGAGCATCGGCCATCTTATTAGCAACACGAGAAATATGACCAAAATTTAACACCCAATTCCGACGACGTAAACTCTCAACATGCAACAAAAGAGAGAACTTACCCTGCCATGTTGCATTGTCCTGCAGTACTCTAGCAACATTTAAACTATCAACTTCGATGAACAGGGGATTGTTATCATAAAATATTAAGAATGACAACAAAAGGCTTTTGCACATTTCTTGTTATATAAATCCTTAAACAAACCCTGAAACGACATTGAAACCGAATCACAAAAACTCATTAATCAAACAACACTCGCAATAATAACTAAAAGTTTGAGTATCCTTTCCCTCGAAGCAGTAGCAATGAAATGCAAAATCCTTTGCAAACTCCTTGGATTCGATAATACCTCTAAATCTTTCATTTTGAGCGGAACACGCCTACAAACATAAAAGCAATTGAAATTAATGTTAATAAATGAAGACAAAATCAATTATCATGCAATATTATCAACCATCGGTGATTGACGAGAATAATGACTCTTTAATTATTTAAAGAACTTACCCGAAAATTTTAGATTCTAATCCAGACATTTGCAGTGAATGATATAGTTGCATGTTGAAAAATTCTTCTCGGTAAAACTTACCACAATCTGAGCATTCAGGGTAGCCCTCAGCCTTCCTATGACGATGGAAGCACCGAGAAAATATGATCCCATCCTTGAGAAATGGGAATCGTCCAAGAACACAATCGGGATGAGCAGAAGTATCACACATTGAACAAGAATAATACCAGAGGTTCGGATCTCTTTTCGCTTCACAAATATCACAATAACAATGCTTTGAATAATCATTATCATCGTGATAAGTAAGGTTGAGCATGTGTTAATCAGATTTGTGAAGAACTGAATGCGGTAATGATAAGCATGCGAAATCCAAAACAAAACTGCACTTTCCACATCTGAATGCACCGTACTCACTCTGGCTCTTGCCACAACCATTACATCACTTACGACATTTGAAATCATAAAAACAGGAAGTGTTCATGTCCTGGACATTCAATGATATCAGCAACTTCAGCACACCTTAAGCAAAGGTCGGGTGCTCCAATTTCGTAGAAGAAACCACTATAATATTGACTGCACAATTCACAGTACTTGAAGCCTGTGGAGTTGAGAGTGGCAGCGTATCGACGAAGCCAATGACGCTTTACCCTCAGCAATTCAGCACAGTTTTTGTGAAGACAGAAATGGCATTCTGATTCCGATCAATAATAAAACGGAGCCGAGACAGGTAGCATGCACCCATCACATTTTCTCAGTTTCTTCCACGATCTTGTCTGCTAGCACCAAGCAATGTTGATGGATGAAATGTTCGATCTTTGTGGCTTCCCCATCTTTGTTCAGCTCTAGAACAAGGATGATGGAAGACTGCATAGATTTAGCTCCATAAAGCTCCTCGCATTGGCTTTCTTGTTCAACCACGTTGTAAAATCTGACATTCTCCAAGGCACAATTCACATGGACAACGTAACTGCAACCTGGCTTCGCGCAAGAGTAACTCCCACGCTCAAGTTTCACTTGATTGAAACAAACCTTGCAAAGATCTTGCCTTGTAAGCTCCTGTGTTTCAAGAAAATATTTGTGAAAAAGGCAATGATCATGTCGTGAAAACTTGATAATGCGTGGGAGTTTTGTGCAGTCTTTGTGGACGACGAGTTGCATGTAGAACATATATAAGACACATAGTTCCCCTCAGTGCCACATGCATCACAAATCCGAAGTAGGGTACAAACCCATGTCTTGAATTGAAAGCTAAACTCGATAATGCTAAGGTATCCCAAGGAACATCTCTTCTTTTTGGTTAAAGCATTGTGCTTTGCTTATTTGCAAGGATAAATGCTTTTCCCTTTTGCCTCCACTCCAAAATTTATAAACAAATTTCAAATATATCTTGAGGATCGATCAATGAAAAAAAATTAATGGATATAATCGCAATCGTTTTTTTATTATAACTTGTAATTGTTAATTTTGTCTAGGGTGAACCCATTTTTATTTTCACGTTTGTTTTTACAATAATGAGCTTATGGGCTGTTGTTTATTTATTAACCACATATGTATGTGACTATTGTTAAAATCCAAAAGGAATATATATATTGTTATGTGATTATTACATGTTTAGTATATGTATGTGTCACTATCTTTTTAGGCATAAAAGTTCTTATATGACTATGGCATGCACACGTGTTATTTATGCATGATTATATGTGTATTGTGTGTATAGGTTGCTTGTATATATGTATTTATTAATGTCATTTATATTGAAATATGCATGGGAGTATATATTACACGTACCATTGTACTATTATGTGATATGTACTATTCTCGGAATGTTTGTTTACGTATATGTGTGTGTGCATATTATACTACGTATTACTTGTATTTACTAGTGTTATTGTTATTATCATTAGTATTAGCATATAACTATTTGTAAGATCATAATTAATATAAATTAGGGCCATTTTATTAAAATAAAAATAGTCCATACATAGAGTCCAAATACAAATGATCGGCCCATATTATTACATAAAACCCTAATTTGATAATAGAACAAAACCCTAATGACCTTGTCCTTTTGCAGCCGCCCGATCCCAGTCGTCAGATCTGGGATTAATCTGACGGTCCAGATTCAAGCAATGGTGACCGTCTGAATCCCCCATGCCCCGACCGTTCCAATCCCACACGCACCTACGCGCCGGATTTTCGGCTTTCTCACTCACGTGTACGCCATAAGCCCAGCTTCATAGCTCCCACACGCGCGAATGTTCAAATCGCCCGTGCCCATCCAGCTTCTCCACGCGCTCTTGTAATGACGACAGGACCAGCCGCCCAACTGCCGGCGAGCGTGCCATTCTCCATCATTCCGGCCGCCTCCAACGACATGCATGCAAAAAAAGGCAGCAAAAGCAAAAGTGATAAGCTTAAAATAGCAAAAACAGGAGAAAAGCAACCAAAGACAACCAAGGCAATGTCAACCAAAGCAAGTTATTAGAAGCATTCGATTAGGATTTTGACAATACATGTACTCAATCGGCTATATAACAAAAAGCCGAACTATTGTAAAAGGGGACCCAAATCTTGGTATTTCGAGGAGCAATAGAGAAAGTAGAGTTTTTCAGAGGTAACCATTCTTTTGTGCATTCGAAATTCATATACATAAAAAGGGAATTTCTGTTTTACCTTCTAGTCGAGTAGCCTCCTCGATGCCGCTTCATCTTCTTGTCGGTGATAAGCTCTCTGTCCCCTCAGGGTCATAACGAGTGAACTGGGTGAAGTAAGAAACGAAGGAAGCCGACCGAGCCTCGTTGTTTCAAAGCCAAAAGACGGGTCTTTAGGGTTTTAGTTTTTTAGATAAAAGCGGGGAGAGTGTTTGTTTTTTAGGGTTTGTCGGCACTGATGAACGGCGGCCGATGATGGTCAACGCGGCGGTGTTCGGCCAGGCGCTCGCTGGATTTTGTGTTCTCATAAACCCTAACAGAGAGAACTGAGTTTGAAGAAGGGGGACTGGTTATTATAATGACTAAAGGTGTTTAATTTTTGGTTTAAATGGACACTTATACCGTTTTTGCATTTTAAAAATGGGGAAATTACGTATTAAGTCCTCCCGCCCCATTCTAATCCTGGATTGGGTCCTTCCGCCTTTTAAAATAACGCCCGCAGTCCTTGGATCTTCGAAATGTTTTATAATTTCGTCACTATTATAAACAAATTTGCTTATTTTCTTGATTATGCCTTCCGATTTGTTCCCTCTTTCAATTTAGACCCTTTCAGTGTTATCATCTTTATGCACTTCCTTTTATTTTTGACCTTGCATTTTAATTTCCTTTTGTTTCAATCCCCATTTTATGTTTGTTTATGTGTTAATGAATGTGGCTTCGATGTATGCTTGTTGTAGTATAATGGTTAACATGTTTGTTTAGGTGTAGTTTAAAGCTTGGTTCGTTTATAATACATAATGCAGTAATGTAGTGTTCTCTTTTATGAGTAATATGTGTAGTTTTTAAGTAGTTTTATAAAGTTTTGTATATGCAGTATAAATACAGGTATAATGTTAATGCACGTTTTTAGCAAATATGTTTTTAAGGTAGTTCTATAAAACATGTATAATATATGGTTTTAAAATTGGTAAAATATGGAATATGTGTAATGAACTTAAATAAATTTTATGGCAATTTAGTTTTTCGTTATCTTTACGCCCTTTTTATTTGCCGATGTTTGCTTTTAAGATTGTTTTTAAAGTTCTTGCATACTGGAATATATATGTTATGCGGTGTCCTTTTATTCGGGAGAGAACGAGGCCAGCACCAGTCGTAGTGGTGGTGGTTCAGACGTTCATTCTCGAATATTAGGGTCCTTAAAATACACTCGTCTGTATAACCAAATTTCAATTAAATTGCCACTTTAAATTTGCAACTTCCAATATAAAATAAACAGTAAGATTTTTGGTACCAATTTCGAGCGTTGTGGGGGTGCTAACCCTTCCCCACACGTAACTGACTCTCGAACCTAAAAATCTCTGGTTTTATTTTTGGTGTCCGGTCTACCTGACCCAAGTGACCTGTGGCGACTCCAGTTTTATCTCAAAAGCACATTTTTTGAAGAATTCCCATTTTAAATAAAATGTTTTCAAAAAAGCGGGAAACCCCGAGCGTTTGAATTCTCGAAAACATCGCTACAGCATGGCGACTCCGCTGGGGACGAATTTTTTTTTATTTTTACAAAAAAGAGAGTCAGGCCTAAAAATTTTACCGCCTACCTAATATTGGAAATTGTGAATTAAAGTGACAATTAAGTTGATATTTGTTTATAAATGCGAGTTTATTTTGACGCATTTAAAATCTGGCATCTAAACTCGTCCGTTTAAGTGGGGGAAATGCTAGTGCTTTCGTGGGGATATTGTTCCTCCGTATGGGCCTAGTAAGTACCTTCGGGGCTCGATTACCCTATGTTTTCGTGGGAATATTGTTTCCCCGTATGGACATAGTGAAAGGGTCCCCCTAGATTGAACTCGATTGAAATGAGCCTATAATGGGTAACGATCGAGGACCTTGCTACCTTTAGTAAGGGACATCAAGGACAATTCGAGTACCTTCCCGAATCAAAATTGCACGTAGCGAACATAGAAAACCCACCCCTTTTAGAGCTATGCGGTTAACTTAGGTGTTTTAGATAGAATGTAAATAGGGTAGTTGTTTTCTTGCTCCTTTTCGTTTTCTCTATTTTACATCTTTATTATTTATTTATTCGTTACTAACTTATTTCTCTGGTGCTTGGTTTTTGTTTTGCTTCTTTCTTCATTTTGCATTCATTTCATGACATAGAGGTGTTGAATCAAGGTGGTTTGCCTAACCAGAGAACTGTCATTGAGAGGTTTCTTAAGAAGGAGGAGATCAACTCACAAGTCCGACACTGGTCTGAGGTCAACCAAAAAGCTCCAGGCGACAGCTTGCCAAGTGAGCGCATAGTACCGGGGTATACTTATGTGAGTCTGCAACAAAGTGATTTGTACGAGTTGAAGGAAATATGGGAAAGTTGGGATCGAAGATTAAAGGGTCTGTTCTGTGAGAATTATGGTGACATAGCCGACTTAATGTATGTCAGAATTAATGAACCTTTGTTCCGAGCATTGTTTGAATGTTGAAATCATGCCTTATGTTGTTTCACCTTTAATGGGGAGGACATGATGCCCACAATCGAAGAATACACGATGCTACTCCATCACAAAGGTGTTAAGAAGGATTAGATTTACTCTAAACACCCGAAGTCTCAGAACTACCCAGCGAAGCTCAAGGATATCGCCGAAATGAGTAAGGATTGGGTAAAAAGATTGATCCAGCATCGAGATAATGTAGCCTTCTCATAGGAATGCATTCGGGATTTGATACCTACACATCCAGATGAGGTTATGAAGATGGACTTGTTCACTCTGGGAATATATGGATTGATCATTTTTTTGAGGGTTCTGAATGGTATTGAGTGGCTGTTTGGATGAGCTCGAGCGCTTGAAGATGAGGGTGAACCCGACACTGACAATCTTGGCCGAAACTTTCATTTCTCTGAATACTGTCCAGAGGCACGAAGATGAGCATTTTAGAGGTTGAACACAATTGCTTTAGGTTTGGATCAAAAGCCATTTTTGGGAAATGCCAAAAAAGGTTCTGCCCGACATTTTGTGTGAGGATTTCTCTCCCTTGCAAGCGTATGTAGCCAAAGAATGATGATAAGACATCAGAAAGGTTAAATGGGCTAGGATTCTCAAGAACCTCCAAGATAACGATATAGTTTGGTGGGTACCTTGGATGGGCAATATCCCTTATTTCTTGTATCGGTGCAGAGATTACAATTGGCTAATGGTTCTTGGATTGTACGGAGTGATTGGTTGCGCCCCTTTGTTGGTATCTAGGCAATTTAGGTTTCGGTAGTTTATTCATGTTACTTCAGGATTAAACCGTACTGAATTTTCTTTCAAGGGTGAGTTCAAAGAGAAAGTTCAGAATATATCCCGGGCTTGGGATCATTGCTACCGTATAAGGGTATAAAGAGATCGCATGTGTAGGTTCACTCTCGATTATGATTTTTGGAGATGTTGGAGGATCAATGATGAGATTCCAAGGCCGGATCAAGGACCCACCATGACATTAGAAGAGCACATGAGGATAGTCCCTTCTGAGGCTGACATTTTGAGAAGTAAGCTCGAAGAGGTTGAGAAGAAGATGGAAGCTTTGCAAATGGAGCATGCGAGTAATCTCTATAAAGTAAGTTTGGATATAGACATATGTGATGGAACAATCAAGGACCTAAGAAAAGAAAACATGGATCTAAAAGAAAGAAACACATTTTACCAAAATGATACCGTCAAGCTTCAAGCTTTGGTACGGAACATCGACCAAAAAAGATTTATAGCGATTGAGAAAGAAAAAAATGGTTTACGTTTAATCGAGGAAGAAAAGAGGAAATGCAAGCAAGAAGTTGAGAAAGAAAAGGAAAGCAACAAGTTGATCATCGATAAAGAAAGAAAAACCTTTGCAAAAGCAATAAATTAGGAAAGAGAGAAAGCTAAGCAAGAGAAGGAAAAGGGTAAACAAGCGGTAAGTTGAGAGAAAAAAAATAGTACCGCGTGGAAGAGAAAAGAACATGACAACAAGAATCGGCTGCAAGAAATACAAAATCTGTATAACACTACTTTTGAGAGTTTAAATCAAAGCCAAGCCCATAATACCCAGTTGGAAGCAAGGTTAGCACTTTCTTTCCAAGAGTACAGTGATAAGAATGGTTTCTCCGAACTTCAGGCTAGTCAGCAAGAGAATGAGACACTTCGAGCTCAGATTGAGATACTGGAGGCTACAGTTCAAGATTGCCTGGGTTGAATCTTAGTCATCGAGGAAGCTGCGGAGGGTGGAGACAA
Source organism: Hibiscus mutabilis (assembly GCA_019671005.1). Lineage (NCBI taxonomy): Eukaryota > Viridiplantae > Streptophyta > Magnoliopsida > Malvales > Malvaceae > Hibiscus > Hibiscus mutabilis. The sequence goes on from CM033711.1 coordinate 11,274,927, forward strand.
TTATTGGCTAAGGCGACTTCGTGATGCTAATCGAATGATTCAAGACCAGGACGACTACAACACAACTTTGATGGTTCAGGTGCAAGAGGTAGCCCATCATGTAAGAACTCTAACTGCAGAAGTTGAGGCTCTTCGACCTTTTATTATCCTAGAGATGTACGAACCACCAAGATTCATTCAACTACTTCGAGCTATCGAAGAACTAAAAGTTAGGACGGGCGCCTACCTGTAGGAATTTGCTTTGTTTTGTAATAAAGACTTATTTATTTTTAATGAAAGTTGTCCTATGGTGATCACTTATAGGATTAACACCTTTATCTGCATATCTTTTCATGAACATCTTATTTAATTATCTGTGCCATGCATTACATTACACCGCATATATCATGCATTAATTAATCGATGAAATTAATTGTGAGAAATATCCTGACAGAAAGAAAGTGAAAGTTTAAAAATCTGTGACCATTTTGCGCTTGTATGTCACCCGCTCGCAAACAAGGGCAATGGAAGAAATGATGGCCAAGGTGAAACAAGGTCAAAGGGATCTCGAAACACGTTTGGACGGGGTTGAACAAAGCATTAGGGATCAAATCACCCAGTCACAAGTTTCAGTTATCGCTCAGTTGACCGCTATGTTAGACAAGAAGCTTGGCAAAGAAGGGGTCTTTGTTGATAGTTTGAATGATGCAAGGATGGAAGGGATCACGCTTCATGAGAAATCCCAACCAAAAATGCCGAATCCAAAAAAGAAAGTATACATCAATCTCGCAGGAGTGTCCCCTAGCCACCATCAAGGAGTTTCTGTAAATCAACCCACTGATGTAGAGACATGTCTAGATAACAAAGTACCGAATTTAAACATGATGAATGAGGTAAAGGAGAGGATCAGGGCCGAGGTGGAAAAGAAGTACGATGGGAGGTTTTCTTTCTTTGAAGAAAGGTTCAGGACCTTGCAGGGGATAGGTGAGCAAGGGAACGACGCTAGTGACTTAAGTCTCATGGCGGATTTGGTGCTTCCGCCAAAATTCAAAGTTCCTGATTTTGAAAAATATGATGGAACCACTTGCCTCTCGGCTCACATCACCATGTATTGCTGAAAGATGACAGCTTTTATCAAAGACGAGAGAATACTCATTCATTGTTTTCAAGATAGTTTAATCGGTTCTGCGACTCGTTGGTATACTCAGCTCAGTCGAGTTAATATTAAATCATGGAATGATCTTTCAAGGGCCTTTATAGAACAATAAAACATGTGACTAACATGACACCAAACCGAATCATGTTAGAAGGAATGGAACAAAGGTTAAATGAGAGTTTGCGTTAGTATGGCCAAAGGTGGCGCGATATGGCTGCTCAAATTCAACCACCAATCCCCGAGTATGAGATTACACCAATGTTTGTGAACACTTTGAGGGGCACCTTTGTTTGACCGATTGATAAACAACACCACCCAAATTTTTTTCGTTATGGTAAGAATTGGGGAATCAATTGAGATGGCTATAAAGAGTGGGAGAAGAGTAGGAGAACTGATAGTGGAGAAAATTCTCGAATGAACTACAAAGGGAAGGATAATAAGGTAAACGAAACAAGCACCTACACTACCCCGAAGAATTTCACTATTTCTAAACCGCAAGGTGCAACCGGAGGTGGATAAGGCCCGAACAAAAAAGAGACAAGACCCACAAAGAAGGAAAATAAAAAGAAGTCATTCACTCCTCTGCCAGTGTCGTACGCCAAATTATACGCACAGCTACACAAGGCTGATTTGGTTAGGTCGTATTATGTCACTCCATTTGAGCCACCCTATCCCGCATGGTATGGTCCCAATGTAAACTGCGATTATCATGCCGACGTCCCAGGGCACTCAATTAAAAATTGCATCACATTCAAAAAGTTTGTTCAAAACATGATCAAGACCGAGGTATTGTAATTGGATGAACCGAATATAGGTGCCAACCAGCTACCGAACCATGGAGGTCGTAGTGTGAACGCCGTCGAGGAGGAATACGCTAGGAAGGCAAAAGTAAGTGTGGCTGAGATTAAATCCCCTTTGAGGTGGATATTCCAACAACTATGCGCAACACGCCAAATTGAGAAGGGTATGCAAGTAGTGCAAAAAAAATGTGGCCCTTATTATGATTATCATCAAGAAAAGGGATATAAAATCCAGCATTGTGAAGATTTCAAGCAAAAGGTTCAAAAGTCGATGGATAATAAGGAGATCGAGTTTTTTGAAAAGGTCAAAGGAAAGAAAGAATCGGATATATGTACGTTGGATAACCCCAAGGTCTAATACGGGGTGGATAGGCCATTTAGGATCTCGCTCGGGCTAAGAGAGGAGAATCCACTTCAAGAAAGAAGTTTCAAGGTGGCCCCTAAGATGGTAATTTCAGTGCCAACATCTTTCCATTTCAAGGACACTCGAAAAGTTCCTTAGAGCTATGCGGCCAACATCTCCGTATCGGATAGTACATAGCTGCAAGGAAATGAGAAGTCACCCGAAGGGGTAAAACCTACGCAAATGGATGAATCAACAGATCCAAAGGCCGAGACAGTGAATGAAGTGGGGCACTTCACGAGAAGCGATAGGTGTTATTCACCGGAAACATCAAAGGCGGCAAAAGTGCTAAGGGATAATGTCAAGGCTGCAGTGCCCAAACCCGATAAGTTATTTGGAGAAGAACCCCCTTCAAAGATTCATGAGCCAGTGACAGAGGCACAAGCACAAGAGTTCTTGAGATTCTTGAAGCATATTGAGTATAGCATTGTCGAGCAGCTTTGAAAGCAACAAACTCAGATCTCAGTACTAGAATTATTGTTATGCTTAGAAAAACATCGTAGCGCGCTGTTGAAGGTATTGAACCAGACATTCTTCCCAAATGACATCTCGTTAAGCAAATTAGACCGAATAGTGGGCCACATTACAGCAGATAACTATATCACCTTTAGTGACGATGAGATTCTAGATGGGGGTATGGGATCAACCAAAGCATTAAATATTATGACCTATCGTAAAGGGCATGTTCTACCGGGAGTGCTCATTGACAACTGATCTGCCCTGAATGTGGCGACTTTACAAAGGATGCCCATCGATAGTTCACACTTAAAACCCTGCCATAATTCCGTCAGAGCTTTTGATGGGACTCAAAGGGATGTGATCGAGAAAATTGAAGTACCTCTGTTAATCGGGACTACTGAGTATATGGTTGAGTTTGTGGTGATGGATATTAAGCCGACTTACAATTGCCTGCTAGGAAGATCATGGATTCATTATGTAGGGGTTGTACCTTCATCATTGCACCAAAAATTAAAATTCATCATCGAAAGAAAGTTGGTGAGCGTAGGGGCCGAGCAAGACATTATTGCCTCGGTAACAACTGATGCTCCTTATATCCAAACAGATGAAAAGACCATTGAATGTTCTTTTAGAGCTTTAGAGTTCGTGAATGCTACTTTTGTGGCAGAATGAGGTAAGATCCCAAATCCTAGACTGTCAAACTGCACTAAAATGCAAGTTTAGCAGACTTTAGGACGAGGAGCCAGAAAAAGGAAAGAACTCTGAAGGAACTTTCAAGGATGTCTACGAGCCAAGGGTGTCATTAACAAGAAAGACCGAAGCAGGCTAGGTCACAAGCCTAATTTTCAGCAAAGAAAGACAAAATAGAAAAGAAATTTGGAACAAAAGAAGGCCCGACTTAGGGGTGAAGAAATTCTATGGGAACCCATAACCTACCCCGACATGAAAGTCATATTCGTGTCGGGTGGGATAATCAATTCTGGGTAAAAAGTGCATAAGGCAAATTTGGAGAAGGACAAACTCAAAGAATGAGAAAGGTTCAATGAGGCATTAGAAGGGATGGATGTTAACATGATAAAGGAATGAGGAAAGAATGGAAATTTCTATCAGGAATCCGCATTTGCTTCCCAGGAGAGAAGCTCAACAATTGGACCAGTGTGGACCTACCTGTAATTTTTAAGTCTGAATCAGAGTAATGCTCAGAACCAACCCTACTTGCTTTTGCCCGCGAGCAGTAGGGATCTTTTGTAAAGGGCTTCTATGTTAACTTGCTTACTTTTAATAAAAAAGGGCTTTCCATATTTTCAAATGGAAAACATCATATTTACTGCATTATTTATTACATTTATTATTTATTTCATTATTTCTATAAGAATATTCATTTCTCTTCCCAATACCTATTCATTTCCAAAACTGTTTCAGGATCCCTGCTATTAACTGTATGAATGACTCTGAATCTGAACCTGAGATAGATTTTGAGCAACCTTTATACCTGGTGGAAATCGATGAAAGAAAAGATGAGTTAGAATGTGAAGTTCCGGATGAATTGCTCAAGTTAATGGAAAGTGAGGACAAGCAAACCCCACCAATAAGATGTGGAAGTCCATAATTTGGGTACTGATGAAGAAATGAGAGAAGTAGAGATTGGCACCACTATCTCACCCAAGACTAGGCATGAGTTGATAGATTTGTTATCAGAGTTCAAGGACATCATCGCTTGGACTTATCAAGATATGCCAGGGTTAGACACGGACATCGTGGTACACAAGCTGCCGATAAGATCAGAATGCAAGCCAGTTCAGCAAAAACTAAGAAGAATGAGGACGGACATGCTGCTAAAAATTTGTGTGGAAGTGAAAAAGCAGTATGAGACCAGTTTTCTAAAGGTTGCCAAATACCCAGAGTGGGTGGAAAATATATTCCCAGTGCCTAAGAAAGATGGAAAAGTTCGAATGTGCGTGGATTATAGAGATCTCAATAAGGCAAGCCCTAAGGATAATTTTCCTCTACCCCATATCGACACTTTGGTTGACAACACCGTGTGGCATTCGTGGTTCTCTTTTATGGATGGTTTCTCAGGATAGAACCAAATAAAGATGTATCTCGAAGACATGGAGAAGACTACATTTGTAGCCATGTGGAGCACGTTTTGTTACAAGGTGATGCCGTTTGGGATAAAGAATGCTGGGGCGACTTATCAAAGAGCCATGGTGACACTCTTCCACGACATGATGCATAAATGAATAAGTATATGCGGATGACATGATTGCCAAGTCTCGAACCGAAGGGGATCATATTCAAAACCTGAGAAAGCTTTTTCAAAGATTGAGAAAGTACCAATTAAAGCTCAACCCGGCCAACTGCACTTTCGTTGTCACATCTAGAAAGCTCTTGGGTTTTATGGTTAGCCGAAATGGGATAGAGATCGACCCTGAAAAAGTAAAATCTATTCAAGATCTCCCTCTACCTCAGACACAAAAAGAAGTTTGAGGTTTCTTGGGGAGGTTAAATTATATATCCCGGTTCATTTCTCAGTTAACCGAAAATGTGACCATGTCTTTAGATTGCTTCGGAAGAACAACCCATGAGTATGGGATGAAGAATGCCAAGAGGCTCTAAACAAGATCAAGAAGTATTTGACTAATGCTCCAATCCTAGTGGCACCTGTACCAGATAGACCATTAATCATGTATTTAACAATCTTTAAAAATTCGATGGGTTGTGTGTTAGGGAAACATGACGAGTCCGGACTAAGTGAAAGAGCCATCTACCATTTGAGCAAAAAATTCATCGATTGTGAAACTTGGTACCCACCAATTCAAAAATTATGTTATGCACTAATATGGGCTACCAAGAGACTTAGACAGTACATGTTGTACCAGACTACTTGGTTGATATCCAAGTTGGATCCACTGGAATTTTTCATGGAAGCACCAGCATTGACCGGGAGGATGGCTCGTTGGCAAATACTTTTGCCTGAATATGACATTGTCTATGTAAGTCAGAAAGCAATAAAAGGAAGCGCTATAGCAGATTTCCTTGTCAGTCGTGCTTTAGGCGATTATGAATCCTTGCACTTCATTTTTCCAGATAAAGACTTGATGTGCATAACCGTAGAAGAAAAGTCTACTTCAGAAGAAATGTTGTGGAAGCTTTATTTCGATGGGGAATGCAATGCCTTAGGCCATGGTATAGGGGCGGTGTTAATATCTCCAGAAAACGTCTACTATCATTTCACAAGTAGATTAGAATTCTTTTGCACAAATAATATTGCTGAGTACGAGGCTTGTGTCGTGGGCTTACGTGCGGCCATTGAAAGAAAAGTCAGGGCACTTCAAGTTTTTGGAGACTCATTTTTGGTTGTTTACCAGCTCCAGAAAGAATAGGAGACGAGAGACTCGAAGTTGGTCAAGTATTATGATCTGATCCAAGAGTTGGTTAAAAGCTTTAAGAAGATCAACTTTGCATACCTCCCAAGGGAAGACAATCAGATGGCAGATGTTTTGGCAACCTTGGCTGTAATGTTTGAGGCAAGCATCGTAGCAGAAATGAAGCCAATTGAGATGCAAGTCTTTGAAATACCAGCTCATTGCTATAGATTGGAAGAAGATATAGATGGCAACCCATGATATTATAATGTCCTTCAATATATCAAGTTCCAGACCTACCCCGATGTAGCCAATGAAAATGATAAAAGGACCATTAGGAGGATGGCAGCAGGATATGTACTAGATGGGGAGATTTTATACAAAAGAGGAAAAGACCAAATTTTGTTAAGATGTGTTGATGCTCGATAAGCTAAAAGTATCTTAGCTGAGGTACATAATGGGTTATGTGGGACACATGCCAACGGTTTCTCAATGGCCCAAAAATTTATAAGGTACGATTACTTTTGGTCAACCATGGAAGGGGATTGTATCGACTATGCAAAGAAGTGCCAAAAATGCTATATATATGCCGATAGGATCTATTCCCCACCCTTACCGTTGCACACCATGAATTCGCCATGGTCGTTCGTTGTATGGGGCATGGACGTCATTGGTCAAATTCACCCAAAGGCATCCAATGGACATCGTTTCATTCTGGTAGTCATCGACTATTTCACTAAGTGGATAGAAGCAGCTTCTTATGCCAATATCACAAGAATGATGGTTTGTAGATTCTTAAAGAAAGAAATAATATGCCGGTATAGTTTGCCAGAAAGGATCATCACCGATAATGCTTCCAACCTGAACAACAAAATGATGACTGATGTGTGAGCAATTCAACATAGTACACCATAACTCCACCATCAATCGTCCCAAGATGAATGAGGCAGTAGAAGCGGCAAACAAAAATATCAAGAAGATCATTATAAAAACGATTGACACTTTTAAAGATTAGCATAAAAAGTTACCGTTTGCCCTGCTCGCCTATCGAACGTCCATACGTACATCAATATGGGCAACACCCTATTCCTTGGTTTATGGTATGGAAGCAGTTCTACCTATGGAAGTGAAGATTCCGTCACTGTAGATATTGAATAAGGTAAAGTTGGAAGAAGCCGAGTGGGTACAATCACGGTTTGATCAGTTGAATCTCATTGAGGAGAAGAGACTAAAACCCATTTGTCATAGTCAGATGTACCAAAGGAGAATGATGCAAGCTTACGACAAAAAGGTTCGCCTGAGGGAATTCCGAGAAGGAGATTTAATGCTTAAAAGGATCTTGTAAATTCAAAAATATTTCTAAGGAAAATGGATGCCTAATTGGGAAGGTCCTTACGTCGTCAAAAAGGCATTTTTCGGAGAAACATTGATTTTAACATAAATAGATGGGAATGAGTTAAGCAATCCAGTGAACTCCGACTTGGAAAAGAAATACTATGCATAACAGGAAAAAAAGAAAAGAAAAAGAAAAATAAGAAGAATAAGAAAGAAAAAGAATAAGATAAAAGAGAGAAAGAAAAAAGAAAGTTTAAGATGAAAACCCAAAAATGACGTCTCAAAACCTAAAGGGGGTCTGAGTTGAAAACCTGAAAGGGCTGCCCAGACAAGCCTTCAAGATTAGGCATCCAACAGGCAAGATCTCCTAGGATATCAGGCGTTTCGGTGAAGAACCTCAAGCGAACAATTTTGTTTCGGTCGATGGGCTCTCGAATCATTCATACAGTCGATGTTTGGGACATTACATCACGCCTTATTTTTTCCTTTTCTTCCATGTTTGCCATATCTTTTAAATTATTCCAAAATTTTAAGCATTAATAAAATATTACTTTAAGTCTTCTCTTATCTCTTCTACCAAATGTCTTCCAAGGAAGTTAAGATAGATTCATGATAAACAAGAGATTTCTATGTATTGCTATATTCTGACCTTTTCATGTACAGTTGGTCCTAGGGCAGAAATGAATCTCAAACCTTTCCTATATACCGAGGTCCAAGCAAGGAGACAATTAAGGCAAAAGGCTTGCTAAGCCAAAATAGTATCAAAGTGAAAACCCGAAAAGGCACTGTAAAAAAGGGAAAGAGGGAAAGAAAAAATGAAGACAAAAGAGAAAATAATAATAAATAAAAAAGAGAGAAAAGAAAAAAAAAAGAAAAATGAAAGAGAAAGAAAGAAAGTATAAGAGATCAATACGACACTAAAAAGAGAAATGAAAACTTGAGAAGGCGCTGTAGAGAAAGAGAACTGGGAATTTGGAAATAAGGCTAAGATGGTTGAGCTTAAACATCAGAGGGGATACCGTTAGCACAAGGAATTGAGAAGAAGAGGAAAGAAACAAGAAGATGGTCAAAGAAAGTTGATTGGCGCGAAAGGGCTTACGAGTAAAGATACCATTATTCATGCATCATGTTTAGATAGGCATCCTTAAGTTAGGCGCATGCTAATACATATCATCGAAACATTATGTTTATTTTGGTAGGTTCTCTCTATGCTGTTACAATGAGAAAGCATGATATTATCATCTGGTCTTCCAGCTTCCGGCTTCTTGGGAGGCAATAGAGAAATTCTTGGTACTCGTGCCATCAGAAAATAGAGTATCATCTTAACGTTTGATATAGGAAGAACTTCAAAGCAAAGAGTTTTATATAGAAACTCATAAGCGAAAGAGGTCTCGTATAGAAAAGACTTATAGCTTCAGGATCTCAAAAGCGAAAGGTCCTAAATAGAAGAGACTTGTAGATCTGGGGTTTCGAACGAGAAAAAAGTTCTAGAAGGAGAGAACTTATAATTCGAAGGATTGGCAAAAAAGGGAAGAGTTCTATGTAGAAAGAACTTATGGCTCTAAGACTTGATAGAAAGGGGAACGGACAGTTCTATATAGAAAGGACTCGTCGCCTCGAACCCTCAAACAGGAAGTAGGACAAATTAGCGCTTATTGTCTTTGCTCCATCCTTGTTTTACTAGAATGAGCAAATAGGGGCAGCTGTAATCGCTAATTTTGTCCGGGGTGAACCCATTTTTATTTTCACGTTTGTTTTTGCAATAATGAGCTTATGGGTTGTTGCTTATTTATTAACCACATATTTATGTGACTATTGTTAAAATCCAAAAGGAAAATATATATTATTATGTGATTATTACATGTTTAGTATATGTATGTGTCACTATCTTTTTAGGCATAAAAGTGTTTATATGAATATGGCATGCACACATGTTATTTATGCATGATTATATGTGTATTGTATGTATAGGTTGCTTGTATATATGTATTTATTAATGTCATTTATATTGAAATATGCATGTGAGTATGTATTACACGTACCATTGTACTATTATGTGATATGTACTATTCTCGAAATATTTGTTTACATATATGTGTGTGTGCATATTATACTATGTATTACTTGTATTTACTAGTGTTATTGTTATTATCATTAGTATTAGTATATAACTACTTTTCAGATCATAATTAATATAGATTAGGCCCATTTTATTTAAATAAAAAAACAGTCCATACATAGAGTCCAAATACAAATGATCGGCCTATATTATTACATAAAACTCTAATCTGATAATAGAACAAAACCCTAATGACCTTGTCCTTTTACAGCCGCCCGATCCCAGCCGTCAGATCTGGGATTGATCTGACGGTCTAGATTCAAGCAATGATGGCCGTCCGAATCCCCCACTCGCCCACGCGCCGGCCATTCCAATCCCACACGCACCTACGTGCTGACTTTTCGACTTCCTCACTCACGTGTGCGCCACACGCCCAGCTTCATAGCTCCCACACGCGCCACTGTTTAGATCGCCCATGCCCGTCAAGCTTCTCCACGCGCTCTTGCAACGACGGCAAGACCAGCCGCCCAACTGCCGATGAGCGTGCCATTCTCCATCATTTTGGCCACCTCCAACGACATGCATGCAAAAAAAGAGTAGCAAAAGCAAAAGTGATAAGCCTAAAATAGCAAAAACAGGAAAAAAGCAACCAAGGCAATGTCAACAAAAGCAAGTTATCATAAGCATTTGATTAGGATTTTGACAATACATATACTCAATCGGCTATATAACAAAAAGCCGAACTATTGTAAAAGGGGATCTAGATCTCGGTATTTCGAGGAGCAATAGAGAAAGTAAAGTTTTTCAGAGGTAACCATTCTTTTGTGCATTCGAAATTCACATATATAAAAAGGGGAATTTCTATTTTACCTTCTGGTCGAGTAGCCTCCTCGGTGCCGCTTCATCTTCTCACCGATGATAAGCTATCTGGCCCCTCGGGGCCATGACGAGTGAACTGGGCGAAGTAAAAACCGAAGGAAGCCAGCTGAGTCTCGTTCGAAGCCAAAAGAAGGGTCTTTAGGGTTTCAGTTTTTTAAATAAAAGAGGGGAGAGTGTTTGTTTTTTAGGGTCTGTCGGCACTGATGAACGATGGCCGACAGTGGTCGATGCGGCGGTACGCGGCCAGGCGCTTGCCAGATTCTGGGTTCTCATGAACCGTAACAGAGAGAACTGAGTTTGAAGAAGGGAGACTGGTTATTATAATGACTAAAGGGGTTTAATTTTCGGTTTAAAGGGATACTTATACTGTTTTTGCGTTTTAAAAATAGGGAAATCACATATTAAGTCCTTTCGCCCCATTCTAATCCCGGATTGGGTCCTTCTGCCTTTTAAAATAACACTCGCGGTCCCTAGATCTTCGAAATGTTTTATAATTTCGTCACTATTATAAACAAATTTGCTTATTTTCTTGATCCTGCCCTCCGATTTGTCATCTCTTTCAATTTAGACCCTTTCAGTGTTATCATCTTTTTGCATTTCCTTTTATTTTCAACCTTGCATTTTAATTTCCTTTCGTTTCAATCCCCATTTTATGTTTGTTTATGTGTTAATTAATGTGGCTTTGATGTATGCTTGTTGTAGTATAATGGTTAACATGTTTGTTTAGGTGTAGTTTAAAGCTTGGTTTGTTTATAATGTATAATGTAGTAATGTAGTGTTCTCTTTTATGAGTAATGTGTGTAGTTTTTAAGTAGTTTTATAAAGTTTTGTATATGCAGTATAAATATAGGTATAATGTTAATGCACGTTTTTAGCAAATATGTTTTAAGGTAGTTTTATAAAACATGTATAATATATGATTTTAAAATTGGTAATATATGGAATATGTGTAATGAACTTAAATAATTTTTATGGCAATTTAGTTTTTCGTTATCTTTACGCCCTTTTTTTATTTGTCGATGTTTGCTTTTTAGATTGTTCTTAAAGTTCTTGCATACTGGAATATATATGTTATGCGGTGTCTTTTTATTCAAAAGCGAACGAGGCCAGCACCAGTCGTAGTGGTGGTGGTTCGGACGTTCCTTCTCGAATATTAAGGTCCTTAAAATATACTCGTCTGTATAACCAAATTTCAATTAAACTGTCACTTTAAATTCGCAACTTCCAATATAAAATAAGTGATAAGATTTTTTGTACCATTTTCGGGCGTTGTGGTGGTGCTAACCCTTCCCCATACGTAACCGACTCCCGAACCTAAAAATCTCTAGTTTTATTTTCGGTGTCCGGTCTACCTGACCCAAGTGACAAGTGGCGACTTCAATTTTATCTCAAAAGCACGTTTTTTTTAAGAATTCCCCTTTTAAATAAAATGTTTTAAAAAAGCGAGAAACCCCGAGCGTTTGAATTCTCGAAAACGTCGCTACATAACAAAAGAAGATATCACAATTACAATGCATTCACGAAGGAAAATAATGGGACTAATCTACCCAAATTTCTTACAACCCAACCCAAAAACAAAGAAAAGTGAAAAACTTTTATGGAGATATGCATACCATCAAAATTCAGAAGCTTTCTGAATCTCCCTATCTCTATCCAATCGAGACTCATAACTGATGAAAAATGAGTAGGGATCTAACTTTGCGTGACCACTGACAAAATCATAATCAGGAACTAGTACCGATTAAAAATTCTATGCGAGCAACAATCGACCGCTAAGGTATTTCGAATAATGCACAAGGATAGATGAAAACAAAACCACAAAAACAAAGAAAACGAGTGTCACAAGGACAGAGAAAACGCGTGTCATAAAGGCAGAGATTCTTATTAAAAAAAAGAAAATAATAAAACACCGGCGATTGACAACCAATAGCTAGGTGGTTGCCGATTGCCGGCTTACGCAGAAAAATTAAAGAAATTTACCGGTGGCACGGAGTTGTTAAAGAGAAAAAACTAAGGTGGTTAGAGAAAAAAGACAAGGGTAAAAATCAAATGCCGTGCATATGATATAATCACAATCATATGATTTAAATATATTGAACAAAAATATAATGGATCCAATATCTATAATTTTTATCATACTTAAATATCAATAGCCACGCCTGATGATTCAAATTCGTTGATCATTTACATTAAATCCATATATTACTATTCAAATCCAAATTGAATAACTATCTTTTTTATCATCCAAATATGTTAATTACAGTATATAAATAGAGTTTGAAAGTTTAAAATTTAAAGTTTATGGTTAAAATTTAAAGTGCAGAGTAATAAGATTAGAGATATATATTGTAATTTAAATCTTAAATTCAAAATCCCTAAATTTAAATCATAAATTTAATCTCTAACTGGACAATAAAAATAAAAGAAAATTATAAAACACTAATAATATTATAATACAATATTAAGCATTATTATTTTTTAAATTATAAAAAATATTAAAAGAATTAAAAAAAATTTAAATGAAAAGAGAATTATTATCATATGTCTCATTAAAAAACATTATGCCTTAAACATATTCGATCTTCGTAACCCAACTTTGACAAGAACATCCGTCAATTCGTTATAATGCCCCGACGCGAAAGCGAAGTAAATTTGGCCTAACTTAACCAATAACCCATCAATCTCCGTAGAAAGAAGTCCGAAGAAACCATGACCGTCTTAAATTATCTATCATACAATTAACAGTATCACACAAGTCAGATTCGATTACTTATTAAGACAACCACTATCAACAGACAGCTCCAGCGCCAACTTAATAGCACTCACTTCAACAGCATTGGACCCCAAAGATACAATCAAACCCGAAAACAGAGCACAAACAAGTCGTTTTCATCTCGGAAGACACCTTCACACCCCGCCAATTCCTTCTTAAACGCTCCGTTCGTCCACATTAAACTTTAGCCATCCAGGGGCCAAAGGCGACCAGTGAACCTTATAGCAATCACCCGACGATTTCATAATCAAGCGGAGTTTTGTAAGGAATACCAGCTCTTGCAATCGAGAAAAAGAAAGCTTAAGTGGTCGTTATCACACCAAATATCTTCCCAAAACATAATATATCAGTAGTGTGTCACTTGTTATTATCTCATTAATTTGAAATTTGATCAATGGATGAAAGCAGCGCTAATAATACAAGGGTCAATTGATTTTATTTATTAATGAGAGAACTCAATTGAGTGCACTTTGATTCATAAGGGTTCAATTAGAAACACTTTTTTTTTTCATAAGGAATCAATTGATTTTTAAAATTTTACACTTGAGGTCTTTTAGACCCTTTAATCTATAAATAAATATATTTAAAAAATTTACTCTACAAATGATCAAATATATATAAGATGGTAAAGGGTTTGCATATAAATTCACCAATCACATGTTTGGTTTCTAAGGAATGATTTTTAGTTCTTTTATTTAAAGATTATATAAAGTATAGAAAGAAAATATTCTTATAGTAGTAGTATTATTTACTAATTTATAAAATGATTTTTTAGCCTCTATCAACTGAGTTGTTACTTGATTAACCGGTAACATCAACTAAATTCAAAGTAGTATATATTTAATTTTTTATATTTTTTTGTTTTAACTATCAATATTCAAATTTTCTTTATTTATAATGTCATAATTTAAACTCTAACTCCGCTTAAAGGGCCTAACATTTATTCTGCTAGCCTAACTGGTTGTTGGTATATTTTAATAAATTTCAATATATTATATATATTAAAAAATATTATTGTGAATGGCCAAGAAATTGTGAAGGAGGTTTCTTAGCCTGAAACAGCTGCTATATTTTAGCAAAGAGAATGAAGAAATCCAGTGGATGAAAAACAGATTATGGAATCCCAAATAGTGCTTATGAAATATTGTCCAGACATTGTTTTACGATCACCCAAACTCTTCGTGAGAACCTGTTTCTATCTGGTTTAATAAGTTAAAGCTGTTGTGAATTCTGATGTTCTTACAGGTCTCCATAAAACCAGCTAATATCCCCCTCCATTGCAGGCCAACATGAAAACTAACCTTGCTGGCCTGAAAATTTAACGGTTTCTAAAAATACACATCTTTTCCATTGTTGAAGCTCGAATAACCCCAGAAAATCAACCGAAAAAACGGTTTACTTAAACCGTTTTTTTGTCTCTGGATTAAAAAGGAGGGTGCTGTTCGATTCGATCTTCATTGTCGTGCTTCACGATTTGCAGAAATGGGGTGTGGTGAATCTAAACACGCCGTCGCCACCGCGAACACTATTAGCCGGAAAAACTCGAAGGCGGGATCCAAGCGGGAGAAAACCACGGAGGCCGTTGAAGAAACAAGAAAAGTTGACGATAAAACAAGCTCGGAGTCGGAAGGCTCTTCTGATGGGGTCGCCACCTCCGTTAGCCGGAACAACTCGAGCGTGAGATCCAGGAAGGGGAAAAGCTCGGAAACAATCGAAGAAAATACGAAAGATGACAGCAAAACAAGCTCATCGGATCAACCGAAAGGCGAAAACAACGACCGAAACTCCGGCGGGGACAATTCCGGCGCGGCTGTTGACGTGAAGAAGAAAGCTGAAAGCACGGAATTGAAGAAGGACGATAATGTGAAGGATAAGACAATGGCTAAAGAGAGAAAAGAAGAAACTGTGGGGGAAATTAAGGTTATTAATGAAGAAACAAAAAAGGATCAGAAACTGGGTGAAGATCCAAAGAAAGAAACCGTGAAGGATCAAAAAGCTGTTGAAGAAACTGCAAATGGTGTTTGAATTCAAACTTATGAAGCATGTTTTAATGGCGGTAATTTGTATATATTCGTAAACTTATTTGATGTTCATGTATGATTCTCAGGAGAACGTGAAACTGTGAAAGAGGAAGAAAAAAACCCAGCTGAAAGTACTACCAAAGCTGAAGTTTCGACAGCGGTTGAAAAACAGGTATATTAATCTATATTATTAATGAATTTTAGATACGAATATATAATTTATATTACTTAATGAGTGTTGGATACAAATATATTTTTAACAGGAGAAGGGAATTTGTAAGTATTAACTAGGTTTTTTTTCTTGTTGCAGCAGGAAGAAAAAGCTGCTGGTTCATCAAAAGCGGAGGATTTGAAGAAAGATTAGTGAGTCGTGTAATGTGTGTTATATGTATTTATTAGATTGATTTTACACTTCGGTTTTAATATATTGTTTGTATTAATATATATGGTGTTCCTCCTTAAACCCCTGTTCACATAAAGATATTTATTGTACTTTAAGCTTTGCAAAATTGTAATGATCATTGATCTTCAATAGGAGAATCAAAACGTATTTTTACTTTTAATAATCAAAATATTTGCCATGTGTCATAGTGAAATTGTACGAATCTATATACTAATAAAGTTGGTTCAAGTGATAAGCAATTTAATATAGTTTAAACAAGTTTCGAGTTCAATGCCTTGTTTACGCAAAAGTTCCCGTTAGGAGACTTGGTGTGCGACTAGAAAATCCAATACATCACAGGTCAAAGATGCAACACCAATGACTAACTGGGACATCCACTCCCCAGTTAACACCAACACGATCATATTAATGAAGGAAAAAAAAACACACTTCTTTCCATCATTTCGTATAACATGAATCTCAACCAAAAATAAAGCCTAAATACATAGAATTAACATAGAAATTTACCTGTGAATGCCCCCAAATATATCAACTGCTCAATATCCCTTCTTTTAACATGCATGGACTCTTATTTCCTGGGTAGAAATGGAGAAACTGCGAGTAAATGTTGGTGTTTATATCTTTCAAGGTATTGACATCCTTTGAAATGATACAAACATGGTTTTTGCCAAAATTTAGAAGAATGACAAGTATCTAGTAAATTCTTTTTTGGCAGGTGTCAGTCATTTGTTCCATCAAAGCTGCTCGTCGCATTTGCCCGTTTTTTCTCCCTCCAATTTTCACCCCATACTTTAGCCTCTGCAACAGCTCGTTCTCTATCAAGATCGCGATTTCTTGGTGTTTCCCTTGCTCTCGCAGCATTCAGAGGGCTACCTTTATGAGATTCTTGCCGTTCCGGTTCATCCAAACCTCCCCATTTCCTCTCCGACCCTCCGCCAGTTTCATTCCTACCCAACTCTGCACCGCTAGGTTCCCGAACATGGTTCCTTTTCCTGTAATCGGGTGAATTTCTAAGGGTGGACGGGGAACTATACTGTCCGTTCTCATCTGGGCTGTCCAGACCATCTGCCATGGTCCTTCGATCATCCTTGAGTCTCAGAGTTGACAGACCGACCCTGTTGCTTTGGTTGCTGGGTGCATTAGGGTCATAGGTTTGTGATGCTAAATACGTAAGCGCAGTCACAATATCTCCTATTAGAGGTCTTGTAGCAGCTTGCTCTTGCAAACACATTGCTGCAACTGCAAGAGCTTGGTACAATCCTCGTATAGGATAACGACCTTGTAGTAGTGGGTCAGCCATTTTTGGAAACTTCTTACGATCTCTGAAAAGTGGTTGTGCCTACAAACCACCAAAGAGGAAAAGAAGTATAAGAGAACATGTTTTAAGTCAAAGCAGCAATAAACAAAATATAAGAATCATTCCGCATAAGCATAAATTTGAAAGAAATTTCTTATGCGAGAATCTCAACAAGATCAAAGAGAAAAGATACCCATGCAACAAGATTCTGCTCTCCTGGAGCACGCATATTATCAATGGCCTTGCGCCCAGTAATAAGTTCAAGAAAGACCACTCCGAAACTATAAACATCAGATTTTAGTGTAAGCTGGCCAGTCATTGCATATTCCGGAGCACAATAACCGTAAGTGCCCATCACACGTGTGGACACGTGTGTTTTGTCCCCAACAGGACCAAGTTTTGCAAGCCCAAAATCTGATAATTTGGGGTGGTAACCTTCATCAAGAAGGATGTTGGATGACTTTAAGTCCCTGTATATAACAGGAGGGTTAGCTTTATCATGCAAGTATTCCAATCCCTTAGCTGCGCCGGCTGCAATCCTCATTCTCATATTCCAGTCCAGAGGTTCCTTGTTGGGTGGAAGATCTGAAAACAAATTTAAAACGGGGCAATTGTTGTGGTAAGGCAGTGAAGAAAATACAGCTAATGTTGAAGGTTACCTTAAATACAAGAGTATCCCTGAAACACAATCTAAAAGTCAATGCTAATGATGTGTGTTAATTAAAAAAACCGATCCAACAAAGTAGTGTCAAGGACAAGATGATTTCACATTGATTGCTGACTAATAAGATTAAACAGTAGAAAGCTAACAGACAAATCAATGCAGGATATTAGCTGATATACAGTCACGGGTTTGTTTCTCTGAAAGGGGCCATTTCTCCCTTTCTTCAGGTTTGATAAGCATCTTGGGAAAATTATAAGTCAACCGTTTACTTCTGAAAACATAAACCTGGTTTGGAGCTTGTGGAATCAAATCAAATATTAGGCATCCAAATCTCTGGCCGAGGAATCTATGTTTATACACGTTGTAGACTTCATTACTAGTTTACTACTCAAACAATATCAATAACAAGTAAAAAGTGAACACATGGAGATACTGCCTAGATAGCTACACACGTGACATCAAACTATCATCCAATCCAACTTCATAAACTTTATTGGTAAGCATTTGCATAGACATAGATCAACATGATTGACCATCTTTAGTATGATGAGTCCCACAGTTTCGTCTTTACCATAACATAAACAAAAGATTAAAGACAAATTGGAGGGGAGGGTTAAAATTGTTGTTATTTAAAGCATGTCACCCATTGATATTTAAATTTAGCAAATCAACCTAGCAAAATTCAGCATCAGCTGAAATGACCAGGTAGTGCTTCAAAGTATACAAAAAATCTTTTGGAGAGCTTAAATCGGCATTAAGAAGAGTCCAGGCACTGAAGCAATGGAATGTCTGGTAATATATTGCACATGAAGCCACAAGAAATCAGTAACGGACTAGTAATTCAAGGAAACAAAAGCCATTCATTCTCCCTACAATTCTACAAATTTTGCTATCTTATTCTAATAGGCATTAACTCTTCATTACCAGTTAAAAGACCTCTATAGGAGTATTGTTAGACTAAAAGTCAATCCAATGTTGCATCATCACTAAATAACTCGGTAAATTAAGCTACAAAACCTTCCATTGCAATTTACTCAATCGAAAAATCGTAGCTCCTTAAGACTGCCAAAAGCAAACAGCCATACATCCACCGACATGAAAGTATTTCATAATTAATCCCAAGGATGCAATTCAGTTTACAAGTTGACAAGTATCATGAATACTAAAATACTGGCACCCTTACCGTGTAAGTGATCCTCCAGTGACCCTAAAGGCATAAACTCATAGACAAGGAGGCGTTGGTCGCCATCGGCACAATAACCAATCAAGTTGACGAGGTTTTGGTGGTGTAAGAGACTAAGCATGAGAACTTCAACAAGGAATTCTCTATTTCCCTGAAGACCATTTCTATCGAGCTGCTTGACAGCAACAACCTACGTACATAAAACAATTATTAGTGACAGATTAAAGTACACAGTTCATGTTCTTCATAGCCGGAATTCAAAATAAACAGAAAAAAAAATTATAAAACTTACACCATGAGCATATTTAACATAAGAATATATTTAGAACACATATTCATTGACATATATTCAAGTATCTGTCACAGACCTGTCCTGTACTCTCCAACCGACCCTTATAGACACGCCCAAACCCCCCTTCTCCTAAAAGGCATTCAGGTCTAAAGTTCTTCGTGGCAGCAGCAAGCTCTCGGAAGGTAAATGTTTGTGCTGCAATATTTGCTGTTGGTCCGTCTTTACGTACTGCTGGTTCTTTCTTAGGATTGGAAACACTCCGAGATTTTGATTTGTCTGCTCAAAGAAGTGAATGAAATACATTGGTGAAGATGAAAGAAGGAAGACAGAAAACAATAGAAATATTACAATTTAAAGCGGAAAACAGAAGTTAAAAGGCCACATTCCAGTAATTGTGGGATAAAGTGAACAAAACGGCTCATTGCCAATTCACCTCAAAACTAAGATGGAACCTTTTATAATATTAGAATTATGTAATGCAAGTCTTCAATAGAATACAAAACCTTGTCTCTCTTGCAAATAAAACTAATCACACTATTCAAGTTTGAGATGAATGCGCACACAGTTCTAAAATTATGACTTTGACACTGCATTTTACATTGCAAATGGAAGAAGAAAACACCATTTATTCGACTAAATTCTAAATCATGTGTAGGATCATTCCAAATTCTCAGTTAAAAGGCATTCACTAGCATTTAATCTATGTTAGCTTAATGATTGTAGATGAACAAGGATTTAAAAAAAAATGTGAAAATCTGCATTCCTAAACCTTAATACCAGATCTCCAAATTACTCTTAAGGTCCTTTATCTAGGTAGAGTTCAAACTACTAACACAAAAGAATCACCAACTATAATTCATCAAAGAGCAACAACACTCAAAGCTAAAAGATAGATGAATTGATAAACCATCTTAAGCAATCAAACACCAAAAAACAACTATAGATGAATCAGATCAAATTGCCAACATATTCCAACAGCTACATGTCATCAAAAACTTGAAAACAAACCCATGAAAAACACAAACTTCAACATTCTCCAGCTGATGAATAAACAGAGTGAAATTTGGATAAGAAATTGAAACCATTTTACCTGAATTAACTCTACTAACAAGATGAGACTGCCCAACTGAGCCATCTTTGGTTGAATCTTTCTTGCTTGGTTCTTTCAAACATCCCCCACCATTACTGCTTTCCTTGTTCGATGATCCAAAACAAGGAAAACACCCACCCATAATCAAAATCCCCCAAAAAAGAAAAAACAAAACCCAGAATTAAAAATCCAAAATTTTACAGAATTCTTCAACAATTACTCCAAATCAATTCTCATTTTCACACTTCTCAAATAAAAACCCCAACTCCAAATTTCCTCTTAAAATTCCAATCTTGACCAACCTTTTCCCCAATTCAAATCTCCTCCTTTTAGTTTCTTGCCCCCACTTAAGACAGCGATCGATACCAAAGTGGCAGATCAACAAATGGAAGAAAAAAACATGTTTTGTAAGAAAACCCAGATGGTAAAGAAAATAAAAGAGAAGAAAACAATAAACAATTCAATTCAATGGACGTGTAGATTATCCAGTAATTAAGAGATTAGTGATAAGTAATGTTATTTTCCCACTACTACTTTTTTAAAAACTCATTTCCCTTTTGTAATTTAGGTTTACTTATTAATTAATACTCGTCAGATGATTGAATTGGACGAGTTTAAATAGTTTTTGGTCGAGTTAATACCGCCTACAATTAGTTTTAGTTTTAAAATTCTTTGACATTTGTGATAATTCTAAGTTTAAATTATTTTAAATTTGTGTTGATTTGAGTTTGAAAATTTTAAAGTTGACATTTGAATTTTTCAAATCTAAGTCGTCATCAGTTTTTATCAAAAGGCTTGGATATTTTTATTTATTTGTACAGATTATTTTCCGTTCAAACTAAGCAATTAAATTATATTTAAATTCAAATTAGTATGGATTATTATTATTATTAATTTAGCTCGAATTACTCGAGGTTTTACCGCTATAGACTTAATCAACGAGTTAATTCAAGTAGTAAGTAGTTTGATATTGCTTAAGCATGTCTCGAATTTGAGACCTTGCAATGCAAAAAATTTTCACTTGAAAACTCATCCATCCAAACAGGTGTATAATGCGGGTCGATCTAGATTAGTCAGAGTACAATCTTGGGTAACTAAAATATATATATTCAATTTAATTTGGATTATTATTATTTTTAATTTATTAAACTTGTGTTGTAAAAAGAAATTAAATAAAAATAGTAATTAATATAATAATTAACAATTAATTATATTTAATAGTAATCATAGCGGTTGGAGGGAAGAAGAGTGTGGATCCCACATGGGAGGGCCGAGGATGTGGTTTCTTCTAGACTTGGATGGACATTTTCAGCACTATGATAAATTAAATTAGAAGGAAATAATATTTTATTTTAATAACATTAGTTTAATTATAAAATATAAACATTTTCTAATAATAAAAGGAGTAACTTGATTGTGAAACCCGGAATCCGATTATTATTATTTTTTGAAAAAAGCTGAATCCGATTATGATTACCTTGATTTTTGTGTTTTACTTTTTTTTTTTCGAATTTTGAGTCGTCCGAAGGTGGCGATGTCACGATGCTTGATCCAACAATGTTGTTTTAAAAAAAATGTATATTATATTGTATTATTATAATATTACTTTATTTTTATATTTTCAAAGTTTTATTTTTGATTAATTCATATTTACTCGTGTCACATACCTGATTTTAGTGGATGAGCTTTTCAACGAAAATTTTCTTCAAACACAAAACATCGACTTGAGACATGCTTAAAGATATCAAGCTGCTTATAATAACGTGGACCAATCTCGTTAGTTATAATATTATTTATTAATTTAATAACAATATATACTATATTATTAGAATACGTAACGATCTTAAATGTTTGTTTTGGTCATCCAATTTTTAAATATTATAAAATAGTCATTAAATTTTGATATTCACTATAAAATGGTCATTGAGCCGTTAAAGAGTGACATGATAGTTAAGAAAATTTGTGTAATAGTACTTTTAATCTTTCATATTTAGATATTCAATCAATTTAGTCATAATTAAAAAATAATAATAAATTTTACCCTAATTATTAAATTGTTTCTAATTAAAAAATATGATCAAATTAATAAAATATGTAAATAATGAGAGCTAAATTTATTAATTTGTTTCGAATTATGACTACATTAATTAAATGTATAAATATGGAAGATTAAATGTGATATTATACAGTTTTTTCTTAAACGAAACGTTACCCCTTTAACGACAATTAATAGTTGAATGACAATTTTGTAATAAAAACTAAAGTTTAATCATTATTTTGTTATACTTGACAGCTGGATGACTAAAATGAACATTCCGAGATCATTTTGTGATCATTTGTGAACTTTACCCAATATAAAATATGAAATATAAACATGCACATGTAATAATATTTAAAAATAGTATTGGATATATATATTTGAATATTAAATATTTTTAAAACTTGAAATTAAGCTTTTATATTGATATAATAATATTTGACTCGATTTAAGTTAATTTTTTAAGCAAATATAAACATGTATTTGTAAAATTTTCTATAAATAATATTTGATATCAAATTTTGAATATTAAATATTTATAAAAAAATGAAATTAAAAAATATTATTAATATAATAATATTTGACTCAGATTTAAGTTAATCTTCTAAGTAAAAATCTTATCTTTTGTTGTGGGAGTCATTTTTCAGAAAATGTCTTCCGCTTTTAGAAAGGAGAAGTTATTTTTTGGCTGATTTTTAAGTCTGTCTTGTTGAATAGACAATTTTTTTATGAACCAAACACAAAAAATATAAAAAATGTTTTTTGAAATTTATTTTTAGTCGTACAATATATGCATATATTATATTTATGTCTTTTATATTTAAATAATTATAAAAATCTTGTAACATCTTTATTTGATCCGAAGATACGAAATGTCACATTAAATTGTAGACCCGATCTATCACAATTTAAAAGTTAGTTTAACTAAATACTTTAAAATATTTTAAACATAAAACATCCATATTATAAAATCATAAACAAAGTACGCAATAATTACAAAACATGGAGCTCCCATTTTAAAATCAACTTATAATACAATATTTTAAATAATAAGATAGGTACTGACTCGACTACGTAAAGTCCTACGAATAAGAAGCCTAATAAAATGCAAAAAGTATACTTTGATAAAACAACGAGGTAGAATCTGGAACTGATAGCGCTCCTCATGCTCACGATTAATCTATCAACCTGCTGGTTTTCAATCATAAGTGTACAACAAAATTTATACATATATAATTCGTTTAGTATATGTTTGTTTCAATCATATGTGTGATTTTGTAGGTTCTTGTTACGATGGTAGTAAATATTATAACAATTTTAATATTACAAAAAATGAGTGATATTTAGAAATGTATCATTGTCATCTAAGGTACAATAAGTCATGATTCGACATAACTTCTTTGTTATTAACTCTTTTCATGTATTACATTCCTTTACCCTTTATATCTAGAATGGACGCTAGCCATGGAACAATCACACTCGTATAGTCCATATAATATTTATTGATATATTGAGTAGACTAAAATAAACGAGTAATTTATTATTTCTAATATTAATTTATTCGAGCATGACCATGTGTTTCTAGTCTCACTCAATCAAGTTACATGAGATATTACTCATATTATGTAGGATGAACAAATTTTATATTGATAAACCACATCTCACTATATAAAATTGTAGCATATCCAATATTAGTCCTTTATATTGTAATCAATTACGACACAAGTTTAACTGTATCAAAATATGCAACTCATGATGTTGAGATACTTATGATCTCAAGTCCGAGAATCATACATGTTACCACTATGAGCGATGTTAAGGAGTGGTTTTTAATTGTTTTATTCAAAAATTATATAAAAGTATGAAAATGTAAAATAACCTTATAATAGTATTGATTATTATTTAAAGCAAAGTATTTAACATTTTTCAGCTAGGTATAATAAGTGTACATTGTATATATGATTAAGTAAAAGGAAAATATTATATAAAATTAGAATTTGTGACACCTACAGGCTACAATATTGGTGATGAAATTTCCTATATAAATTTTACATTTAAAAATAATTATACTTAGTCAACAAACTCTAGATCAAGTAGTTAAACATTTTCAATTAACACTTTTCTTAGATCGTGGGTTTTAAACCTAAGAGCAAATTTTTCCATATCTTCCCCAGGTAAAAATTGTTTAAAAAATTATATTTAAGTATATTATGTTGCAACTGTAATGTTGACGAAATAAGATATTGGTGAGAAAATTTGCATTCAAAGCCAATGGACCTTTCTTAAGCGGTTCTTTATATTTGGGTAAGTTCAAAGATGATCACTAAACTATTTCAAAATGTTCATTTTGATCACCAAACTTTAAAAATGTTACAAAAGATCATTTAACTTTGAGTTTCGTTACAAAATGCTTACTAAGTCGTTAACTGTCATTAAAGAGGTGACATGTCAGTTAAGATAATTTGTATAATAGCAAAACTTAGTCTTTCATATTTATACATCAAATCTAGTCCTAATTTAAAAAATTCAATAATTTCCCCCCTCATTATTTACATATTCTATCAATTTGGTCATGTTTTAATTAGAAATAATTTAAATTATTTCTAATTAAAATAGGAAAACCTGATAGAATATGTAAATAACGAGGGCTAAATTTATTTTTTTTCAAAATAGGCCATCATTTTATAATAAAAATCAAAATTTAATGACAATTTTATAACATTTAAAATTTAATGGCCAAAATAAACATTTTAAATATAGTTTAGTGACTAATTTATGAACTTTACGGTCATGTTTTAGGCCTTGTCCTCTCTATTGGGTTAGTCCTTGATTTTATCTCCCTTTACCATGCAAGCCAATTGGACCTTTGGACTGATGAGCCAAGTGCAGACGCATTCGGGTTTCGGCTAAGGGTTTGCCGTTCACTTCCTGATCGGACCTGTTGGGCCCTTAATTTTTTAATTGAAAAATGATTTTCAGGCTATGACCATTCATAATAAAGTTTCTTAATTGTTCTTTTATATTATATATAATTATCTCGTATTTAAAGTATTGAGATGCTTTACCAATCACATGCTACGACAAATTGGTGAAGCGGGATAATATGCTACGTCCCTTAAGTAGGGCCATTTCAGAAGAGAGAGCAACATGAGCTTTCGCTCAAGGTCCACACTTTCTATCTTCACATTTTAATAATTTTTCAAGTGACAATATTATAAGTAAGTGGTTGTACCGTATTGTTTTAATTGTATTTAAGATATTTTTTTAACAAAATTATAAAAATAATGATTTATTAATGAAATATTAAATTAATTATTCAAAGTAATGGAATATACTTTCGTTTTATAATGGCCTACTTTTATTTTTGAATTTTCACTTATGTCCTAAAATGTTTGAGATGGATCTGTCTTTAAGCAAGACTAAAAGGTTCGAATCCTGACGTTATGAATAGAGAAAATTAGGTTGAAATGCTTGTCTTATGTCGGGCTTCAATATAACCCGGTCTAAATTAACCTGTCAATGAATCAGATACTAATGTTAAACAAAAAAAGTATTGAGATGCTTTGTACTTCAGCAATCCAAAAATCCTAATAAGTGATGCCACGATCCGTCCCCGCATGCATAGCATATCTTTTTATATATTATAGGGTAAAGTACACAAATGGTCACTAAACTATCTCTAAAAATACAAAATGGTCATTAAACTTTCAAATGTTATATAATGGACATTAAACTTTAGTTTTTGTTACAAAATGGTCACTGAGTCGTTAACTGTCGTTAATTGGGTAACGTGAAAATTACATAAATTTGAATAATATAACATTTAATCCTCCATATTGACACATTTAATCAATTTATTCCCAATTTAACCCCATTATTGATGTTTAAATTGATCGAATGTGTAAATATTGAGGATTAAATATGTTTTTATGCAAAATTTCGTAACTATCACATCTCCAATTAACGGTCTAGTGACCATTTTATAATAAAAACTAAAGTTTAATGACCATTATGGAATTTTTGAAATTTGGTGATTATTTTATATTTTTAGGGATAGTTTAGTGACCATTTGTGTACTTTACCATATATTATATTTATTCTCTTTTTTGTGCCTATAGCAAAAAAAGTTGACATTCTTGTGGCAAATATTGGACTTTTTATACTCCTATATATATATATATATATATATATATATATATATATATATATATATATATTATTGGGAAAACTACCCTAGTGACCATCCAATTATTACCCGTGATCTATTTTGACTACCCAACTAAAAAAATTTAAAATTTGATCCCTCAATTATTTAAATAGGCCTATTTTGACCACCGGACGTTAAAAGCTAACGAAAAGATGACGTGACAGTTAACGTAAAATTTATATAATTACATATTTAGTCCTTGTAGTAGTCCTAATTTTAATTTAAATAAATAAAGTTAATCAACCAATCTAGTAATGATGCGTGTCGTCACCCGATTGGATGATTAATCTAATTATTATTTTTTAATATTTAATATATTTATTTTATTCCAATCAAGTGGTAACACGTGTCATCACGTGATAGAAGGTAAATTCAAAAATAAATGGGAGGTGCTTGGCATGGGGTTTGATCCCACAACCTCATGAATAAAACTCCATGACTTTACCACTACACCAATCCAATCTTAATAAAAAGAGAAAAAGGAAAAGGAAAAAAGGAGCAGAAAAAGAGGAAAAAAGAAAAAAAAGGAAAAAAAAAAGAAAAAAGAGAAAAGATAAAATTGAAGATAAAGGTTATATAAAGGAGAAGCCTACGTTTTCGAGCCCCCAGTGAAAGACTCCATATAGGAATAGCCCTAACTCCAGAATCTCAAAGAAGAACCAAAGGTGAAGAAGTTCTATATATGGAAAACTTACGAGCTTGAAGATTTGGCCGAGAAAAAGCGGAGAGTTCCAGAAGAACACGTGATTCTAAAGTCGTGAGCAGGGAAGTCGGATAAAAATGAGTGCTTTTGGTATTTGCTTTGTTCTTGTTTCACAAGAACAAGCAAAGAGGGGCAACTGTAATCACTCATTTTTATCCGGTTTGTGAATATTGTTAATATAATAATTAAAGGGTATTATTATTGCATGTGGGCGTGTTATACTATGTGTTTATATGTACGTGTGACTAGTGTATATGAGGTATGTGTGTATGATGTGTGAATGCATGTATAACATATGTAGTGCATATACGAACGCATTTATAATGTTGTACGTAGCGTGTGTGTTTACATTTTATGTCACGCCGGTTTTGTATTATATATGTGTACTAATGTATATGTTTTTATCAATTGTGTGTAAATATATATAGATGTGTGTTTGCATTTAAATGTATGTGGTATATGTAAATATTTGAACATATGTGTGTGTTATATGTTTGGGTGTCCGTATATGTGTACATGCATGTGTATGTGGTATCGTATTATTATTATTATTATTATTATTATTATTATTATTATTATTATTATTATTATTATTAGCTATATATATATAAACAAGTCTGAAAATAAAAACCCAATTAAATTAAGTCCAATCCATAATATTACAAAACCCACATAAGTTGTTGTAGCAGTCCAGTCCAGTTACATATGGGGCCCAAAATAATTACTGGCCCAAAACAAATGATCTAATATCCTAAAACCCTAAAACCTATCTAATATCCCATCTTTTCCTTGCAGCCACCCAAGATCTGACCGTTGGATCAGATTTGATCCAACGGTCCTGATTGAAGCCAGTAGTCCTTTCATCTGCCATGTGTGGAACGCATCCCCGGGCTGCTCATCTCCTACTCGCGCGTGCAACGCACGCGTGAGACTGTTCGATCTCCTCTGCCACGTGTCGAGATAAGAGGCAGCTTTGCTCATTCCAAGACCAGATCTAGGTCATTCATTTCTCATGCAATCACAGCCGTTGGATATGATCCAACGGCCGTGAGTGAATCTGACAAGACAGACAACGCCACCATTCTCCCTCTGCCGCCGTGCATGCTACCCCTCACTGGTCATCACCAAACATGCAAGAAATAAATAAACAAGTAAGATCAAGCACGGGTTATCAGATTTCATATCCAATCAATTGTTCACAACAGTAAAGATCAGATATACTTTTATTCTTATTGGCATGCTGTAGTAAATAAAGAAAAAAAATCTATGGGATAAAAGAGGATTCGGTGAGATATATGGGAGGGGGAGTTCAAAAAAAAAATCGGGAGAAAGCAAGACAAGAAAAAAAAGGGTTTGTTTGGTTTGAACCAAGGACTTCCAAATCGAAAAAATACATATTTTGTAAGAAAGAACTTTGATGAGAAATAAAAAAGGTATTTTCAAAGTTTTTTCCGATCTAAATTTGTTTTCTCTTTTGAAACCCTTTTTGTTTTTCTTGTTTAATCAAAATTCAATAAGAAAGGGTCGAGAGGTTTACCGTGACGAGGCTGCCATCGTTGCTCGCCAGGAGGCCGTCAAGGAACGGCTTTGTTGAGAGAGCGGCGCGCCGTTGAGTGTCTGAGAGGAAAGTAGGTTGGGATTATGTGTGGTTTTTTTAACTTGAATCTGATGCATACAAAAAAAATGAAAACCATATCTTAATCTATTTTAAACCAAGACACGTGAAACGATGTAGTTTTGCAGAGACCCGACCCACGGTGACCCGGATACCTAGGGAGGATTCGCGTTTTTGGCAAATGGTCTAATTGCATGAAATGTCCTCTTACTCTTTCTCGCTTTTATTTTTGGTCATGTGATAATTTCATTTCCAATCCCTGTTCTTTGTTACCGCATTCTTTTGCACCTTTTTTATTTCAAGTCAGCATCTCTATTTTACTTTCATTCAATTCAATCCCGAAATTAAATTGAATCAGATTTTAAATGGCATAAATACCTTCAAAGTCCTTCCACGTTTCTATTTTTTGCACTTTGAGCTTGCCCCTTGGGCATATTACATAGTCGGTCCCTTCAGGTTTTGTGTAGCTTGAATATCCGTCCTTAAATCATTTTTTTTAATTTCTTCCATTCTGTTTCATTTCATTGCATTTCAGTCCCTTTTCATGTTTTAAATATTTTATATCCTTGTTTTTATTTTCTTATCATGTTTGCATTGCTTTTCTTTTGTGTGTGTATTTACTTTTAAATATTATGTTTTTTAATGTGTGTATTAATACGAGTTATATCTTGCTTTTATTTTATTTGTTTATGTGTATAGATGTTTGTTTATTTGTTATGTGCTAGTTTAGTTTGTACATCATGTTTATATAGATCTTCATGTTTTTTATATGTTTTGGTTATCTTATGCGTACATTTATTTATGTTTTCATAACATGTGTATTACCAGGTCAATTCATCATTTAGTTTGTTTATTCATGTTGCATTTTTTAATTGAGCATGATTAGTTTAATTATTTATCATGTGTATGTGTTCTAGTATGGTATATTTTTGTGTTGCATTTTTCGTTATATGTCAAGAATGGATGATATTTGCTACATATTAATGTCATGTTCTATTTCATTTTATTTTAAGTTGTGTTTTCTTTTTAGCATGTTGCGTAGGTTTAGTTAGTTTAATATCATGCTATATGTATGTCATGCATATGCTAGTTATGGTTCTTTTTAGTGTGTTTAAGCGTTTTACGGTTAGTTAATTTCGATTTGGGATCATGTTTTGTTCTTGTTCATGCCTATATTTCGTTTTTTATTATTGTGGTATGTGAGGTTTTTTGTTCATGTGTTTATGTATTTTTATTCATTTTGTAATATTCATATTTTAGGTTTTTAATATCATGTAGATGTAATTTGTTTGTTTTATATTTTTGCTTCCTAAGTTTGCATATTGGAATATATTAATTGTCAACGCGGTGCCCTTTTATCCGAGCGTAAACGGGGCCAATATCAGGCGTTGTGATGGTGGTTGGGCGTTTACTCTCGAAATATATTAATTGTCAATGCGGTGCCCTTTTATCGAAATATATTAAATCGTCACTTTAGTCCGGAAAGTCTAATATTAATAAAGCGGTAATTATTAAAGTACCAATTTTGGGCGGTGTGGGGGTGCTAATCCTTCCCCATCCGTAACCGACTCCCGAACGCAACAGTTTTAAAAATCTCTAGTTTTACGGTGTCCGACCTACCTATGTGGCCGGTGGCGACTCCAATTTCTAAATAAAACGCGATTTCTTTAAAACCCCATGGAAGACATTATTTTCAAAACAAAACAATAGATAAAACTCGTTTTTTAGCGTAAAAGGATATCACTACAATAGACGTCCAATGTTTTTCAAGCACCATAGGAGCAGATGAATCTATCTTAAAGAAACTGTGGTTTCATGGCCCTCAACGATTTTGTTCATTGGTTTGGTTGTAGATATGTTTTATCTATTTTTTATGTTCGATTAATAATGTTAGACTCGATTCCCTCAACCGTTTATGCTTGCCAAGTGGTGGAGAAGATGTAATTTGGGTGTTTGTTGTGGAGACAAAAGAAAAGAATAAAAGACAGAATTTAGAGTGGTTCGACTTTCTAACCAAAGCCTACATCACTACCTTAGCTCCCCACCAAGGATTTCAACCAATTCACTAAGAATTCTTCCCCTTTTCTAAGCTTAGGAGGCAACCATTTACAACCTAGACTCACAACATAAGTCTAGCATCCAAAGCTCACAAACCAAGCTTTGGGAACTCTCTCAAACAAGAGAAAACTTAGCAAACTGAAATCTCTCTTTAAAGGTTGATGTTTGCACACTAAAGCACTCACCCAAATCATAAAACACTTGAGCATACATTGACAATTTGAGCTCACAAGTGTTTGTCTATAAAAGGAATGAAAATTTAAGCTCTAAGACAATTTTTGCAACATAATGTTGTCGACAATAGGATCATTTGTTGCTTCAGATGCTTCTTGAGGTCTTTTATACTCGCAATTGAGTTTCTAGTCGTTGGAGACCGTTGGGATTGAATCGGAGCCGTTGGGACCTTTATTTCCTGAAATAAATACAGTTCTGGAGCTGCCCGTATCGATACACGGGTAGCTGTATCGATACGTGTTCTTCAAAAACTAGCCGTTATGCTCTTCCCAGCTTGTGCGTATTGATACGCGTAGGAGCGTATCGGTACGGGCAAGCCCTGTATCAGTACGGGTTTTGACAGTTTCAAATAGACTGTAGCTGAAACCCTAATACGCATCGAAACAAGGTATACTGTATCGATATAGTTGAGCTGAGAACTTAGGTTTGACTACTTTAAAACATTTTAAAAATACTTCAAAACCTTTTGAAACCTTCTAAAACATATTTTCAAGTTGTTTGGACTTAAAATTATTTTTGCAATATTTTCAATTTAGTCCAAAACAATTTTTCAATTATTATATCAAAACAAATATCCTAACAAATAATAATATTAATATCTGATTTTATTGTTTATTATTTTATTCTTAGATTAGTGCTCTTTTTCTAACCATCTTAAAATAGACTCAAAAATCTAATCCAAGGCGAACATATTAATATGGTTCGTGTATCATTGTGGTACAATGGCTACAATGTATGTAGACCAAGAAATAATGCGGGTATTGCTATGGTTGATTTTCAAAGTTAAAAACAAAGCACTCTTTGAACTACTGGACGTACGTGGAGGTTTGGTGTTGGAAAGCAACCATATATGGCGACATGTTACCTATGCTAAGCATGAAATTGGTAATCATCGTCTCATGCCTTCTATTACGTTATGGTAAGTATTACGGTAATATTAATACCTTGAATTATGGTATTATTTTTGGTTTATAATCATGATAATATTATAATGATATTATTACCTTATATTAAGTATGGTATTAAATACGGAATATGGTGTAATTATGATATATTATTCATATTTCAAAAGTTTGGCCTTTAATATGAAATATCTTATGTCATAATAATTATTATATGTGATAATAATTATTTTTGTGGTTTTGGAAATACTGTGAATTTTATTTTCGTACTAATAATTTCTTTTGAGAAAATTTTATAGAGACAAACAGAATATCCAGACGAAAGCTTGATTTTTGGAAATTGGGATTAGTAAATAAATTCATTTTCGTGAATTTAATTCATGCCGTTTTAATGGGTTTACTTGATCTCCTTTCCAAACAAGAATCAATGAAATTAAAATCAAAGGATTATTTACTTTTGATTTCTATCGGGTTGCCTTGATATCTCTGTTTTGGGTTTTAATACTACTAATCCTATTGTTTAACAGAATATATAACAAAGGAGATAAATCATTGAATTTATTTCTACGTTAGAATCTTGCGTTGACTCTAACTTGTTAAGGGAAATAAATCGTTGAATTTATTTTCGAGAGAATCTTGTATGATTCTAACTTTGCAAGAAAAATAATCGTTGAATTTATTTTTGAAAGAACCTTATATGATTCTAACTCTGTAAGAAAAATAAATGTTGAGTTTATTTTTGTGGGAATCTAGAATGATTCAATTTTGTAAAAGGAAATGAATCATTGAATTTATTTTCTTAGGAATTTAGTATGATTATATCTTCTAATTTATTGAGAATCTTATTCCAAACAAAGTGGATAAATATGTTCTAACAGAATTTGTTGTTGGAAGTAACATTGGTTACTGAATCTAAAGCATTGAAAGAACTTTGTTTTTCTATGTCAAAAGCCTTATCTGATGCACATTACGGAGTGTACAATGTTTAAAAAATGGCTAAGTAATTTTGAGGGCGTTGGACCATAAATACAAAATGAAAGATGTCGATGCTAAGTTATTCTTAGTTACCGAATCCTTAATGATTGATTCCAAATTGTTGTGAATCAAAGGCAGTGACTTTAATTGATCACTCACGATATTCTCACAAAAAGAACGTTGATAAGTGAATCCATTCAGGCGTTAGTCATTTGAAAAGCTAACCTCTGCTTGGAATGACTTCAAGAACTTCCTTAAGCATTAGAGAATGAGATCCATAAACGGATGATTGAAAACCAATATGAAAGTGCATGTCTAGGATTGGTTTTTTGAAATACCCGATATTTAAGCGTGCCTATTGCACCACCTCTTTTTTCATAAGTTACCTACCTGGTGCATTGTTCATTATTATGTTTAATAGATTCATAATCTATGTTTCTGGTTTGTGACTATGAGTCACAATGGAAAACTAGTGAGATTCAGTGAAAAGAATTTCAAAATGTAACAACAAAGAATATTGTCTATTGACCATGTTAAACTTGGTTAAAGATCTGAAGGGTGATCTTCCTATTGTTAAAGATGATAAGGTAAATGTTGTTACCATCTTCAAATGTTTCTAAGACAAATATTGCTAGAGAAAATGTAGTGGAAGTAAAAAAGGACTTCAAGAAAATAAACCGTAGAAAATGTCTTATCTGAGACTAAAAGAGCTGTGTGTTCAAGAAGCAAAATTTTATGGGGGAATGCTTCAATTTCCATAAGATGTGGAACAAGTTTTTGGACTATAGACTTTCAAAAGAGGTCAATGTTATTGGTGTAACAATTGATATGGCAAAATATTGTTTGAAGGAGTGCATTTATTACATTCATTGACGATAACACAAAAACAATGTTATGTGCATTTTTCTTGAAAGCAAAGATGAAGCTATAGAGAAAATTGTTCTCTATAAGCATGATGTTGAAACCCAAACTTAATTAAAGGATTAATATGAGGTCTACATGAGTAATGCTGGTACTATAATTAGGGCTGGACGTTCGATCGAGTCGAGTAAAAAAATTGAGTTATTCAAGTTTGCAAGATTTATTTTACGATTCAAACTTTATTTGAATTTTTTTTTGAATCGAGTCGAGTTTTCGAGTTTTTGTACAAATTTAATTGTACATGTATATTTCTTCATATATATTCTATATGCTTATACATAGCGGTGCACATATATATTTCTATATGCATATACTTAGTGCTTGGTCGTGCACATATTGATTCTAATTTTAACAGCTTTCTATATGCATATACGATATCCATATATATATTTCTTCATATTTTCATATATAATATATATAATAAATCATGCAGAATTGACAGTCTCGACTTGAATATAAAAAATGATAAAGTAATTACTAAAATTTTTGAGTTATTCGAATTTCCATTTTATAACTTAAACTTTATTTGAAATTTTTTAAGTCGAGTTTATGAAATTACGAGTTGAGTCAAAAAGAGTCAGTTTTTTTCGAATCGACTCGAGTTGAATAATTCAATTTTTTCGAGTTGAGTTTAGTTTTGCCCACCCCTAACTAAATATGCCTAATATGTGAGGGAATTAGTTCTATAAGGTAATTACCTTTTAAATAAGGTTCACCACAATTAAAGAGATAAGACACCATATGAGTTATGGAAGGGAATAAGCCTTCCTACAAGTACTTAAAAATGTAGGGGTTGTATTGCAAAGGTAATAGCCTCATTACCAAAGCAAACAAAAATAGATCCCTAAAACGGTGGATTGTATTGGCTATACAGATCATAGCAACATATATCAGTTTCTTGTGTGTAAATCAAAGAACCTTGAGATTCACAAGAATATGATAATGGAATCAAATAATGCCTCATTCTTTGAAAATATACTTCTTTATATAACTAGGGAAGTTGATCCAAGTTTAACGAAATGAACTTTAGAGACTATCAATGAACATAGTCCATACGTTTAACAAAAGGTTGAAACCGAGATATTGTCATGATGACAAATAAGTGCGACAAATGTGAGTATGTCAAACCTATCAGCATTAGGATATATGATCATATTTTGATGATATACTCATTGTTATAAGTAGCAATGAAATGGTAAACGTACCAATGACATGAAAGATACAAGACTAGACGATATGATTTTGGGCATCCAAATCAAATGGTCACTTGAAGGTCTCATATTGACTTAGTCACACTATGTGGACAAATTCTTGAGAAATTTTGCAAGGATGATTATGGTATAGCTAGGACTCTAATAGACATGAGCCAAGATCTGTCTAAGAATAAAGGTCAAAGTGTTGAGAAAGTAGAATATGCAAGGGTCATAGGCAGTCTAATGTACCTTATGAGCTGTACTAGAACAAATATTGCTTTTACAGTGAGCAGTTTAAGTAGATTCACAAGCAATCAGGTGAAAATCACTAGAAAACTATTATGAAGGTATTGAGATATCTTAGATATACCCTAGATTATGGATTGCATTATTCTAGAGATCCTACTGTTTAAAAGGATACTCTGATACCTATTGGATATCTGATATTCAAGATATCAAAGTCACAAGTAGATGGAAATCATCAAGACAAATGATTATAACTAGATCCATAATGGAATATGAGTTTGTAGTTCTAGACAATTCTAGAGAAGAAATCGAATGACTTCAGAATTTCTTGGAGGATATTCATGAATGGCCAAAGCATGTGCCCACAATATGCATACATTGTGATGACCAAGCGAAAATTGGTAGAACACAGAGCTTTGTCTATAATGGTAAGTCAAAGCATATGTGTCGTCGACATAATACCATTAGACAACTGATCTCAAATGGAGTAATCTCTATTAGTTTTGTAAGATCAAAGGATAACATTGCAGACCCGCTAACCAAAAGGTTAAATCGAGATCAAGTTGAGAAAACATCCAAAGGAATGTGACTAAAACCCAAGAAAATTTAAGGCACTATGTGAAGAAAAACCCTACCTAGTTGACTGGAGATCCCAAGATCTATATTCAAAGGGATAACCTAATTGCATAGACCTGTGCGGTCATTGTGGGGTTCTTATCCCAAGTCCGTTCCTATGATGTAAATAGTGATCAAACGTGGTATAGGCTAAGCAAAGCTTTTAATGACCATTGTGTGTTTCAGTGAGCCATGCAACATAAGTCACCTTTGTGAGAGTGAAGTGGGGCTGCTTCAAGGAGACTATTAGGGCATAGTTCTCTCAAACTCTTGTAGAACCAGGGGGATTTTCACGGCCATATGAACATAACCATAAGAACTAAAAACCTTGTTAGGGAGGTAGTTGTGTGAGGTATATCATCATTTACACAAACGACAGACAGTTCAAGGACATCACGTCTACTGATCAGCTAGTAAAGTAAATATAATTTCACAAGGGAAGGTTCAAGGGTGGACACCTACCTATCCTATGCAGCTATCGATCATAGAATTTATCACCACATCGAGTCAAAATATTTTTGATTAAATGATCAGTTTCATTCATGTGGGGGACTGTTGTAAAAAAATTGATATTTTTGGAGCTTTGAATAAGAAATTGATTCAAACGTTGTTGAGGAAAATGTGCAACCATTTGTTTGTTTCGTAAATGTGTAGATGTGCAAGACGTGGGTAATGCAAATGTTCGGGCCGGTTGGGTCCTCCGTGGGCCTGCGGATATTTTGACCCAAATTTAAAATAAAATTTTCCTCAAAATAAGAGCATATATTTATCAAATTCTATTTTGAAATTAAAAAGGTAAATATTGAAAGTTACCTTTAATTCAGATAGTAATTTTAGAAATTGCTCTCTAAAAGAGTCAATTGATTCTCAATATTAAATGCTCCATTAGGTCAAAATTTCCAATAGTTCACTATGTGAACCCTTATAAATACCATGTAAACTTACTAGGTTTTACACAACTCAAAATTTTTTATTGTTTTACTCTGTGAATTTCAAAACTAGTTTTTGGTGATAGAAGAAGGTGAGGTTATAGTTCGCTGATCACTACAGATGTGCTATTGCTATGTTCATTCCGTTGTTGTATACTGAGAGATAGACATCCAACGTTTCTCAAGCATTGTAGGAGTGAACGAATCTGTCTTAAGGGAATTGTAGTTTCACAGGCCTCAACGATTTTGTTCATCAGTTTAGTTGTAGATATGTTTTATCTATTTTTTATTTTGTTCGATTAATAATAATATCAATACTTAATTTTATTGTTTATTATTGTATTCTTAAATTAATGCTCTTTTTCTAACAGAAAACTAAGTTTATAATTGACTAAAGTCGCGTGGTTTTTCCCTTTTGAGCTTTTTGCGTCATCAATATTTTGAGTGTGTTCCGCCTCACTAAAATTGTGGGTTCAACGTTACCAAAATTAAAGTTTTCCGGTTTTTCTTTTTTTCTTCTTATATTGTTGCCCCTTTTAATTTCCTAACTATGGAAAGTGGGAATTCTCTTTCATACTTGTCTTTTCCCAATAGTGATATCTTGAGATAGGTTGTATTAACCAATATACAAATACAAATATTTTGATTGAAGTTTGTTCAAGCATATGTTCACATACACCAATACCTACGAATTATAGACAAAACTAAGTCTATGATTCGAAAGAAAATGCCTCAGAATAAAGCCCGTCTGGTGAGACGCTTTGTCAAAGATGGCCAAGATATGATCGAACATCTATACACTTTAAGGGGCTTGTGATTTAACTAAATAAGATACATATGAAGGGCTCACGCTTTTGATGAAACAATGGATGATGACCACTGTATTAACCCATTTCACCCAAACCCATTTACCCACTAACCAAACCAGTACCCATTACCCAAACCAAATCGAAAACCCATTAACCCTACCCGGATCCGAGTCCAAACCCGTTTACAACCTGACCCGACCCGGTAACCAAAAACCAAAAAAAAACCTAACACTAAAATGAACCCGCCACCACACCACCCTCCACTGCCGCCGCCGTCAAGATATCGCCACCGCCGTCGAGATATCGCCACCGCCGGCCACACATTCGAATCATAACCCCAAATCAACCCTAAAATCTAATATAAAATTCCTAAATTACCCTAAATCAAATCCAACCAAACCCTAAATAAAAAATCCCTATGCCAACCAACCCCATACCCTAAACCCATACCCTGAAAATCTGGCTCCATCCATCAAATATGCAGAGTAAAATATAAGAGTGGTTAAGTTATTTTATGGTGTAAATTTCGGTTATAAAAACTGAAGGAAATCAATGTAAGATGGGGGTTTTTTGAGAGAGGAAACCGGGGCATTTTTTTTAGCAAAAAATCCTGAATTCAAAGATTTATAAAGATCTCCTGGAAT
This sequence comes from Hibiscus mutabilis, assembly GCA_019671005.1. Taxonomy (NCBI): domain Eukaryota; kingdom Viridiplantae; phylum Streptophyta; class Magnoliopsida; order Malvales; family Malvaceae; genus Hibiscus; species Hibiscus mutabilis. The sequence continues at coordinate 11,313,177 of CM033711.1, forward strand.
TAATAAAAAACTTCGAAGGTTTGTTGAACTTCAATCTTAGTTTTAAATCAAAGTTTATATTTTATTTTCGAATCAAAGTTTAAAAAATGATTTTGAATCGTACCTTCCGGTTGGGGAAGAAAGCTGCCTCCGCTGCCGCCTCAATCTTCGCGCGAGGCCTCGTCGCTGATGACCGCCTCGACTGTCGCCGTGAAGGCGAGCAACATCATGGCCACCGTTAGGGTTTGGCTCAAGAGAGGAGAGGCTAAGGTTGAAAGAGATTAGTTTAGGTTTTTTTTAGTTTTAATCTGGTTTTGAAAAAAAGCCTATTTTAAAGTTTTAAACTCGCAATAAAAAATGACACCGTTTGGCGTCGACCCGATCCACGCGGTGACCCGACCCGGGGAGGATCCGTGTTTCGTTTAATGGGTAATTTACGTTCGTGGTCCCTATACTCTTCCCTGCATTTTTTTCTGGTTGTGGGTTAATTATAGTTTCAATCCTTCTCTTTCATTCCCTCATCTTTTCTTGTCCTTTTTTAATTTCGCACTATATTTTACATTATTTTCGATTTGGTCACCTGTTTGTTTAATTTCCAGCCCATTATTTGTTGTCATTTATAGTTATGCCCATGCATGTTGCATTTGTTTCATTTCAGTCCTTGTTGTTTTTATTTATGCCATGTAAATTATTAATCCATGCATTTTAGTCCTCTTTATGTCATTACCATGCAATTAAATACTAGTGCATTTTAATTCTTAGCATTTATTTATATTATGCTTTGTATATATCTTAATTTATGCACTACTATTATTATTATTATCACCATTATTATTATTATTATTGTTATTATTATTATTATATTTTATGCGTTAGATTAATATTTATGTATTTGTGTTAGATATGTATTTTATCATGTTAATATTTATTTATATGTTTATCGCATTTATTCATGTTTGCCATGTTTTAAGTTGCATTTCGGAATATATAAATTGTCAATGCGGTGCCTCTTTATTCGAGCGTAAACAGGGCCAGTATCAAGCGTAGTGATAGTAGTTGGGCGTTTATTCTCGGATAATGGGGCCCTTAAAATCTACTCGCACATATAACCGAATTTTAATTTAATCGTCACTTTAATCTGGAAAGTCTAATATTAATAAAGTAGCAATTATTAAAGTACCAATTTTAGGCAGTGTGAGGGTGCTAATCTTTCCCCATCCACAACCGACTCCCAAACCCGACATTTTAAAATCTCTGGTTTTTACGGTGTCTGATCCACCTTGAGTGGCCGGTGGCGACTCCATTTTTAAATAAAACACGGGTTTTTTCTAAAATCTCACGGAATACATCATTTTCAAAATAAAAACATTTTTAGCGAGAGGGACATCGCTACAGATGGCGACTTCACTGGGGACATTTTTGTTTTTTCAAAAACAAATGAGAGTCAAGCTTTTTTCAAATAATTACCGCTTTACTAATATTAGAAGTTCCAGATTAAAGTGACTATTAAATTAACATTCAGTTATAATTGCGCGTTTATTTTAACGTATTTAAAATTTGGCATATAAACCTGTCCTTTTAAGTGGGGGAAAACGCTAATGCTTTCGTGAGGATATCATTCATCCGTGTAGGCCTAGTAAGTACCTTCGGGGCTTGAGTACCTTATGCTTTCGTAAGGATATCGTTCCTTCGTGCAGGCATAAGCGAATGGGTCCCCCTGAATTGAACCCGTTTGAAAGGAGCCTATAATGGGTGATGACCGGGGGCCTTGCTACTCTTAGTAGAGGACAACATGGACAATTTGGGTACCTCTTAGAACCAAAACTGCATATAGTAAGCCGTAGGAGCCAACCTTTTAGAGCCATGTCGGTACTCTGCCCGTTAGTGGTCACCATATTTAGGCTCTGGTGCCTTATTTCTTGTTCATGAACAATTTTAATTGCTTTATTTTGTTTACCATTTGTTTTATTTAATAATTTTATTTGGTACTAACTCATTTCTTTTTATTCTCATCGCATTGATTTCATCTGCATCATTATACAACATCATCACAATCTTAACTTTGCATTGTATTTACATAAATCATTTTGCATGAAAGAACATATTTTGTATATATATGCATTAATTTTAAAATCGGTCCTCGGGATGTTCCGCGTCATTAATACCAGAGAAAGCAAAGTCGGCCAATTCAGCACCATTACCAAACTTCCACAAGGCCACAGTGTAGGGCATTCTTTGCCAAGGTCCAGCCTTCATTGCCGAGTCAAACCCTTGCACCCCTGAAATGTCTACATTGACCACAGTCTGTAAAACTGCACCCAATCCAAAAAATAATGAGCTACCATGAACCAACACAATTTATGAACCCAACTTAGGAGGCAACAAAATACATCACCCTAAAGTTTCAAATTTGCTACGAGAGCAGTGTCAGATGATGTCATGTAATGAACAAAATTTTGGGGCATCCATTCAGATGAAAGCTGATTGAACCCAGGACAAAGTCGGGGCACCGCCGCATAAAAAAACCAAGATCCTAACAGGACCATTGAGGAGTCAGGGGCATCCTTTTGAGGATAAAAAAATCATGTCACATTCATGCATGTAGTTGCATTTATCTTACATGGAATCATTCTTGTATACGTCATACATTTAGATTAAGTGCATACACTAAAATCACCATGCATTTAGAGTAGACACATGCATTTAGACATAAAATTAGATACATTCATGCAATCTTGCTTGTACATAACAGGTCTACGGAAAAGACTGAGTACCCTCAATATGGGGGCAATGATAAGAGGGCCAACCCTAGACTTGAAGGAGGCCAAACACAAAGAAGATGCTGAAACACCTAAAATAAAAGGTATCAGCGACAAAATCTTTGACAATTACTGACCAATGTTTTCTCCTTTGTAGGATTTGATTCCTCCAACGATGGCGTGATGGACGCTAACAATTTCTCGACTATCACTCCTGCTAACAAAAATTCTTTCCAAATCATTCCCTCTGTCGATAGAGAAGCCGACCAAATTTTTCAAAAAAATTATCTCGTTGAAAATGGCACAACAATCCAAATCATGCCTTTGTCAGTGGTGGTACGCCAACTTAATCTAGAACTTGCCTCCGTCGGTGGTGTTGCAGATCGAATTTTCTATTCGGATCTTGTCTCTCCGTCAGTGGTGTAGCGGGTCTCACATTTTGCTGATTTAGTCTCTCCGGCAGTGGTGTAGTAGATCAATTCTTACCTAGGTCTTGCCTCTTTGACAGTGTTGCAGCTAGACCGAACTTTTCATTGGAATTTGCTCTTTTACTTAAAAAAACAAAAAAATCAAAAAATCAAAATAAAAAAAACAAAAAGAAGAAGAAAAAAATCAAAAAAGAGAAAGAAAAAAATCAAAAAAGAAAAATAGAAGAAAAAAGGAAAAAAAATCAAAGAAACTGAAAAAAAATTCGAAAAAAGGAAAAAATCAAAACAAAATGAAAATCAAGTTTTTATCATTTGCCGATCTTGCTCCTCCGTTGATGGTATAGTAAGATCTGTGAAATCCGATCTTACCCCTCCGTTGATGGTGTGGATAGATCCAACTTTATAAATTTAAGGTTCTACCTCTTCGTCGGTGTTGCAGCTGAACCAAATTGGCCAAAGTCTGATCATGCCTCTTCGTCAGAGTTGTAGCTTGATCGAAAAAAAGAAATCAACTATCCGATCCTGCCTCTTCGTCGGTGTCGTAGCTGGATCAAATCTTCAGACCTTGCCTCTTCGTCGGTGTTGTAGCTTGGTCAAACTTAACTTCTCGTTCTGCCTCCTCGTCGGTGTTGTAGCTGAACCAAATCTACCAACTTCCGGTCTTGCCTCTTCGTCGGTGTTTTAGCTAGACCAAATCCACTAACTTTTGATCCTGCCTCTTCGTCAGTGTCGTAGCTGGATCAACATTACTAACTTTAGACCATGCCTCTTCGTCGGTGTTGTAGCTTGTTCAAAATTTACTAATTTTCAAATTTTATCAATGTTGTTTCTTGAAAAATGAAGAAAAAAGCAAGAAAAGAGAAAAAAATGAAAAAAACAAAAATGAAATTCAAAAAAGAGAAAAAAGAAAGAAAAAAAGAAAGAAAGAAAATCAAAATGAGCTTTCAATCCTCCGATCATGCCTCTTCGTCAGAGTCGTAGCTTGATCACACATAAAAAACACTCTGATCCTGTCTTTTCGTCAGAGCATAGCTGGATCAAATCTCCAGACCTTGCCTCTTCGTCGGTGTTGTAGCTTAGTCAAATCTAACTTTCGGTTCTGCCTCTTCGTCAGTGTTGTAGCTGAACCTAATTCACTAACTTCCGGTCTTGCCTCTTCGTCGGTGTTGTAGCTAAACCAAATTCACTAACTCTTCATCTTTCCTCTTCGTTAGTGTCGTAGCTAGATCAACATTACTAAATTTAGACCATGCCTCTTCGTCGATGTTGTAGCTTGGTCAAAATTTACCAATTTTCAAGTTTTATCAATGTTGTATCAAAAAGAAAAAAGAAAAATGAAAAAATGAAAAAAAAGAAGAAAAAGAGAGCAAAATGAAAAAAGAAAAAGCAAAAAGAAAAGGAAAACAAAGAAGAAGAAAAGAGAAAAAGAAGTTGTTAGTTTTCTGGTCTTGTCTCTCCGTCAGAGTTGTAGCTGGATCAGACATCAGAACTTTCATCCATCGGTCTTGCCTCCTCGTCAGTGTTGCAGCTGGATCAAATTTTGTAGACCCTGTCTCTTCATCGGTGTTGCAGCTGGGTCGAACTCTCTTTTGGTTTTAGCTTATTATCAATAATGTACCAAGTTGGAGTCATTTTGCTTCCCCAACAGACTACCCCCTATTCTGAAGATTTTGCTTCCCAAGAGAGAAAAAGTAGATCCATCAAGTCAAGAAATAAGATATGCGTCGAAGAAAAGAGAAGATCTACAGAAGAAAGAAGACATACGTCAAGAGGGGACGACCAACCAGACCGGATGAAATAGGTCATTTTTAGTCTTTGCTTCGTTGTCGTTACACAACAACGAGCAAAGAAGGGCATCTGTAATAACCCATTTCACCAAAACCTATTTACCCACTAACCAAACCAGTACCCATTACCCAAACCAAATCGAAAACCCATTAACCCGACCCAGATCTGAGTCCAAACCCGTTTACAACCTGACTCGACCCGGTAACCAAAAACCCCAAAAAAAACCTAACCCTAAAATGAACCCGCCACCACACCACCACCACCCACCACAAGATATCGCCACCGCCCGTCGAGATATCGCCACCGCCGACCACGCATTCGAATCATAACCCCAAATCAACCCTAAAATCTAATATAAAATCCCTAAATTACCCTAAATCAAATCCAGCCAAACCTTAAATAAAAATCCCTCTACCAACCAACCCCAACCCTAAACCCATAAAAATCTGCTCCATCCATCAAATATGAGAGTAAAATATAGGAGTGGTTAAGTTATTTTATGGTGTAAATTTCGGTTATAAAAACTAAAGGAAATCAATGTAAGATGGGGTTTTTTGAGAGAGGAAATTGGGGCGTTTTTTTGAGCAAAAAATCCTGAATTCAAAGATTTGTAAAGATCTCCTAGAATTAATAAAAACTTTGAAGGTCTGTTGAACTTCAATCTTAGTTTTAAATCAAAGTTTATATTTTGTTTCTGAATAAAAGTTTAAAAAAGGATTTTGAATCGTACCTTCCGGTTGGGGAAGAAAGCTGCCTCCGTTGCCGCCTCAATCTTCGCGTGAGGCCTCGTCGCCGATGACCTCCTCGACTGTCGCCGTGAAGGCGAGCAACATCATGGCCGCCGTTAGGGTTTGGCTCAAGAGAGGAGAGGCTAGGGTTGAAAGTGATTAGTTTAGGTTTTTTTTAGTTTTATTCTGGTTTTGAAAAAAAGCCTATTTTAAAGTTTTAAACCCGTAATAAAAAATGACACCGTTTGGCGTCGACCCGATCCACGCGGTGACCCGACCCGGGGAGGATCCGCATTTCGTTTAATGGGTAAATTACGATCGTGGTCCCTATACTCTTCCATGCATTTTTTTCTGGTTGTGGGTTAATTATAGTTTCAATCCTTCTCTTTCATTCCCTCATCTTTTCTTGTCCTTTTTTAATTTCGCACTATATTTTACATTATTTTCGATTTGGTCACCTGTTTGTTTAATTTCCAGCCCATTATTTGTTGTCATTTATAGTTATGCCCATGCATGTTGCATTTGTTTCATTTCAGTCCTTGTTGTTTTTATTTATGCCATGTAAATTATTAATCCATGCATTTTAGTCCTCTTTATGTCATTACCATGCAATTAAATACTAGTGCATTTTAATTCTTAGCATTTATTTATATTATGCTTTGTATATATCTTAATTTATGCACTATTATTATTATTATTATTATTATTATTATTATTATTATTATTATTATTATTATTATTATTTTTATGTTTTAAATTAATATTTATGTATTTGTGTTAGATATGTATTTTATCATGTTAATATTTATTTATATGTTTATCGCATTTATTCATGTTTGCCATGTTTTAAGTTGCATTTCGGAATATATAAATTGTCAATGCGGTGCCTCTTTATTCGAGCGTAAACAGGGCCAGTATCAAGCGTAGTGATAGTAGTTGGGCGTTTATTCTCGGATAATGGGGCCCTTAAAATCTACTACGCACATATAACCAAATTTTAATTTAATCGTCACTTTAATCTGGAAAGTCTAATATTAATAAAGTAGCAATTATTAAAGTACCAATTTTAGGCAGTGTGAGGGTGCTAATCTTTCCCCATCCACAACCGACTCCCAAACCCGACATTTTAAAATCTCTGGTTTTTACGGTGTCTGATCCACCTTGAGTGGCCGGTGGCGACTCCATTTTTAAATAAAACACGGGTTTTTTCTAAAATCTCACGGAATACATCATTTTCAAAATAAAAACATTTTTAGCGAGAGGGACATCGCTACAGATGGCGACTTCACTGGGGACATTTTTGTTTTTTCAAAAACAAATGAGAGTCAAGCTTTTTTCAAATAATTACCGCTTTACTAATATTAGAAGTTCCAGATTAAAGTGACTATTAAATTAACATTCAGTTATAATTGCGCGTTTATTTTAACGTATTTAAAATTTGGCATATAAACCTGTCCTTTTAAGTGGGGGAAAACGCTAATGCTTTCGTGAGGATATCATTCATCCGTGTAGGCCTAGTAAGTACCTTCGGGGCTTGAGTACCTTATGCTTTAAATAAGGATATCGTTCCTTCGTGCGCGGGCATAAGCGAATGGGTCCCCCAGATTGAACCCGTTTGAAAGGAGCCTATAATGGGTGATGACCGGGGGCCTTGCTACTCTTAGTAGAGGACAACATGGACAATTTGGGTACCTCTTAGAACCAAAACTGCATATAGTAAGCCGTAGGAGCCAACCTTTTAGAGCCATGTCGGTACTCTGCCCGTTAGTGGTCACCATATTTAGGCTCTGGTGCCTTATTTCTTGTTCATGAACAATTTTAATTGCTTTATTTTGTTTACCATTTGTTTTATTTAATAATTTTATTTGGTACTAACTCATTTCTTTTTATTCTCATCGCATTGATTTCATCTGCATCATTATACAACATCATCACAATCTTAACTTTGCATTGTATTTACATAAATCATTTTGCATGAAAGAACATATTTTGTATATATATGCATTAATTTTAAAATCGGTCCTCGGGATGTTCCGCGTCATTAATACCAGAGAAAGCAAAGTCGGCCAATTCAGCACCATTACCAAACTTCCACAAGGCCACAGTGTAGGGCATTCTTTGCCAAGGTCCAGCCTTCATTGCCGAGTCAAACCCTTGCACCCCTGAAATGTCTACATTGACCACAGTCTGTAAAACTGCACCCAATCCAAAAAATAATGAGCTACCATGAACCAACACAATTTATGAACCCAACTTAGGAGGCAACAAAATACATCACCCTAAAGTTTCAAATTTGCTACGAGAGCAGTGTCAGATGATGTCATGTAATGAACAAAATTTTGGGGCATCCATTCAGATGAAAGCTGATTGAACCCAGGACAAAGTCGGGCACCGCAAGATAAAAAAACCAAGATCCTAACAGACCATTGAGGAGTCAGGGGCATCCTTTTGAGGATAAAAAATCATGTCACATTCATGCATGTAGTTGCATTTATCTTACATGGAATCATTCTTGTATACGTCATACATTTAGATTAAGTGCATACACTAAAATCACCATGCATTTAGAGTAGACACATGCATTTAGACATAAAATTAGATACATTCATGCAATCTTGCTTGTACATAACAGTCTACTAAAAAGACCGAGTACCCTCAATATGGGGCAATGATAAGAGGGCCAACCCTAGACTTGAAGGAGGCCAAACACAAAGAAGATGTTTGAAACACCTAAAATAAAAGGTATCAAATGACAAAATCTTTGACAATTCTCGACCAATGTTTTCTCCTTTGTAGGATTTGATTCCTCCAACGATGGCGTGATGGACGCTAACAATTTCTCGACTATCACTCCTGCTAACAAAAATTCTTTCCAAATCATTCCCTCTGTCGATAGAGAAGCCAAAAATTTTTCAAAAAATTATCTCGTTGAAAATGGCACAACAATCCAAATCATGCCTTTGTCAGTGGTGGTACGCCAACTTAATCTAGAACTTGCCTCCGTCGGTGGTGTTGCAGATCGAATTTTCTATTCGGATCTTGTCTCTCCGTCAGTGGTGTAGCGGGTCTCACATTTTGCTGATTTAGTCTCTCCGTGGTGGTGTAGTAGATCAATTCTTACCTAGGTCTTGCCTCTTTGACAAAGTGTTGCAGCTAGACCGAACTTTTCATTGGAATTTGCTCTTTTACTTAAAAAAACAAAAAAATCAAAAAATCAAAATAAAAAAAACAAAAAGAAGAAGAAAAAAATCAAAAAAGAGAAAGAAAAAAATCAAAAAAGAAAAATAGAAGAAAAAAGGAAAAAAAATCAAAGAAACTGAAAAAAAATTCGAAAAAAGGAAAAAATCAAAACAAAATGAAAATCAAGTTTTTATCATTTGCCGATCTTGCTCCTCCGTTGATGGTATAGTAAGATCTGTGAAATCCGATCTTACCCCGTTGATGATGGTGTGGATAGATCCAACTTTATAAATTTAAGGTTCTACCTCTTCGTCGGTGTTGCAGCTGAACCAAATTGGCCAAAGTCTGATCATGCCTCTTCGTCAGAGTTGTAGCTTGATCGAAAAAAAGAAATCAACTATCCGATCCTGCCTCTTCGTCGGTGTCGTAGCTGGATCAAATCTTCAGACCTTGCCTCTTCGTCGGTGTTGTAGCTTGGTCAAACTTAACTTCTCGTTCTGCCTCCTCGTCGGTGTTGTAGCTGAACCAAATCTACCAACTTCCGGTCTTGCCTCTTCGTCGGTGTTTTAGCTAGACCAAATCCACTAACTTTTGATCCTGCCTCTTCGTCAGTGTCGTAGCTGGATCAACATTACTAACTTTAGACCATGCCTCTTCGTCGGTGTTGTAGCTTGTTCAAAATTTACTAATTTTCAAATTTTATCAATGTTGTTTCTTGAAAAATGAAGAAAAAAGCAAGAAAAGAAAAAATGAAAAAAAAAAAATGAAATTCAAAAAAGAGAAAAAGAAAGAAAAAAGAAAGAAAGAAAATCAAAATGAGCTTTCAATCCTCCGATCATGCCTCTTCGCGAGTCGTAGCTTGATCACACATAAAAACACTGATCCTGTCTTTTCGTCAGAGCATAGCTGGATCAAATCTCCAGACCTTGCCTCTTCGTCGGTGTTGTAGCTTAGTCAAATCTAACTTTCGGTTCTGCCTCTTCGTCAGTGTTGTAGCTGAACCTAATTCACTAACTTCCGGTCTTGCCTCTTCGTCGGTGTTGTAGCTAAACCAAATTCACTAACTCTTCATCTTTCCTCTTCGTTAGTGTCGTAGCTAGATCAACATTACTAAATTTAGACCATGCCTCTTCGTCGATGTTGTAGCTTGGTCAAAATTTACCAATTTTCAAGTTTTATCAATGTTGTATCAAAAAGAAAAAAGAAAAATGAAAAAATGAAAAAAAAGAAGAAAAAGAGAGCAAAATGAAAAAAGAAAAAGCAAAAAGAAAAGGAAAACAAAGAAGAAGAAAAGAGAAAAAGAAGTTGTTAGTTTTCTGGTCTTGTCTCTCCGTCAGAGTTGTAGCTGGATCAGACATCAGAACTTTCATCCATCGGTCTTGCCTCCTCGTCAGTGTTGCAGCTGGATCAAATTTTGTAGACCACGTCTCTTCATCGGTGTTGCAGCCGGTCGAACTCTCTTTTTGGTTTTAGCTTATTATCAATAATGTACCAAGTTGAGTCATTTTGCTTCCCAACAGACTACCCCCTATTCTGAAGATTTTGCTTCCCAAGAGAGAAAAAGTAGATCCATCAAGTCAAGAAATAAGATATGCGTCGAAGAAAAGAGAAGATCTACAGAAGAAAGAAGACATACGTCAAGAGGGGACGACCAACCAGACCGGATGAAATAGGTCATTTTTAGTCTTTGCTTCGTTGTCGTTACACAACAACGAGCAAAGAAGGGCATCTGTAATAACCCATTTCACCAAAACCTATTTACCCACTAACCAAACCAGTACCCATTACCCAAACCAAATCGAAAACCCATTAACCCGACCCAGATCTGAGTCCAAACCCGTTTACAACCTGACTCGACCCGGTAACCAAAAACCCCAAAAAAAACCTAACCCTAAAATGAACCCGCCGCCACCACCACCCTCCACTGCCTCTGCCGTCGAGATATCGCCACTGCCGACCACGCATTCGAATCATAACCCCAAATCAACCCTAAAATCTAATATAAAATCCCTAAATTACCCTAAATCAAATCCAGCCAAACCTTAAATAAAAAATCCCTCTACCAGCCAACCCTATACCCTAAAAATCTGGCTCCATCCATCAAATCTGTAGAGTAAAATATAGGAGTGGTTAAGTTATTTTATGGTGTAAATTTCGGTTATAAAAACTAAAGGAAATCAATGTAAGATGGGGTTTTTTGAGAGAGGAAATTGGGGCGTTTTTTTGAGCAAAAAATCCTGAATTCAAAGATTTGTAAAGATCTCCTAGAATTAATAAAAACTTTGAAGGTCTGTTGAACTTCAATCTTAGTTTTAAATCAAAGTTTATATTTTGTTTCTGAATAAAAGTTTAAAAAAGGATTTTGAATCGTACCTTCCGGTTGGGGAAGAAAGCTGCCTCCGTTGCCGCCTCAATCTTCGCGTGAGGCCTCGTCGCCGATGACCTCCTCGACTGTCGCCGTGAAGGCGAGCAACATCATGGCCGCCGTTAGGGTTTGGCTCAAGAGAGGAGAGGCTAGGGTTGAAAGTGATTAGTTTAGGTTTTTTTTAGTTTTATTCTGGTTTTGAAAAAAAGCCTATTTTAAAGTTTTAAACCCGTAATAAAAAATGACACCGTTTGGCGTCGACCCGATCCACGCGGTGACCCGACCCGGGGAGGATCCGCATTTCGTTTAATGGGTAAATTACGATCGTGGTCCCTATACTCTTCCATGCATTTTTTTCTGGTCGTGGGTTAATCACAGTTTCAGTCCTTCTTTTTCATTCTCGCATCTTTTCTCGTCTTTTTTTAATTTCGCACTGTATTTTACATTATTTTCGATTTGGTCACCTGTTTGTTTAATTCCAGCCCCTTATTTGTTGTCATTTATAGTTATGCCCATGCATGTTGCATTTGTTTTATTTCAGTCCTTGTTGTTTTTGTTTATGCCATGTAAATTATTAATCCATGCATTTTAGTCCTCTTTATTTCATTACCATGCAATTAAATACTAGTGCATTTTAATTCTTAGCATTTATTTATATTATGCTTTGTATATATCTTAATTCATGCACTATTATTATTATTATTATTATTATCACCGTCATTATTATTATTATTATTATTATTATATTTTATGTGTTAAATTAATATTTATGTATTTGTGTTAGATATGTATTTTATCATGTTAATATTTATTTATATGTTTATCGCATTTATTCATGTTTGCCATGTTTTAAGTTGCATTTCAGAATATATAAATTGTCAATGCGGTGCCTCTTTATTCGAGCGTAAACGGGGCCAGTATCAGGCGTAGTGATAATAGTTGGGCGTTTATTCTCGGATAATGGGGCCCTTAAAATCTACTCGCACATATAACCAAATTTTAATTTAATCGTCACTTTAATCCGGAAAGTCTAATATTAATAAAGTGGTAATTATTAAAGTACCACTTTTGGGTGGTGTGGGGGGTGCTAATCCTTCCCATCCGTAACCGACTCCCGAACCCGACATTTTAAAATCTATGGTTTTTACGGTGTTCGGTCCACCTTGAGTGGCCGGTGGCGACTCCATTTTTGAATAAAACGCGGGCTTTTTTTCTTAAAATCCCACATAAGGCATCATTTTCAAAATAAAAACATTTTTTTACCAAGAGAGACATCGCTACAACCACAAAGAAATGGCCCTTAAAAAATTATGGCTCTTGGGCTTCCAATTGGGACGCTATTTTGAAATTGTTCCTTTATATCTAAAATTTTTATGCATACAGAATATATGTATGTTTTAGGTCATGGACGTTACCTGCAGGAAGAACATTACCTGGACATGAAAAGTATATATCATAAAAAGTCTACATATAGTTGTATGAAACACGTATACTTTTTCATTATAATAAAAACGAACAAGATACTAATGAAGAATAAAGTGGAGAAACTTTCAAAATCTCTTTGGCGATTATGACGATGGAATTTCTCTAGAATATATAAAATATATGGAAATCTTGGGTATTCGACAAATTAAATTAAATTAATTTATTGATGAATACTTATAAATTAAGAAACAATGGGATCTGATGAATTATCTTTATCAGCCATACATAATTCTCTTTGGATTATTTGATGTGATCATCCAAAGATTATGTTCCATATGGTTGAAATTTTATTTTATTATTATTTATGAAAAAAATGAAATTATATTCTAAAAGAAAAGTATATATAGAATGGATGATGTTGGGACCTCATGATCTTAATTAGGGCAACTATATATCCAATTTTTCCCTTCACTTTTTATGTACGGCCACTTTTATGGAATAAACAAAAACTATGTGCTATTCCAAGTGATGGATGAGACTCAAAAATCTCTTACACAAAAGAAGTTTCTACATAATGGTATTATGTTTTTTATTAGACTTAATATACAAATTAACCCTCAATATTTATTCGTTTTCTCATTTCGGTCATTAGTATTTTTGGTCATTAGTGCTTCAAAATATTAAACATTACTCAAATCACCCAAAAAATTATTAACTGTTAGCCGATAGAAATGTAACATGTACACTCTGATTAAATCTGAATTTAATGAAAAGAGTAAATAGCATGTTGAATATCTCAAGTATTTTTCCCCAGTTTAATCTTTAATTTTTTTTCTATTTATTTCTAAATTTTATAATTTAGTATAATATTTTTAATATTATAATATTTTTATTTAAAAATTAATACCATAATCCAATGATGAACATGCCATCGTCTTATTGGTGAACCAATGAGAAAATTATGGAAGGCAAGTAGGGATGTAAAAACAGGTAATCAGATGGGTTTCAGGTCAGGTCAAATCGGATACAGGTCATTTCAGATCAATTTGATGTTACGACTCGATTCGGGTCGGGTGCGGGTGTAGCGACGTTTATTCCTTTTCTCTCTTTTTTTTAAATATAAGCGTGATTTTCTTTTAGAAAATACGTCGATATGAATTATCCCATAAATCACTTTTGAAATCTTAGCTTAAAGTGATTTCTTTTAAAAATTGTAATCTTTTGAAAATCGATAAAAAACTTGGAGTCGCTACCAGCAATTTGGATAAGGTAGGCCAAACACCATAAAACTAGAGATTCTTTTTGAAAGGGTTCGGGAGTTGGTTACGTGTGGGGAAGGATTAACATCCCATCACGCCCGGAGATCGGTACCAAAATATTTGTTGCTTTTAATCGAAGGAAATTGTCGAAATTTGAAAGGAATTTAATTTGGTGACCTTAATTGAAAATTAACCTTAATTAAACGAGCTTTATCAAATTGGTGGGTTCAAATTAATTGAACATTTAATTAATAAGGTTGACGATACATCAGACCATAGACTAAATCGACATCATATAAGCCTGACTGCCATGTTAGTTTATGGTTCAAATCCTGCACGTCACCTTTATGTATGGTGCAAGCTGTTAAAGAGTGATGTAATGATTTTATCATGTTTTAATTCTACCTTGAGTCAGTAAAGATTAGTTCAAATATTTGATCAACATCCTTTAAGCTCGGACTGTTACGACATAAATATAAGAATTAATGAATACCTCCATTTTATGATTTAAATTAATTAACATGTAAATTAAATGGGCCAGATGATGACAAATGAAATGGATGACAAGTAAAGGCTTAAAGATAAACACACAAAAGCCTACCCAAGGTCCTAACCTAAAAGGCCCAAATTATAAGAATTCAATCAATGTTCTAATTAATAACTAGGTGAGTCTAATATTAACCTTAAATTAATTAATCCTAGAAAGGCTAGAGAACCCTAATAAATTACGAGTTATCTTCTGATATGATAATTAATTCGATTAATTTTAAACTAGTATTTCAATAAGCCAGGAATACTATTTAAAATAAGCTAAATTAATTAATCATAGCTTTAAATTAAAATGTTAGTCTAATTTCTACGCCAATTTTATCTTAAAATATAATTAAGAGGTGTTCAACCAATTTTAATGAATTTAACATTTACCCCAATAAGCTAAAGGCAAATTTAAATTCATTAAACCGATTCGAACCTTAAGACTAACTACGGCTCTAAAACTAACACTGGAATTAACTTAGTTAATTTAAGGATCGTGCCCCTATTAGATGAGCACACGACCTAAATTAATTAAATTAATTCCTAAACTATTCTAAAATTAACTTAACATCCCAAAGCCCAAAAAACCAAGAGGCCCAAACTTCTAAACTAAACCCAAATGAAAAACCACATGTATATACTTTTAAGAAAATATACTTTAATTATATATTATATACCATATACAAGAAAATATATTATAAAAGGGATAATATGAAATAATGATAATAAAGTAAACAAGCTAATAATAAATTAAACAACATTCAACAAGTGAAATAACATACATATCACAAGCAAAAAAATAGCATAAAATAAAATAAAATAAAACACATAAAAGAGAGACTAAAATAAACAAAAAAGGTTACCAATAAAACCATTCACATTTTTGTTGAACTATAAAAAAAGGATTATACATAAATAAAAAGAAAAAGGAAGAATGTACCCAAAACCCAAATATTTATGCTTGATCAACCAAATTTCACATGTGGTTGTTGGGGTTGAGAAGTTCGATTCAAAGGTTTAATAATGGTGGAAAATGATTTCGATTATGGAAAATTATAGTGCATAAGGGAATCGAATGGTCTAAAAAAAGCAAACGGCAGTGGGGTTTGGGTCTTTAAAATAATAGAAAACGGCAGAGGGGTTTTGCCGAATGCATAGAAAGTAATTAGGGTAGTGGTCTCTTTTTATTAAGGGTATATATATATGATGAAGGATAGTTTTGGTTTATCCCTTAAAATGAAAACCAAGGAAAATCAAGACCTTGGTCACCAAGTAGTTTTTTTAACCAATGGGAATGAGGCATTGATCCATCCAATGAGAACCAAGCCTTGGTGAGTAAGGAGTTTGGATTTTTATTATATTTTTGTATATATTTTTTACTATATAAAATTATATATAATGGGCCATGAAATTTTGGGCTTAGGGTATAAGGTAAGGTTTTTGGGTATTAAAAAAATGGATAATGTGGATTTATTTTATTTTGAGCATTTAATTTAAACTCGGACAAAATTTAGTGTCTACAGCTGCCCCTCTTTGCTCATTGCTGTAAAATAGGAATAAAGAAAAGACTAAAGACACAAATTTTGTCCTAGTTCCTTGTTTGACGATTTACTCCTCCGTAGCGCCAGTGAACAAATCCAAATAACTTTCTTTCTCGAAACGAAAAAAACAAACTGGGTAGCGCTGGCACGTCCTTCTAGAGCAGCAATGGATGGATCAGATAGAAAATGACTCATTTCTCTGAAGTAGCAGCGAATAAATCCAAATAGCTTGTCTTCCCAAAATGGCGAAAACAAACTGGGTAACACTGGTATGTCCTTCCGGAGCGGCAATGGATAGACCAAGCAATAAATGACTCATTCCTTCGAAGTGGTAACGAACGAATCCAAATAACTTATTTTTCTGAAGCGGCAAAAACGATTAGGTAATGCTTGTGCGTCATTTCAATGCGACAATGGACAGACCATACAACAAATAACTCATTCCTCTGAAGCAGTAGTGAACGAATCCAAATAACTTATTTTCCCGGAGCGGCGAAAATGATTGGGTAACGCTGGTATGTCCTTACGAAGCGACAATTGACAGACCAAACAACAAATGACTTATTCCTCCGAAGCGGTAGCAAACGAATCTAAATAACTTATTTTCCCAGAGTGGCAAAAATGACTGGGTAACGCTGGTGCGTCCTTCTAGAGCGACAAAGGACAGACCAGACAGCAAATGACTCATTTCTCTAAAGCGGAAACGAACGAATCCAAATAACTTATTTTCCTAGAGCGGCAAAATGATTGGGTAACGCTGGTATGCCATTCCGAAGTGGCAATGGATAGGCCAGACAGAAATGACTTATTCCTCCAAAGCGACATCGAATGAATCCAAATAACTTGTTTTCTCGGAGCGGCAAAAATGATTGGGTAACAATGGTGCGTCATTCCGGAGTGACAATGGACAGCCAGACAACAAATGACTCATTCCTCTGAAGCGGCAACGAACGAATCTAAATAACTTATTTTCCCAGAGCAGCAAAAACGATTGGGTAACAGTGGTATGTCTTTCTGAAGCGGCAATGGACAGACCAGACAACAAACGACTCATTCCTCCGAAGCGACAGCGAACGAATCCAAGTAACTTGTTTTCCCGAAGCGGAAAAATGATTGGGTAACAAGAAAAATAGCTTTTTGGAAGGATCAAATTGAGAAATTGGGTTTTTAAGAAAAATGCTCATTTTGGAAGGATAACAGTGAGAAATTTTGAATTTTGAGAAAAACATCCTTTTGGGAGGATAACAGTGAAAATTTTGGATTTTTGAGAAAAAAACATCATTTTGTAAGGATAAAATTGAGAGATCGAGTTTTAAGGAAAGCATCATTCGAGAAGGATTGGATTGAAATTTTGGATTTAAAAAACGTTTCGGGGATTAGAAGGACTTTAGAAATCCCAATTGTGCAAGTCGAAGGACTTTCGATTATCATAAAATCCAATTTTCCTCTTGTAGAGCCGTAGGTCCATCCTTTTTTCAATCTTCAAATGCCTGTTTAAAGTTAACATAATGCTATGATGGTACAAGTTAGCACGCTCCTAACATAGGGATGTCTAACTATCAATGATGCATGAGCATATTTCATGATGAAAAGATGTATGTGTTCATGAGAATGCAATGATGCATAAATTTAGCTTATCTTTTTTTTTCTAGTGCCGATGGTCGTCATCTTGGGACTACCACCACTCATCAATCCTATGTCCTGAAAAAATTTGCCTCCTAAAGTTGTGTTGCTCATTCTTCGAGTCAAGTGACCTTGGTCGCAATCAGAATCTTTAACCAAGTTCTTTTAAGCCTTGCGCCATCTCTCATCTGTTCCGATTTGAATTCTTAAGGGAAAAAATATCCTTGTTGCCCCTCGGACAATGATGCCTCATCACTATTAATTAACCTCAAAGTTTCTTTGTCATCCTACATCACATAGTGCCCCTCAACTTCGTGCCTCACTGATGCATATATCTTCGAAGTAATTCAGAGAAATATCTTTGTTTAAAATGTACGAGTTTGCTGGTCGTCATTCTAATGAAGAATGCCCTTTTAGATTAACATATAGAACCTTGAAACCAAAATCTTAATCGAAAGAAAGAAAAAATAGAATAGGATACCCCGAATATCCAATGCAAAAGCGTCTTAGATTCAACCTTTGACTGTTGTAGCGATATTTGAAGTTGTGAAACTCCTCACAAATCGCTCGGTTCATCCTCATGATTATGGTATTTGCCTTATCTATTTGAATACTATTCCTTCTAGTTCTCATCATCTTTCTCCATTCATAAGTATGTTCGAGCTTTCCGACTTTGTTTAGTCTATAGAGCACAGAAACTGTCATTCTATGAACTTTAAGTGTAAGTGCGTGCTTCTGATTGTAATCAATATTACGTCAGTGTCCTCAAGGATTCATCTCTGACGCCAGGCTATTGAACAGGTGGAGCATAGCTCCTTATTATATTTGTTCTCCCCTCACAGCTCCATTAGGATGCTTCAGAACTTATTCGACTCGTTCATTCATTTTTTTTCTTAGGGTAATCCAACTCATCATATTCATTTGTCTCGAGAATAATGATGGAGCATACAACAATACCCCGAGTTACTCGACATAGTTATGATTTGAAAACGTACTCATATAGCCCAGGCTTTTGACTCAATTAGAGTAAGTGGAGCGAAGCATCCTTATTTAGCCTTTTTCTATAGCGGAGTACCCCTTTAATTCTTAATTAATTTTTGTTTTGTTTTGAAAACTATATTTTCATTTTCGAAGCACATTCATAAAACTCTATTGGGCTTTCTTAGGAGATCTTCTTATCATCGAACATCATTGAAGGAATAGTAATCTTGCTTCTCGCGCTATACTGACCAAAGCGGACTGAGCGGGAAATCACACTTTATCGTTATCACAATATTCGATTAATCTCCTTCGTTTGAATCAATGCCACATCATGCACGTGATATCCGAGGACCTACAAGGGTAAGAAGAGATATACATATATATGATTTCAAGTACATTGACGCCATTTTTTATCCTCGCTGAAATAAATTGGGTATTCAAAAGCCAGTTAACCTGGTGCGGCAATCAAAGAGGATCCCTTAACGAATCTGCGGTAATAACCAACAAGGCCCAAGAAACTACGAACTTCTCCCACGTTCTTTGGAGGAATCCAGTCAAGGATGGCCTGGATTTTCTTTGGGTCAAATTGGATTCCCGTAGAAGAGATTACATGGCCTAGAAAGGATACTTCGGACAGCCAAAATTTTCATTTACTGAATTTGGCATATAGTTGTTTCTCTCGAAGTGTTTGGAGCACAATCCGAAGGTGTTTTTCATGGGCAGTAAAGTCCTTGGAATAGATCAAGATGTCGTCTATAAAGACAACCACAAACTTGTCAAGATAAGGCCGGAATACACGGTTCATGAAATCTATAAAAGCTATGGGTGCATTCATAGTGGCCATATCTAGCTCAAAAATTAGTTTTTGGAACATCAGACTCTTTTACCAACATTTGGTAATACCCAGATCGAAGGTCGATCTTGGAAAAGACTGAAGCATTTTTCAATTGATCGAAGAGGTCGTCAATCCTCGAAAGTGGATATTTGTTCTTGATCGTGACTTTATTCAACTAACGATAGTCAATGCACAGAAGCATTGATCCATCATTCTTCTTGACGAACAAACTCGTTGCTCCCTAAGGTGAGAAACTTGGTCGGATGAATCCCTTATCCAAAAGGTCTTGAATTTGGGTCTTTAGCTCTCTTAATTCTACCGGATCCATTCTATATGGAGTGATGGAGGCCAGGGTAGTCCCAGGTTGTACTTCTATCCCGAATTCTACTTCTCAGGTGGGAGGGAGTCCTGAAAGTTCATCGAGAAATACATCAGAGAATTTTTCACTACTAGTATATCTTCGATTTTCAAGTCTTCCTTAGTTTTCACGACACACATTAGGGTCTTTTTAGGCTCAGGCTCGATCTTCATCAAGGTTATACTCTCTTTATCGAGTCCATAAAGATTTAGTTTCTTCTTCGAGCAATCCAACCACGCTTGGTGTTCAGCTAGCCAATCAAGGCCTAAGATGAGGTCGAACTCATGAAAGGGTAAGGTCATCAAATTGGCTGGAAATGGGATCCTTTGGATACTCATAGGGCAAGCTGTACAGATCCATCGGATAACCACACTATCTCCTAGTGGGTTTGAAACAAGTATTTCGGAAGCAACAGGTTCACATTTTATATCATGCTTCTTAATTAAAGGTTCACTATTGTAAAAATACGCGGAGCCTGGATCAATCAAAACATAAACAAGTTCAGAACACAACTCCACCATACCTGCTATTACATTAGGATCATTCTTTTGCTCTCGACCTCGAACATGATAAATTTGGGTTGAAGTCTGTGGGTCACGTCTAACTGAGGAAGTGTTAGTGTTGTGAGGTCTCTTCACTGATCCGGACGGTACTGGCCTTGTTCCTCTTCTTTTGCTTGGATTATTTTGAGAAGCCACAGTGGTATGGGCGTTTGGATTCTGCATGCACTGCTTGATAAAGTTACCAGACTCACCATAGAGGTAGCAGGATCCAGACTATCTGCGACACTGTCTAAGATGCCTCTTCTGACAAAAGT
This sequence comes from Hibiscus mutabilis, assembly GCA_019671005.1. Lineage (NCBI taxonomy): Eukaryota > Viridiplantae > Streptophyta > Magnoliopsida > Malvales > Malvaceae > Hibiscus > Hibiscus mutabilis. The sequence goes on from CM033711.1 coordinate 11,333,777, forward strand.
TACACAAAGGAAGCTATGAACCTTTTTCGGAACCCCTCGAACTATCAACTGAAGCCGTACGAGCAGTAGATGTCCCCCGAGATTGAGAATTAGGCACATATCCTGACCTTGGTAGTTGCTAATATGAGGCAGACCTCTGATCCCATTATCTTTTTTTCTTTTGAGGCACATGAGGCTTGGAATCATCTCGAGACCTCTTATCAGATCGGGCTTGATTCCCCTTTCTTCTTTCATAAGCCTTTTGTGAGGCTTTAGTAGCAATGGCTCGATTGACCAAGGTCTGAAAATCCTCTATCTCTAAAGCAAAAAAAGAGATGACGTAATTCATTATAGAGACCATCAATGAACATCCTGTATTTCTCTTTTTTCGTGCGTATGATCTCAGCACCATACCTCGCATACTTGCAGAAATCATGGATGTACTACTCCATCGATCTTCCTTCTTATCTCAAATGAAGGAATTTCTTACGCCTCTCGGCAATATAGTGCTCATTGATGTATTTCTTGCGAAACTCTTGAAGAAAGAAGTCCCACGTAACCTTATGCTCGGGTACTGTGAGTGTCACCGTGTCTCACAAGCTCTGAGCTTCTTTAGAGATCAGCGCTAGAGCGCACTCCAGCTTGTGTTCATCAGGGCATCTCATCTGTTTATTCAGAACTTTAAGAGTATTCTCCAACCAATACTTTGCTATCTCAGGATTATCCAGGTCCTGAACAGTAAACGTGTAAACTGGATATTGACAAAGCTCGCTAATATGAGCCTTCAAAACAGGAGGAGACACTTTTAGCAGGCTGAGGTGGTGGTTCTTGCCTGAGAGATACGACCACATGTTTGATCATTTCAGCCATAGACATCAAATACTCATGCTGAGCAGGAGGCAGCAGAGGAGGATGAGGTGGGTCGTTCTACCCTACTTGCTCAGCCTTACTTCTTCCTTCGGATTATCCCTCTGTGTCAAGGAGGAGCCGGGATGAGATTTATTTACAGTACACCTATCAGTGGGTGCAGACATTTTTAGATCTATTCATACAGAAAATGTTTAATCATGTAAGCTGCAAGTCAATGATATCATATACAAATAAACTCCTAAGTTGCATATGCAAATACAGCCTCATAACAGGTGTCTGTTTAGTCCTAGAATCGACTAAACCTAGGCTTTGATACCACAACTATAACACCTCATTCCCGGTCCCATGAAGAATCGGGTCTAAAAGCGTTATCAAAAATGGATTCGAAAAACGAAAACTTAACCGAAATTCAGAACTTGTTTGAAATATTTTAATTATCCCCCTTTGACGTAACGAACTATCTTATTAGTACCTTACTCGATTAGGGGACAATTTAGACCCTTTTTTTAACTTTAGGGACTACATTTTAAATTTTACCAATTTATGGGACTTCACAAGAATTTTTTTTACAAGCCTTTAATTAACCTTGTCAACTACTAATCTGTGCAATGTTGCTACTATCAGGGGTAATTTACTTGTCCAATTACACCTTTCAATTTTAGTGACTATTTTATGAACTCTTTAAAACTGATATTATGTCTTTTAACAAAATTAACTGACACCCTACCGATACACCTAAGGCCGTATCGGTACGCTAAGTCAAGTTTTAACAATTCTAGATTTAAGGAAAATAGCTCATACCGATACGTCTAAGCTCGTATCGATACACGTTGACTAGTATTGACTCGTTTCGATAATGCAATTATTTTTCCAGACCTTATTGCCAAGGTCTGTATCGGTATACTCCCTAGTGTATCGATACGCCCTGCTTTACCAAGTCCAAATATGCAAGGCCGTACCGATACCACTTACCCCGTATCGATACGCCTGGCATGTGACAGATTTTATTTGGGTTTTACCTAATTTAACCCCTCAATTTTTGTCCAAAAGTTACCAAATTTTACCAGCAGGCTTGAAAATCATATTTCTATCAGCATGTCAAATTTTATGGCATTTCGAATCCAATTACCAAGTTTTCACCTTAGGATTATTTTAACAATTTAACTATTCTCAAAATTTACCATTTCATGCATTTAACACTTAAATCATTATAGGACCGTTATACATCCATTAAGGAACCTATACAAAACATGTCTAAACCATATGCCACTATACTAGGAGTTTAAAGCAAATGTAGGCATACATATAGCTTATGAAGAGGTGACTTGCAACGGAAGCTCACGATCGGAGGTCAGAATTATTTCGAGGTCCTGAAAATGCATAAGACACACATGTTAGGCTTATATAGCTTAGTGAGGTAGTTATAACAATTACAAATGTTTAAGTAATGGTATGTATAGCATAATCATCAATTTAACATCATGTACATAGTTACCATCAAATAGTCTCATGCTTACTTCACATAATCACATAATCTCATAAACATCAATTTGCATATCATAACACACATTAATTCTTGAATATGGTGACAATGGATACACAGATTTCTCCTTTACACCAACATATCAAAAAATAGGCCGTAGCCTTGAGCCGTAGCTCCGAAATAGATCCCTTACATAATCCATCCTTATTTCCCCCATATATAGGCCGGAGCCCCGAACCCTAGTCCACCCTTACTTATACGAGCTGAAATAATCCTATGGCTTGCCAATTGTATCCAAGGTCCATATTTATACAAAAATCACATATTTAGCATATTCCATATCTTTCGGATCATAACATATCATATATCAAAATTGAGTCTTGGCTCCATGAATCACATATCTAGCAAGTCATATCCATACTTACACATATCAAGCAATGCAAGGTACTTACCGAAATCACCAATCGAATCCAACATAGTTGCTCTACGTAAGCCCTTAATCAAATGCAAATATGTTCACCAAAATAATGCAACGGGATGGCACTGAGCCTACCCCTTGACACAACTACATTCACCTTAGAGCACTAAAGCTTTTAGGGTTCCCGAATCTCGATTCTTTTGTTCCTAGACTTGATTGAAGATTGTGGATCATTTTCCTCCAAGTTTTGAGCTAGGAAGAAGCACAAGAGATCATTTTAATTGATATATTGAGATGACACTTATTCAAAGAGTAGACTTAGAATTTCGATTCGAAACTAAATTCCGATTATTCAAAGAATTCAACAATCGATAGAAGGTTTTTTCTTACCCGATTGACAGCTTTGCTATGGAACATATGAATCGAAGAAAGGTTGAGTTTAAGATAGCTAACAAGGGAGGTGTATTCTTAAGCTTGAGGTAGGGGTAGCAATGGTGGTACTTGCTTATTGTGGAAGATGAGGGGAAGTTTTACTTTCGGGAGGGATGAACAAAATGAGGGAAGCTTCTCCCTTATCTATTTACTTCAAATGATTAAGTTCTTAATCATTCTTTCACTACCCCAACAACCAATAGGATTATTTCCCTCACTTGAGGTTTTCTTAAGCCCAAGGGTTAACAACTCCCCAAGTTGGCTCATGACCTCATTTGGTCATGAGTTCTGATGAGTTTTACATGGGCAAAGACAAACAAGGAGGCGATTCATCACCTTCATCATTTCCCTTCAAAACGACATCATATTGGCTCAAAACAAGGGACCTGTGTCGACACGCGTATAGCGGTATCGGTATGCCCATGCCAAAATAAGTAAGTTAGTTATTGACGGTTGGACCGTATCGATACTGACATAGCGTATCGATACGACTGGCTTAAATTTTGCACTTGGGCATTGAATTTCATGCCAAGATGTCCATTTAATCACATGAGACCAAATGTAATTTCATCAAACAAGAGGGGTGCAAAAGTCAATTATTACAAACATTAATACATCAGTTTTAAAATTTACGATCACTGGAACCTAATTTTGGCTAGGCCAGTTTTCGGGATATGACAACTCTCCCACCTTAAGAAAATTTGTCCTCGAATTTTTACTTTAACTAAAAAGGTGGGGATATTGCTTTTGCATAGTTTCTTCGGGTTCTCATGTTGCCTCTTCAACGAAATAGACTCTTTATAAAACTTCACCAAGAAAAAAAACTCATTACGAAGTCATTTAACTTCTCATGCGAAGATCTGCACAGGTTCTTCTTCGTACGTCAGATTGGGTTGAATTTTTACAGATTTTGGTTCAATAGCGTGTGAAGGATCTAGTCGATACTTGCGTAGCATAGATACGTGGAAAATGTTATGAATTTGACTTAACTCATCAGGCAAAGCCAAGCGGTAAGCAACAGGTCCAACTTTTTCGGTCACTTCAAACAGACCAATGAAACGCTTACTTAGCTTTCCTTTCTTTTCGAAACGGAGGATCTTCTTCCACAAAGATACTTTGAGGAAGGCTTTCTCACCAACCTCATACTGAATATCACTTCTTTTTAGGTTAGCATAGGACTTATGACGGTCAAAGGCAGCTTTGAGTCGATCACGGTTAATGGTGGTCCTTTCTTCGGTTTCCCAAAGTAAATCAGGACCTAACACCTTACCTTCACCGAGTTCAGTCCAACAAAGATGATTTCTACATCTTCTTCAATAGAGGGATTCATACGGGGCCATTTGAATTGAGGTCTGGTAACTGTTGTTGTAAGCAAACTCGACTAAGGGTAGGGATTTCTCCCATGTATTCGTAAAGTCAATGACACAAGCGCGGAGCATATCTTTTAGAATCTACAAGGAAGAATCAGGGTTGACACAAAATATTTAGACACACAATTTTAAGGAGGGTTTAGAGTTACCTACATAACTCTTTTAGATTGGCCATCGGTTTGAGGATGGAAAGCAGTGTAGATGTGCACTCTGGTTCCCAAAGCCTCGTGTAAGGTTCTCCAAAATCGAGATGTGAACCGAGGGCCACGATAAAAAATAATAGACACATGAACACCATATAATCGGATAACTTCGCGGATATACAATTTCACAAGCTTGGGTAAACTAAAATCCATTCTCACTAGAAGGAATGGGCAAACTTGGTGAATCGGTCCACAATGACCCAAATAACATCATTTTTCTTTGGTGTTAGTGGCAGACCACTTACGAAATCTATCGTAATATGTTCCCATTTCCATTGTGGAAGTTCAATGAGTTACAAATGACCAGTAGACACCTTATGCTTGGCTTTGACCAGTTGGAAAGTCAAGCACCTAGCCACAAAGTCCGTGATCTCCTTTTTTCATGCCGGACCACCAGTACAATTATTCAGGTCTTTATACATCTTGATAGCTCCAAGATAGATAGAAAAGGGCTCAAATGAGCTTCATTTAGGATTTGATTCTGAAGATCATCATCATCAAGGACACATATACGGTTGCAAAAACACAATAAGCATTTAGAGTTTATGGCAAAGTCAGGATCTGGGTTATCCCTAACTTTGGCAAAAAGAGGTTGCAAATCCCCATCAAATTTTTATAGTGCTTTGATTCGTGATACAGTGGTCGACCATACTTTCAATTTAGCCAATAGCTTGCCACACTTCTTGAGTCGAAAGTGGGTATTCAAATATCCTAGAGAAGGGGTGGGTTTCCGTCTAAGAGCATCAGCCACCACATTGGCTTTACCGGGATGGTAGTCAATGACCAGATCATAATCTTTCAATCGCTTCATCCACCGGCGCTGACGAAGGTTCAACTCTTTTTGAGTTAGAAGATACTTCAGGCCCTTGTGATCAATGTACAAGTAACACTTCTCACCATATAGGTAGTGTCGCCAGATTTTTAACAAAAACAAAACTGCAGCTAACTCCAGATCATGGGTTGGATATTTTAGCTCATGTGGATTGAATTGACGTGAAGCATACGCTATGACTTTTCCTTCTTGCATCAGAACATAGCCTAATCCCAGGTGGGATGAATCACTGTAGACAGTGAAGTTCTTGCCTAACTCGGGTTATACTAAGACAAAGGGCATGAGAAAGGACTTGTTTGAGCTGATCGAAACTACTTTGCTAATCCATGGTTCATACAAAAAGAATATCTTCACGAAGGAGCTTCGTTAAGGGTGCAACAATCAAAGAGGATCCTTTAACGAATCTGCGGTAATAACCAGCAAGGCCCAAGAAACTATGAACTTCTCCCACGTTCTTTGGAGGAATCCAGTCAAGGATGGCCTGGATCTTCTTTGGGTTAACTTGGATTCCCGTAGAAGAGATCACATGGCCTAGAAAGTATACTTTGGACAGCCAAAATTCGCATTTACTAAATTTGGCGTATAGTTGTTTCTCTCGAAGTGTTTGGAGCACAATCCGAAGGTGTTTTTCATGGGCAGTAGAGTCCTTGGAATAGATCAGGATGTCGTCTATAAAGACAACCACAAACTTGTCAAGATAAGGCCGGAATACATGGTTTATCAAATCCATAAAAGTTGCGGGTGCATTCGTAAGCCCAAAAAACATCACTAAGAATTCATAGTGGCCATATCTAGCTCGAAAAGTCATTTTTGGAACATCAGACTCTTTTACCAACATTTGGTAATACCCAGATCGAAGGTCGATCTTGGAAAATACCAAAGCATCTTTCAACTGATCGAAGAGGTTGCCAATCCTCGAAAGCGGATACTTGTTCTTGATCGTGACTTTATTTAACTGACGATAGTCAATGCACAGACGCATCGATCCATCATTCTTTTTGACGAACAAACCCGCTGCTCCCAGGGTGAGAAACTCGGTGGAATGAATCCCTTGTCCAAAAGGTCTTGGATTTGGGTCTTTAGCTCTCTTAATTCTACCGGAGCCATTCTATACGGAGTGATGGGGACTGGGGTAGTCCCAGGTTGTACTTCTATCCCAAATTCCACTTCTCGGGTGGGAGGGAGTCTTGGAAGTTCATCGGGAAATACATCAGAGAATTCTTTTACTACTGGTACATCTTTGATTTTCAAGTCTTTTTAGGCTCAGGCCCGGTCTTCATCAAGGTTATATTCTCTTTACCGAGTCCACGAAGATATAGTTTCTTCTTCGAGCAATCCACCCATGCTTGGTGTTCAACTAGCCAATCAAGGTTTAAGATGAGGTTGAACTCACGAAAGGGTAAGGCCATCAAATTGGTCGAAAACGGGATCCCTTGGATACTCAGAAGGCAAGTTGTACAGATCCGTCAGATAGCCACACTATCTCCTAGTGGGTTTGAAACAAGTATTTCGGAAGTAACAGGTTCACATTTTATATTATGCTTCTTAATTAAATGTTCACTAATGAAAAAATACGTGGAACACCAAGCATGGGATCAGAGGTCTGCCACATATTAGCAACTACCAAGGTCTGAAGTAATCGGTTTCTATGTCTTTTAACATAATTAACTGACACCGTACTGATACACCTAAAGCCGTATTGGTATGCTAAGTCAAGTTTTACCAATTCTAAATTCAAGGACAACAGCTCCGTACCGATACGTCTAAGCCCGTATCGATACACGTTGACTAGGATTGACTCGTTTCGTTATGCCTGATGCCGTACTGATGCAATTATTTTTCCAGACCTTACTGCCATGGTCCGTATCGGTACACTCCCTAATGTATCGATACACCCTGCTTTACCAAGTCCAAATATACAAAGCTGTACCGATACCACTTACCCCGTATCGATACGTCTGGCCTATAATGACAGATTTTATCTTGTTTTTACCTAATTAACCCCTTAATTTTTGTCCAAACATTACCAAATTTTACCAACAGACTAGAAAATCATATTTTAGGCTCATTTTAGGCTTATTTTAACAATTTAACTATTCTCAAAACTTAACATTTCATGCATTTAACACTTAAGTCATTATAGGACCATTATACAACCATTAAGGAACCTATACAAAACATGTCTAAACCATATGCCACTCTACTAGGAGTTTAAAGCAAAGGTAGTCATACATATAGCTTATGAAGAGGTGACTTGCAACAGAAGCTCACGATCGGAGGCCGGATTCTTTCAAGGTCCTGAAAATGCATGAGACACACATGTTAGGCTTATATAGCCTAGTGGGGTAGTTATAACAATTACAAATGTTGAAGTAATGGTATGTATAGCATAATCATCAATTTAACATCATGTACATAGTTACCATCAAATAGTCTTATGCTTACTTCACATAATCTCATAAACATCAATTTGTATATCATAACACACATTAATTCTTGAATATGGTGACAATGGATACACGGATTTCCCCTTTACACCAACATATCAGAAAATAGGTCGTAGATCCGGAATAGATCCCTTACACAATCCATCCTTATTTCTCCCACATATAGGTCGTAGCCCCAGCCCATAGTCCACCCTTACTTATACGAGCTCGAATAATCCTATGGCATGCCAATTGTATCCAAGGTCCATATTTATACAAAAATCACATATTTAGCGTATTCCATATCTTTCGGATCATAGCATATCATATATCAAAATTGAGCCTTAGCTCCATGAATCACATATCTAGCAAGTCATATCCATACTTACACATATCAAGCAATGCAAGGTACTTACCGAAATCACCAATCGAATCCAACATAGTTGCTCTACGTGAGCCCGTAATCAAATGCAAATATGTTCACCATACATTGACGCCATTTTTTATCCTTGCCGAAATAAATTGGGCATTCAAAAGCCCGTCAAACATTTTAATTATCAAACAATTTTATGAAGGATGATCTAATTAAAAAAACTAAACCTAAATGTCTAAGGAAACTAAAATAAAATTAGGACTAAAATGAATCAAACTAAAACTAAAGAATAAAAAAGGACTTAAGTGCAAAGCTCCTAAACTAGTAATGGCCTAATCCACTAATAACCCCTTAAGAATGGTCGGGCAAGATTCCCTCCATTTGTTACATCAATTGACATTTTTTTATATATGGGTGGGCTACGGGCAAATCAACTTGAAAAATGGGCGGGCAGGTTTTTACTTTTTAGGGATTAGAATAAAATATAAAAAATGAATAGGGGTCAATTTGGAGTAAAATTAAATTTTAGGGACTAGAATAAATTGGACTAAATTGTAAAAAATATAAATAAATATGAGGCAATTTTGACTAAAAATTAAATTGTCAGGACTAGAATAAACAAAAATATTATTAGACTAAATTACCAAAAATAAAATTTTCACTAATTCCCTCTAAAATTTTGGGTGGCTTATTCCTCTAATTCCCTCCAAAATTTTGGGTGGCTTTATCCCTCCAAACATTTTTCAGACTAAAAGTAAATTAATCTCAAACCTAAAAAAATGGTGGCTTTTTTTTCCTCCAAAATTTTGATTTATTCCCTTTTTTTTACCAACTGTCTTTTTTTACCAATTGTTTTTGTTTAATTCAATTGATTCTCAACTTAGATTAATTTAATTGAAATTTCACATTTAGTTTTAGAATTCTTTTAATTATGTCCGTAATTTATGCTTCTAGATTTTAGTTTAGCTCAATTAGATCCTAAGTTTAATAAGTTAATTCAATTCGGACATTATTATTATTATTATTATAAAGTTTGATTAAATATAATTATACATAAAGTTTTAATATGGATGTAAACATGTAATTGTACACATGATAACATCAACATGAAAGTTAAAACTTTAATTTAGTTCAAACTTAGTACTTCAAACTTGACAAATAATTTATATTGAATGAGTTATTAAGCACATTGAATTATTACTAAGCACTGAATTATTTAACAAAATTTCAAACTTAGTAGTGTCAAATGAATATCTAAATCCAATCTTTTCTTTTCTTTTTTGATATTTTACATTTATCAACACTTTAAATTCATCAAATCATAGGCTTCCTCAATTACATGTCAGGTAAATCAAGCCAGGTCAATATTAGTTCAAGTCAACAATAGGTCAGGTTCAAAACAAGTCGAGTTCAAAACAGGTCGGGTAAAATTGGATATTAACTCGATTCAATCGGGTAATATCGGTTATCTGCCAGGTTAGTCTCGAGTTTGGGTTTGTTTCAATCGGGTGCAAGTCGGGTTTCGGGTCCACAATAACAGGTTCAATTCGGGTTCGGGTCATTTTCAGTCAGATGCAAGTCAGGTTTGGTTACTATAGCAACAGGTCCAACTCAGATTCAGGTAAACAACAGTCGATTAGAGATCGATTTCGGATCATCGCATCCTCGGGTCAAACCAAATTTTGGCTCGAACAGGTTTCAATCGGATTTTCAGGTCGGGTCAGCTTTTTACATCCCTAAAGACAAGTGAGAAGAATAAAAAAATGGGTCTCTTTTGTTCCTAATAAATAGGCCAAGTTTAAAAGTTGTCGTATTGTTGACAAAATAATGTTTAGACCAAACTGATGTTGAAATTAATTATATTTATGAAAATATATTAATATAATATAATTTATAAAATACTAGACAAATATAGTAATATGTGTAGCGATGTCCCCTTCGCTAAAAGAAGTATTTTCGAAGTGTTGGTTGTCTTTCGGATATAAAAATGTTTATTCCGTGAGGGTTTTAAAAAATCGCATTTTATTTAGAAATTGGAGTCACCGCCGGCCACTTAGGTAGGCCGGACACCATAAAACCAGAGATTTGAAAACTGTTGGGGTTCAGGAGTCGGTTACGGATGGGGAAGGATTAGCACCCCCACACCGCCCAAAATTGGTACTTTAATAATTACCGCTTTATTAAAATTAAACTTCCCGGATTACAGTGACGATTAATTTAAAATTTGGTTATAAGTGCGGGTAAATTTTAAAGGCCCGTTTATCCGAGAGTAAACGCCCAACCACTATCACCACGCTTGATACTGGCCCATTTACGCTCGGATAAAAGGGCACCGCATTGACAATTAATATCACAAAATGCAACTTAAGACATGGCAAACATAAATAAATACAAAGCGATAAAAATATGAATAAATACTAACATGATAAAATACTAATCGAACATAAATAAAATACTAATCCGAAACATACATACATAAATATTAATCTAACACATAAAAAACGAATCTAACATAAATAAAATATTAATCTAAAACATAAATTTAAAACATAAATAAATACTAATCTAAAACATACATACATAAATATTAATATAACTCATAAATAAATAAATAAATAAATAAAACAAATCTAACATAAATAAAATACTAATCTAAAACATACATACATAACTATTAATTTAACACATAAATAAAAACAAATTTAACATAAATAAAATACTAATATTCATAAATATTAATCTAACACATTAATAAAAACAAATTTAACATAAATAAAATATTAATATAAAACATAAATACATAACTATTAATTTAACACATAAATAAAAACAAATCTAACATAAATAAAATATTAACATTCATAAATATTAATCTAACACATTAATAATTTTTTTAACATAAATAAAATATTAATATAAAACATAAATTTAAAACATAATAAATACTAATCTAAAACATAAATAAACATACAAACTAAAAAACACAAATTTAAATTAACAACTACTTCATTAAATCATAAAAATTACAACACAAATAAAAAAGGAAAGAAAATATACCTAACTAGGAGCTCGAATGACGAACTCCACCGAGAGCATAGCTCTCGTATTGGCATGCCATGGTTGGCTCCTCTTTTCATTTGTGCATCTAATCGCCCACCCCCGTGCCTTTATATAGGTAATTGGGGTTGGTGAAATGGGTTGACGTGGAGTGCCCAAAACCACACAATTTCCTTTTTTTTAATTTATTTTTTTTACCTTTTTTATATTATATTATTATTATTATTATTTGATTTTTTATTAAATTTATATTAATAATATTACTATTAAAATAACACTAATATTATTAAAACCCGGTCAAAATGAGTGATTACAATATGTTTGTAAATTAGAAGTATATATATTAATATTTGGTTGGTTGGCAGGGACAGAGCCAAGATTTGAGGTTGGGGGACAAACTATAAATGTTTGAAAATGGGGGCAAATTCATAAATAAACTATTTTTTTAAATTTAAATAGGGGGACAAAGGTGAAAAAAAAATTCTTCGGGTGGGGGGCGATTGCCCCTCCTACCCCTACATAACTCCGTCCCTGCCAGTTGACCAAGCTGTTCATCTTTGTTCTCTTGTATTTTTCTAGGTATGGGTTCTAGACCCACTAAAAGTGTCATTTCCTTCTCATAGAGTCACCATTACCCTCCCCTCTAGGTAGGGTTAGGATTTGTTAAAAAATATTAGAATAGTATTTAAGTTACACTAATGTTGAAACTAATGTTTCTATTAATTTACGGGATTTTAATAAAATTAATGGAATTAAGATTCGTCAAAACAATATTAGAATAATATTTAGGTTACACTAATGTTGAAACTAATGTTTCTATTCATTCACGAGATTTTAATAAAGTTAATGGTTTTAGGGTGATTTGGTTAATATTTGATGTTTTTTTGTATAATCACTTATATTCAATTAATTAGTTGATTAATTTAGACTGAGTATTATAGAGATTTATTATAAGATATTTTTTTCAACTTAATTTACTTTATTTAAAACGTCAAAATTCAAACGTTTGACTTTGCTAAAAAATACAGCATATCATCTTGTTAGATCAGCTGATAGTTGATGGTAACATTTGATACTATAAGAGCTCTAATGAAAAAAGTTAAATATCAAAATGAAAAAATAAATAAACGTTAGGGGCAATTTTATATTAAATCTTTTTATTATTATTAATTTTTCATTTAGGGTTTGCGAAAAATTCGTTTATCTATAAGATTTGAAAATTATCTCAAATTCAATTCCGATAAAAACCAGCAGATTATATAAGTATTTATATGCAACCATCACACCATT